>JAMZEH010000005.1:23610000-24067500 GCA_024699665.1 Ostrea denselamellosa | reverse complement strand
TATGATGTACGTATGGGGAAGCTGGTATTGGGTTTTTAGTATATAGACATTTCCCTTTGGGTTGTTATCGTTATTCTGTCAAAGGTCAGATTTCAGTTAAAAAGAGTTTATACATCAGCAAATATCAAGCAAGAATGGAGAGTCTTCAGACCCTGATGTGTTCCTTTCCTAACTGGTGTAAACAATGTTCACGAATTGTCATCGATAAAGCCATGTATGTAATGGACGTGGCATGGATGAATTGTACGGTGACCAAGGACTACAAGATGACGGTAAAGAACTCCCGTGACATTGTGTTGCATGAAAGGAATGCCTCTTGCTGCAACGGAAGCATCACTATAAAATACATTAAAGGTAATACCTGCTGTGCTGCGATCCAAGTAAGATGCATAATTTCTCTCCGTAATATTTCTACGAATGGGCACGTAAAGCTTTGCGTTTAAATTTATTCTCACAGAGCAAAATTGCGAGAATTCTAGAATAGCAGGAGTAATTTATAAAGGATAAGCAATTTATGTGCAATGAGAGTTGGTTAACGTTAAGAACGAAACGCTACTTTTTAACTATACGTCGATCTATGATCAATGAATAGATGATGTTATTTAATGTAATATAAGCTGTAACTGACGGTATTTTCAATATAGAATTATGCACCAATTGTCAGCTATCGATATAACTTATAAAATCCCCAAGATCTTAAGAATAATTCAGCAAAATAAACAACGTAATACTACTTGAGAGCATACCTACAATGAGTGTTTCGTATAAACCGCCAATGCGTCGTATACACGAACATGGGAACAATGATTGTCGAACATAATCGGGTTGCACCGAGACCGAGGTCACACAAAGACGAAGACTGACTAGAGTAACTACACATTTCTTTTGTTTTAAAATATTGCTACGTGTCATGAATGACTTTAAGTATTATAAGTGTAAACAAGTAATTGAATCATGGAAATATGCCACTCGAATGAAATTTTATTGATAAAATAACATTTTCTACAAATTGGGAAAAATCATTGATAGTAAATTAAAATGATAAGAAAAACCCCATAAATAATCAAACATAACAAACAAGAAACGTTTTGTTTGAGCTTTATTGCAGATCTGATTTAAAATCATAAAATAAATCACTTTTTAATAATAAATATGAATGGGAAGTCACACCCTGTATCACTATCATTTTCTCTTAGAATTAATTGTTGTCTATTTTCATAAAAAAAATACCAACATTTGGACTCGTAATCTAGTAAACTATATTATCAGTCAAGTTTATATAATGTCTCTCCTGTTTGTGTTTTCTGATTTTAGTGAAACCCTACAGTGTTGGCCATTTCCTGTTATTAGCCTGACCCTATATTTAATAACGTTCTTACTCTTAGTCAGCAATATTCGGCGACTTTTGCTTAAAATATTTCGTACATTTGAAATTGATAAAAACATATAATTCGGGTAAAAATAGCTAATTGTTGTGAGGGAAAACAGCCGAATATCGGTGACATTTTGGCCAAAGAAATCACTGATAACAGAACGTAATTTTTTTTCTGCTGCCGTATAATTTGCCTTTCTTTGTCGGAATGGCCCTTGTCCGTGTTGAACAACTACATTTTCGCGCTTATTGTCATATTTTGCTTTTTAATCAGATCCACCTACGAGATCTCGCAATAACAAGAATGGCGGAGCAGACGAAGAATTTTGTATATGATTTTTAATGAAAAACATGTATTATTAGACATTCCCAAGTGCAAACGTTGGTGCTGTTTTAAGTGTAAACAATATTAGAGGCAAATACTAGGAGCTTATTTTGGGTTATTCAGCAAAATATTTTGCACCATTAAAAAGATCTTTTGGAATTGTAGTCCTCTCTCGAAAACGTCAGATTAAAAAAAAATGGAGAGGGCTACACTATTGCAGCTACACGTAATCCATACATACTGGTGCTGGTGCACAAAACATGCTCTGAGTAGATGTCTCTTTCTCGCTTTGATTTCTCTCATTTGGGCTATATCTGCACCCTCAAACCCCATCAGAGTACCGTGCGAGGGCACTGAGCACAATCAAGAATTATGTCTGCCAGTCTTAAAAATCTACCTTTCGTATGGGGTCATCAACCTCCCCACTCAGCTACAGACCTTTTCTAGGACCTTGCGGGTTTTAATCTAGATGTCTTCAGCAGCGGACAACGTGTCTTAGCTTCGTATTTGTACCTATCCATAAGCTAGGAATCATGGTGATATATGTATGTTGCATATCAGCACTCGGCTCCACTTGACATGCATCCTAAAATTACTTTACAAATTTTTACACACGTAATATCACTTCAGATTTGGGGCTATTCCATATCTCAAGGACATTGATGGTGCGAAACTGCCCCCTGCTACCAAAACATTTTTAAAAGTTGCTTGGTTTATTTCTATATATTATACAACTCGAAGGCAAATATTAACAGTATCTTCGATCCCAAATTAAGTACGTTATACATTAGTTTTGGAAATAATTTCTCAGAAACGAAAACATTAATCTCACAGAAACTCATATACAGTTTGAAAACTCGTACCAGAACAGATCGCGCTTTTGCGTGGCCTGTAATAATGTTCATGACTTGTACGTTTGCTACTACAACACGGTCTAATTACACAATGCAGTAAGTTCTCACTTATCATCAGAGGTTTTATTTAAAAAAGCCATAGAATTTTTTGAATATGCAATATACGAAATCAGAGGATATCCAAAAAAGTTCAATAAAATTGTTATGAATATCATTGTAACTTTTCTACTTTGAACAAGAAAAAACAAAATTCAAATATAACTCGAAACAGAAATTGAGAATCAGTTATGAACAAGTCGCTGCCCTTCGTGCCTTCGTAGAGGC
This sequence comes from Ostrea denselamellosa, assembly GCA_024699665.1. Taxonomy (NCBI): domain Eukaryota; kingdom Metazoa; phylum Mollusca; class Bivalvia; order Ostreida; family Ostreidae; genus Ostrea; species Ostrea denselamellosa. The sequence continues at coordinate 24,064,625 of JAMZEH010000005.1, read as the reverse complement.
AAGATACATTGTGTGCCTACTACCAGCTGGTAAAATGGAAGAAGCATAATTTTCAGCTGATACAATTTCTTTTTAAGAACCTCATCGCCATCTTCATGAAAAACAGTTCGCGGGAATTCCCTATCCCATAATGCCTCTATTAAAGAGACTGGATTGTGTGCAAACGTTCGGCTGGGACCGCTTCACGCGCAATCTCTACGCAGTGTTGTCATTCTTTACAATCGCATACAGGGGAAAAGAGTACCAATGCATTTCCTATAGACCTTAGTACTAATCTTTGGCCCTCTCACTAATTAACTATATTAATCATAGACAAATGATCGCCAACATTTCCGGGTTGTCACAGCAGGTGTGACACGATAAAGATCCCTCCCTTCTCAAAGGCCATTAGCGCCGAGCAAAAGCCTAAATTTTGCAGCCCTTCAACGGCAATGGTACCGTCTCCATATGAGCAAAAGACTATAAGTTATATTTTAATTTCTTGCTAATTTTGCTAATATATCGTGCCACACCTGCTGTGAAACAGGACCTCGGTTTTTGCGATCTCATCCGAAGGACCGCCCCATTTAGTCGCCTCTTACGACAAGCAAGGTGTACTGAGGATCTATTTTAACTCGGATCCTCCACGGGGCTACTTGAGCATTCAGTATACAGATGCAATGAATGGATTAACTTCGAAGGATAATTACACATTTAATGATATATACTTATCGATACCGGTATGAAATGAAAGGTATTTTACCGGAATTCTGGAACAAGTCCCCAATAAGGTATTGATACTGAGTACCGGCATCCAACCCTTGTGCAATAGATAAATTTTTGGAGATCACCATTACCCATAGATAGAAAATATAGTAGGGATGGCCTTCTTTCTACGAAGGATTTGGTTTGATAATTACTAGTGAAATATTATTAATATTATTCATATAATATTATATATTTTAGTTTTTATCTGAATTTCCTGGTAAGCTATTTCTAAACACGTTACATAAAAACTTGAAACATGTTGATAGGTTGTTGAAATAGAAATTATCGTTTTGTATCACTTTCTGAATGTATATGAAAATTCAGTATTAATTTGAAATTTAATCGTGACTTTTTGTTTTAAAAAAATGTTAATGGACTGAGCTAAACATTAAAATTCATTTGAAATATCCTAAATTTTACATCTTGCAATCATTGGCGCCATGCGTGAACTAAGCTACTTTCATGAATATTTATAACGGGCCTCCGTGGCCGAGTGGTTAGAGCATCGCGCTTATAAACACAAGGCCTCTCACCTCTAGGCGGCGCGGGTTCGATCCTCGCTCGCGCCGATATATGTGAGAAAGTTTGCCACTTTACTTTCGGAAGGTCGGTGGTCTCTTCCCGGGTACATTGTATCAGGGTTCTCTCCTCCACCAATAAAAACTGGACGCCACCAGATAACTGAAAAATTGTTGAGTGTGGCGGAAAACAACAATCAATCAATCCATGAATATTTGTAACGTTAAGTGTCTCAATGACAAAAAATATTTTTTTCAAAATATATCAGAGCATGAACTTTGATCTTTTACTCCAGCATATTAGTGTGTTTGTGCTTCATGAAAGGTATGCTGGCGTGAAGCGATGTTGTCCATACCTTCATTAAGTATTTTCAAAACTGAAGTTTAGGTTTCATAATTACGTTTTACTATAATTTCTGTCAGAATACTCTCTGCCGTTAAAATAGTCGTAATATATTTATCAAGATTCATACGCACATTGTTCATATTCATGAGAAATGGTATTATGTATTGAAGGTAAAAACATTGGAAATGTAAATATTTGGAGGTTGCTCACTGACAGCATCCACGCAGACACTTCTTGAAGTCATAAAGTTGTGAAAAATCGTAATGTGCGGTCTGTTGAAAGATAAATGTGATCAATCTTATACTTGCAACATCAATTCAAGTCGTATCTTAGTACGATGAAACCAAATGTACATGTAGATAATGAATCTTCGAGGATTTGTGAAACCGAATGCTATTTTAAAAAATCGGAAATTTACTTTTAGACGTGGTTTCGCATGAATCGAAGATGGCTGAAAATATTTTCGTAGAGAATGATTGACAAATAGTTGAGGTTTTTTTTGTCTTTTTCTAACTTAATTTTCTCGAAATACAAAAATCAAATTGTTGGCTATGTAATGGTATTACGAAAATAAGATTTTGGGTGTTTGATTAATTTGCAAGTCTGTATTTCAAAATCCAAATATATCCAACACGGCTTTAATAAATGCTGGTTTCATTTATTAATCATTAGTCCAGTCAAATTAGCCCAAGAAAGGGTCAAACTTGCAACTAATTGCAAAAGAATTGTTTTCAATGATTTTGACCTCGCTAATATGTGTACTAAAACATATAAAAAATCTAATGTTTCAGTTGAAGTGCAAATACCATTTTTGGGGGGTCAAAAACAGAGAAAAAGAGAAAAAACGACAAAAACTGGAAATTAGCTTTCCATCATTACCTATCAAATAAGAATGCAGTTTCTTGATTGGAATTTATAAAGTTTTGTAAGAAATAGAAATTGTAAAATTTCCATGTAATAATTTCACCTTTCAGAGGCTTTCTTGGAAAAGGGAGGGGGATAATTTCAGTGAACAGACCATGGAAATCAGTTTGTTTCTTCTTCTTCCTCCGTGTTCCTTGTTGAATTGGAACAACTTGTTCCTCTACAATGGCCACATCCAATAGTGCATTCTAGGCCATGTTTTCGGCACTTACACCTCTTTGTGTCACAATTTACCTTGCAATTACAGTGGATAATATTCAGAAGACGATTGGGAGCAGGCGGCAAAGTGTTTTTAAGCGGCATGCATTTGCTATCATCAGTGACTGTCTATCCCCAATCAAGTGGGTTCAGATCAGTGCCATCTAGTTTTATCCACTGCTGACACTGATAGTATGACCTTCTAGAATGCAGAGCCGCAGAATCAGATGTTGGCGGGAGACTCTGTACCTGAACGCACTTATTGTTAGTGATAGCCTTATTTGTGTATAAGCGCAGTCTCAGAAGATCCAGTCCTTCGCACAATACTCCCCCATACAGGCTAGCAATAATCTGTTCGCCGCTCGTTACAACAGTTTCCAGATGGTTTCCAGGCTTTAAGAATTCCTATATCGCTTGCGTCCATATCTATCATCGGCAGAAAGGTGATAGTGGACTTCCCAGGGTAATCTCCATTTTGAGTACACTGCATCAGTCCTGACCAACTTGGAGTTGGAGATCGAAGAGGCCATACAGCCTTTGAAAGAAGATCTAAACTCAAAGATGGATCTGGTACTTTCTGTTCTTTATTAATTTTGGCGAATTTCATCTGCAGTGACGATTTAGGTGGTTGCTTGTAGAAATGTATATTAATTTTCCCAGCAGTGACCAGGTCAGCCGATGAAACGTTCAGTTTAGGGACCGGTTTGCTAACCTTTTTACCAGGTGTAGAGCCTACAATAATGCCCGTGCCATGGAATGTACCATACCCATCAAGTGTGCGCACATTGTGATCCACGTTGTCAGCAACGAATTGCAGAAATTGTCCATTTTCATAGCTTGGAATATCTGTTCCTTGTGAAATGGCTGCACTTGTTTCAAAACGTTGTATCTCCGAATATGAGGAACAAAATCCTAAGGAATTCAACGTATCAATAAGAAATTTTGATGAAAAATGGTGATGAAGCTGCACTCCTAAACCTATTTGTAGTGGTGCAATATGCATACGTGGCTTAGCCATCTGCATAATTGTCTGTCCAATCGATGCAATTTTCAAGTCAGGGTCCTTTTCTCGGACGAGAATTTTCAAAAAAGTTTGAAGACTTTCAGGAACGTACTGAAGATTCTTTTCAAGTGATTCAATATCTGACGACAAAGGGTACAGATCAGAAGCTAGATGAAGGGACAGGATATCAGATTTTATCAACTTAGCAGCAGTTGTAATGATGTTGAGCTTCTCCAATGTCTGGTCCACTGTTTTAGGCCGATTGTAGAAGCTCTGAAGAATTGATCTTGTCGTTTTTCGTACCGTTATTACAGTTGATTTTCCTTGTTCTTCTGTCATGATGATTTCATCCCCAAAACGCTCATACAATTTCTTTTTCAAGGAAACAGGCGAGTATGCATCATCACCACAGTGGTCCTTCATTTTAGCAACAAGATCTAACAGTTGATGTTGTTTGTCATCATTCTTCTGCAGATAATTCACCACTTTAAGAAATGCGTCAGTAATATCACTGTCAACAGGTCTGCCTCTCTTGGCTTCCGTCGAAGAGGGTGAGAATATTTTAGGTATGTGTTTGCCTGTGCGAAAATTTACGTTACAAGTTTGATGATAGATGGCATCAGCAGCATGCAAATCATTTACAGCTTCTAGTCTACCATAAATTTGGTTTGCCCAAGCGTCTTGTCTTGTAGAACAGACGGATTTTATACAAGCCTGAAAATCATGAGTTCGCACAGGAAAAACATCATGCCCTCTTTTACTTTGATTAAGTTTGGCAGTTTGTCCACAAAAGAGGCAGTGGTCACGGAATGAAAAGGTCTGTTTTGATCTAAGAATTGGTGTACTATCAGCAGGAAGAATTGGCTTGCTTTGTTCTTTTTCCCTCAGATATTTGCTAATTTCAATCGCATTTGTAAATAGACGCCTACATTCGGTGTGCACATATTGCCCAGGATGCGTGCGAAGATTGCTACCCTTTTTCTCAGCAGCAATATTGATACCTGTGCTACCCTTCCCACGAAGACAAACTAGACCATTCTTGTCCCCCGATTCACAAATTACACAGTCTTGTAATCTTTCCATATTCAACACAAGGTTAGAACAGATATAATTAAAATGGAAGAAATTTTCTACTAACACAACATAAAAGGTTAAATTAAATTGGTATCGTATTAGTTTTGCATATTACAGAAACCGCATTCAAGTTGCAACCAATAGCGTCACTTCAGGAGAAAGATTTACTCCGTCGGATGGGACGTTAAAAGGCGCCCCGTGTACCTCAATCAATAACGAGAAAGATGGCTTTGTAACGCGAATGGGTGTCCTTACATAGAAAATAGAAATAAGCAGTGCAGTATAGAAAAAAAGCCTTTTCACTTTCTTACTTATTAATTTTACCTTGAAGAAATGATGCTCTGCGACTATTTAGTTTTAAAAAATGTTATTTTCCGTTACATTACGGCACCTTTCCCAAATTTTGAATGAACCCAGTAGGCCTATACGTCTACATGACGACACGTGTTGTGACTTTACCAACCCGTTGTTTTTTTTTCTAAACTTTTGAGAAGCTTTAGAACGTCTCGTTTGTAAATAAATTTATAGTATTACACCTAGGCTATATTGATTCAAGCGCTTACACGCTTGTATGAACATATGTCATAAAATTCGAGCAAAGACTTTGATCAATGTCTACGTAATGATAATGTATACGTCACGATTTCGGTGAAAGCACGCTATGATAGCGCGGCGGTGACATAAAACAAAGGGAGCTATCAGCAAATTTGATGCATCAAAATATATTATTTCTGCACATTAGATAAAATTAGATTTTTTATATGTTGTTTTACTGATACTAAGGAATACTTTGCAAAAAAATTATTTCTTTTGCAATTAGTTGCATGCGAAATCGTAAATTGACTGGACTACATGTTTATCTGTATAGTTCTGTAAATTGCATTCAGATTTAAAGGGTCAAATATGAATATTTGTAATCTTGGTTCTTTATGTAAAGATTCAAACACAATCTGCTTTCATTTGTTGCTATTATTTGCGAACTAAAATTGTTTTGTAACATCCGTTTTATTTTATTAGATACAGATATCATTAATGACTCTACATTAATGAAGATTGGCAGCACAGTCTTCCATAACATGACAGAGTCAATGAGCAACATTACAAGCTTCGAGAATCAATCAGAGGATGAGATCTCTAGCAATACCGCCATTATTATTGGTGTCGTCATCGTATCGTCTATTTTAGTTATCGCTATAGTTGTTTTCTTCATCGTTGTACGTTTGAAGAAAAATTGAAGTAAAGAGTATACACATTACACTAACTGCACCATGGCAGCCGATCAGTTATTAACATTTGTACATTGAATCTGACTTCAAGGATCGTTGATTAACATTTCCTGTTTAGTTTCAACAGGAAGTGTCGCGGCAGATGAAAAATGTTATGAAAAATTGTCACTATGCAGAACGACCCTAATTGTTCATTGTGATGAGGTTACACTTGTCTTGTTTATTATTGTGAGGTCATAACTATTTTGTTTATTATTGTGAGGTCATAACTATTTTGTTTATTATTGTGAGGTCATAACTATTTTGTTTATTATTGTGAGGTCATAACTATTTTGTTTATTATTGTGAGGTCATAACTATTTTGTTTATTATTCTGAAGTTATATCTGTCTTGTTTATTATTGTGATGTTATACTTCGTTATGTACACAATTACTTAACAGAAAATGTCATGGTCAAAACAGAATGAGATGTGATAAAGACTAGAAACGGTTTTACTATGTTAAGAATATAATTGCAAATTTTAAAAAATCTGCTTTAAACGAAACTTTTACTTGTATATATAACCCATGTAAACAAAAACATGGCACGAGCCTTGTTTACATAACAAAGAATTGTGAGCTCTGTATCTCTCATGTAACTCGACAACTGACATTCAAAGTTTTGCTGACCATAAGAAATACCTTAATTAAACATTTTAAAGATTAAACCTGCAAAACTAGAATGTGAAAATTTTCAGATCGAATCGTGTATATGACCCTCCTTTGTGTAATTGTGTATTGTTGTGAGGGACCACATCTCTCCTTTATTGTTATGAGAGGGCCCAAATCTTTTGTTTATTGTTATAAGAGACCATTTCATGTACATGCATTGTTTTATGACATTGAATTTCATGTATTTGTAGTTACAAATGTTCATGTCAAATAGATTTTTTTCCCATTCATGTACATGCATAACTTTATGACATTAAATGTAAAGGTTGAGTTAACTAAGAGTATCCAATCTAGTAATTTCAGTAGCAAATACCAACCAAAAAGATGGGCAAAAACGGACCCCTGGACATGTCAGAGTGGAATCAGGTGTCTAGGAGGAGTAATCATCCCCTGTCGACCAGGTGCACCCACCGTGAGCCCTACATCCAGATCAGGTAAACGGAGTCAGAATCAGTGTTCCAAGAACGGCCTAACAATTGGTATGAAACACGTCAGATAGCATTTGACCTAATGGAAAGTTGTACTGGCAAACTAGATCGTTATAACGACCATAAAATTTGCGAAATGCTGACTCTAGATGAGATTGTACAAATCCCTGTAACATCAACTTCTTTGTCAGTAGCCTGCCTCGATTTAAAAACTGATCATATGCAGAACAAGCTCTTGCTTATTGAATCAGTTGGGAGATATAAACACCATTTGCAGGTGATGATGGAATATTGCCACTTAGATAAGGGAAGAGAAATTGAAATCATCCCGTTTGTCATAAAAATTGTTGTTAGTTTACGCCCAGCATCTATTTTCAGTAAAATATCTTAGTACGAAGCAGATGTGGAAGACTATATGGTGGTTTTTATATCAGATTGACTGGGATATATCAAATCGACATATGAATGAAATGATCATTGTTGATAGATAAAACCTCGTCGATATATCTAAACCTCGAATTGAAGACCACGACAAAAGTTATTTTCTTCTCATGTAGAAGCTTGTGAATGAATTCTGCTTCATAAGAATATAAAAACAGATCAGTTAACAAAGGAGCACAATTTGTGTCCATGGGAATTTCAACAGACTGTTAAAAGACCTGCTCACCAAAGACTACGAAGATATTGTCAATGTGGAACTCATTTCTGCCAGATGGATACCTTTTATTTTGACAGATGACCAAAAACGGGTACGATTACACACCGCTAAGCAGTTGCTCAAAATGTTTCCCAAATTAATGAGACACTCTAGAATCTTTTTAATATCAACTTCAGAGTACATGTTCGTGTTTAACAATATAAGTTTTGGGATGACCGATCACTAGATATGAATATTTTCCTTTTCCATTTTTGTTGATGAAGCAACTATCTAGATGTCACAAAGTCTAGTCTTTAATTTATGGTGAGGTATGGTCGTGGAAAGTGTTGTAAAATCATACGTTTTAATGTTGTTAATTTGAGAAAAGTTTTGTGATTTCAAATTCATTGAAGTTCTTTAGAATTTTTAAGAATCCACATATGATTTACACCACTTCTGGCATATGTAGTGGCACAGTACGTTTGAAGTTTCTCCTTCACAACAGTTAATATTTTCGTGAGAAGCAGAGAAGCAGAGATGGGATCTTAGTAGAACATTTACTAGATCCAGCAATGTGTCTTTGTAAGGGTTTGTGGGTACAAATTGTCATGTCAAATAGAATATTTTCCATTTCAAGAGAAAATGATGTCATGAATTATCTAGTACTCAGTTTCTTAACCAGTATATCTTTTTGTTGATGGTCATTTCTCGGGGTTGTAGATTAATTGGGGCGATATTATAAATACATTGAGTTTACATGTAATGCACTCTTTGGATGTAATATAATTTCACTGGGACTGTACATTTATTAGCACTTTAAGATCATATCCGCGAAATCAACTGAAATGATCAACCATGAATAACAACTACTAAGTGTTTTTATTTGTTTGTTGTTTTCTGCCACACTCAACAACTGAACCTGTCGTTCTGACAAATTTTGGCGTTTGAAAACCCAGATATAGACGTATAATTCGGCTGTAATAATATATTGTATAACCCGACGAAAGAGGGAACCCCTTAACAGATGGATTAATGAAACAAAAATATTTTTGAAGTATTAAAGAATAAGTGTATCCCGGAAACAAAATTTACAACCCGGAACCAAAATTCTTGTTATTTACTGAACGCTAAATTATCCTGGAAGCAAAGTTATGCGGTATTTTCAGTTTTTTGGCTAACCTGAACTGATAGCTCAAGTGAGCTTTTCTGATCACCTTTTGTCTGTCGTCTGTTTGTCAACTTTTCACTCTACAGAACCATTGAGCCAATTTCAATTTCAAACTCTGTACAAATCATCCTTGTGTGAAGGGGATTCGAGTTTGTTCAAATGAAGGGTCATGTCCCTTTCAAAGGGAAGATTATCACGAAAATGCAAAAACAGTACAGGAGATGGTGCAACATACGCCCGTAGGACAGTGAAATTCAGCGTGTAAACACATTATACACTCGAAATTGATATCACTCACATTCTGAATAGAAAAGCCTTAAAATATGAGATGGTGCACCAATCTATATGACACATGAATTGACGATGTATTTCTCTGAGAAGGAGGTTGTAATAAAATGTCAATGTAATATCTGTTTCCATGATGAGAAAAAGTCCAGAAAACAATTTCACCAACTTTTAGTCTTAGAGTAGGTCGTAGAATCTTTCACTCACTATTGCCGGTGAACGGTTGCAAAATTTAGGCCTATGCTCGGCGCTCAGGGCCTTTGAGCAGGGAGGGATCTTTCTCGTGCCACACCTACTATGTTACGGGCCCTCAGTTTTTACGACTTCATCCGAAGGACCGCCCCATTTTGTCGCCTTTTACGACAAGCAAGATGTACTGAGGACCTATTCTAACCCGGATTCCCACGGGACCGATCACCGATCACAACAGGAGATGAAAGTTTGATATGCCGATGTGTGTGTATATATATATATATATATATATATATATATATATATATATATATCTTGAACTGTTTAAAGTAGGGCTTTCATATTTGTATTTGCATTTCTACGGCAAGACCTTTCAGATGATGCAATGGTATTTGACTTTGTGACGTTGACCTGGACGTTTGACTTACTTTTCATAACAATCTAACATTCAATGTCTTACACTAATGAAAACATAACCTATTAAGTATACCTGGAACCATTTTAGCTAGGAATTTCATAATTTATGTATAGAATCTCTATGACAAAACCTTGTGAGACAATGGTGTTTGATCTTTTGACCTTGAATCTGACTTACTTAAAAAAAAAAGCCCTCACCCATTCAATATCTCCTGAACTGAACTATGGTAGGGCTTTCATATTTCGTATATATATATTACCTTTTTACAAAAAATCATTATTCCGTAAAGCGTGACCGGGTAGCCTTGTACCTACCTTTTAAAAAATATCTCCTAAACTATTTAAGGCAGTTCTTCATTTTTTGTATATAGATTTATTATTGCAAAACCCTCCATTTCACAATATAACGTCTTGATCTTGGAATCTGATCTATATTAAGAAACTGTTAAATATCTTTGGAACTATTGAAGGTAGGGGTTTCATATTTTGTATATAGATCCTTTGTAACAAGACCATGTGATATTGTGACCTACATTTTGAAAAACCTGGCCTAATTAATATCTCCTGATCTGTTTAAGTTAGATGTTGATTGGATGTGTTATTGTTTACGTCTTAGGTTTGGGGCGGCCATGGTACGAGTGTTATTAATATTAATTTTGCTGATGTATAAAAACTAAATCCATACTGCGGAAAAACAGAATGGAGTGTATCAAAAATGTGAATTACGCAACCCTAGGAGTCTGACTCTAGAGCATGTCCTAAATAATGATAATGTTAATATAACATATATTTTGTAAAGTCTTTCATCAGCAAGGACCCTTTTGAGGGCATCTGTATTTTAAGAACACATCTTGTTTTATACTGCTGCTGAATACTAGATGTAGAACAGGATTTAAAAAAATTTCATAGCCCTTGGGGCTAGTGATACACAGGTGACCGATAAGGCCGATGGGCCTCTTGTTTTCACAAACAACATAACATGCATAGATAATTAGCAATTGCCCAAAAGTATGTATGTGTCAAATATATCTTAACAAAAGATTAAATTTGATGGTTTTCAAATACAGTAATGATTAGATCGAAAGACAATTACACCACATTTAAACTCTTATAAACGTGTATAGGATGTTCACAATTTCTTCCTCATTTGCAGCTATGATAGAATTATCGTGTTGCGACAGATGATACTTGTATTTTTAAGTATCCATCAGCACCGGACATGTGTATATTTAAAACCACGTATGTTCCGTACTAGAAATTTGATAAGAATAAGCTCATTGTGTTTATACTCTCTCTCTTTCTCTCTCTCTCTCTCTCATACTCTAATAACAATAGAATCTGAGTTACCGGTAATATTAAGTTAGATTTCATATTTACATTAATAAAGGAATGTTGATTTTTATTAATGATGTAGTTTCTTGTAAATGGATATACGCACAACAGATGAAAAATAAAGATAACGAACAGCGTGATCAATCTCATAAATCCCATAGAGAGTAGGGCAAACGTTGACCCCTGTACACACACCAGACGTGGGATCAGTTGCCTAGGAAGAGTAAGCATTCTCTGTTGACCAAACAGATCTCAAATAAAGGGTTTCAGTTCGAGAAATTGGTTGGTGAACATTCTATAACGTCCTGCTCGAGAATTTTTCACTCATATGAAGGCATCACAAGCCGTAACGTCCTTCATTAAACAGCACTGGATATATTCAACACAAAACAAATTGTGAATTAAAAAAAAACTAATTAAAAATTGAATAAAACCAAAATTACATTTAAAAAAACATCAAATTGAGAAAATGGGTTCACTATTGTAAAACAACTGTTTTATAAACTATTTAAAGTCATTTTCTGAAACAATTATCATCCAGAATATGTTTTATACAACAGTAAGTGTACAAAAGATGGACATTTCCAACATTCAATGTCGAGAACAAATATAAGTGGATATCAAATGACTTAGTGTATCCACAAATGCTTGGGTTCAGGACACCCCACCCCCCTTTCTAACCTGCACGAGTTGATTTAATTATTTTTCGTCGAAAATCCCTCATTGGATGTGTAATTGGCAATATTGTCAAAACTCTTGGAGACTGAAAATGAAACCGGTCGAGTTATTTTCAGCGTTCTGATTTTTCTTTATTATACATACAACAACTTGTGTGGATATATACTTGTCAATATACTGTGAGCAATGAATAAAAGTACCTTTGCTTTGTTTGTATATTAATGCACGTTTGAGTAAATTTACGACTTTAAAGTTGATCCTACACTTAAAATAGTGTAAAATAAAAGACAACACTCAGTCAAAATGACTAAATGAAATACCCTTTCAAACTCACATATAGCAAATAAATAGCTGTTTAAATCGGTCTATAGCAACTTAAAATGATTTACATTGTCCTATATTTGTTGTAGGTTTTCGTAATCCTGATACCTAAAAATTCTGTATTTTTTAGCACAAATCATTTTGGGAAAGAATAAAGGCCTTAAACCGCAATTTGCAAATGAAAATGTTACTTATCCTAGCTTTCTCGTCAAAATTAGACAATCTTTTGTCATTTTGTTACAAAATAAGATGTTTGAATATAAATTAGCTTTGTATTCTTTGGGATTCGTTTCACTTTTTAAAATATTCTACACGTATAATAAAACACATCAAACTCTTAGTTGTATTCTACTCAAGTCAGCATTCCTTGTCGTTCATTTCAACGGAATTTTTATTATTTGATATTTGTAACCCCCGGGCCTTCTGAAAATTTATACAAACGATATTCAAATAATGATACAATCAAAGATAAGCATATAATGATAATTTCCGTCTTTATATACAATATATAACAAAGTGGTACGTAAGATAAGTATGAAGGGCAATATTCATGGTAAAAAAAAAAAGGGTACATGTAGTACACGAAAGGCAAACAAGAGGGCCATATCGCTCACCTAAGTCATCTTAGCCCATATTAAAGATTTCCCCCATATATTCGCATGTAAAACTTTGGTCCCTTAATGAGCCCCCATGCTACCCCTGGGGACCATGATTCTAACAAACTTGAATCTGCACTATACCAGAAAGCTGTCATGTAAATATGGTTTTTTTTCTGGCCTAGTGGTTCTTTAGAAGAAGATTTTAAAGATTTTCTCCTATCTTTTCGCATATAAATCTTTGATCCTCTGTTGTTGCCCAATCCTACCACCGGGGGCCATGATTTTAAAAAAATGAATTTGCACTATGTCAGGAAGCTTTCATGTCAATTGCAACTTTTGGAATAAAATGGAACGACGTCTACGTTAAGAGCCACCCCACCCTCTGCTGCATTGGACTCTGTGTTGTTCTTTATTTCGCATATAGGGGAACATTTCCCAGGCATTTCTGCATAACCTGATTCGTTTAATGCGTCGTAAGTATGAAGAATACATTGATTGTTTTACGTCCCGTTGAGAATTTTTCACTCATATGAAGACGTCACCAGCTGTAGATGAAGTACCACAAATTTAGACATATGCGTAGTACTCAGGGCCATAACAGTGAGGGTTCTTTAACGTGCCAACGCCTGTCGCGACACGGCACGTCTGATTTTAAGGTCATATTAGAAAGACCTGTGATTCTCACGTTTAAATACCGAGCGTTTGGTGAAAGAGCAATCACTACCTATGTTTACGTCTTAGGTTTGACACAGCTATGGCATGAGTGGGGCTCGAACTCACGACCTCCAGGTTACGAAGCGTACGCTCTAGCACTGAGCTACCGCGACTAGTGCAAATGGCGGTCATACGCGCTATTAAACTTGTGAAACTTTTTGCATCCCTCCTTACTTTCTGTGTTTGTTTGTATCAACCATATAGACATAATCCGTGATTTGTATTTCGAAAGACGATGCATTATATTAAATAATGATACACATAATATTTTGTAAATAAAAGTTTCCTAAAATACAGGGAATAAAAATCATGAGTTTGAAAAACAAAAAGATCCCTTAGATATTCAGGGTTCATAAAATAGAATGTTTTGTACAATAAACGAGGTGATATCAATAAAACGACATAAATTTTAAAGGTTTTTTTTAAATAAAATGTAAAGGTGAAGATAATTAACAGTATTCATTTTCGTAATTCCTATAACAAATACAAGTCAGAGAGATGGGCAAACACGGACCCCTGGACATACCAGAGGTGGAATCAGGTGGCTAGGAAGAGTAAGCATCCCCTGTCGACCGATCATACCCGCCGTGAGCTCTACACCCCGATCACGTAAACGGAGTAATCCGTAATCAGAATCAGTGTGCCAAGAACGGTCTAACAATTGGTATGAAACACGTCAGACAGCATTTGACCTAATGGGAAGTTGTACAGGCAAACTAGATCGTTATAACGACCATACAATTTACGAAATGCTGACTGTAGACGAGATTGTACAAACCCCTGTAACATCAACTTCTTTGTCAGTAGCCTGCCTCGATTTAAAAACTGATCATATGCAGAACAAGCTCTCGCGTATCGAATCAGATATGAAAGGATCTGTGGTGTCTTTTATATCAAGTTCAATGGGATATATCGAATCCACATGTGAATGAAAATAATCATTGTTGATAGATAAAACGTCGTCGATATATCTAACCGTCGAATTGAAGGTCACAGCAAGATATTTTTTTCTTTTCATGTAGAAGCTTTTGAATGAATTCTGCTTCATAAGAATATTAAAACAGGTCAGCTAGCAAAGGAGCACGATTCGTACCTATGGGAATTTCAACAGACTGTTGGAAGAGTTTCTCAAAATAAAGTAACAATAAATCAAAAGATCTTGTCATTTATTTGAGAGAAAAAAAATATTGCTTCTCTTCTTGTTTATATTTTTCTAAACAAGAGACCATGATTTGCGTTAAATTTGAAAATTCTATGTAGGTTGCCCCCCACCCCCACCCCTCCTCTTAAATTCGCCACTTATCTCTAAGCAAATCAGAGATTCTCTCTCTCTCTCTCTCTCTCTCTCTCTCTCTCTCTCTCTCTCTCTCTCTCTCTCTCTCTCTCGGAAGTTTCGGGCGTCACTGTACTTAATGTCATTTCCATTAGTCTGGGTTATCGTTCCTGCACTTACGGACCAGCTGATGTACAGCAACGAAACGGATTACAATCCTGAGTGCTTTTATTGATGTAATTAAATGTTTGCGAGTTTTAAAAATATAACGGAAACACGAAAGAAAAGAAGAATGTCTAACCAATTTATTGATATATGCACATCCAATGTCTTGTCTTGCTATGAGTAAAAAAATCAGGCAAAGTTTGAACTAGGTGAGGCAGACAACGTAACAAGAGCTGCATGTCTTCTGTTCTTATAAACTCTGATATCGGCCCGTTTTTACATTATGACGTCACAAATGTGATGTAAATTATTATGTAACTTATTATGTTTCAACTAGCAGATGTTTTTGGAGAGATACACTTTTTAACCACGCCTCGTACAGTCTATCATTAGGTTGAATGCTGTTTGATGTGTTTTATACCATTTCTTAGGCCGTTCTTTACATACTGATTTTGACTACTCGTTTACCTGATCAAAATATAGGGCTTACGGCTGGTGTGAAAAGTCAACAAGGGCTGCTTACGATCTGGCGTGTCCCACCTCTGGTGTGTCCGGGGCCCGTGTTTGCCTAACTCGTAATTTTGTATTTTTATTGGAATTATGAGATTGATCACTGTTCGTTATATTCACTATTTCATAGGTTACAAAGCTTGTAGACGTCTCCCTATGAGTGCAAAATTATCGAGAGCGACATTAAACAATATACAACCAACTGACCGACCAACAAAGATTGTAACAACATTGTCTTTGTAAGTTTTATTATTACAAATGTATTTTAAACGAATTTGGCTTTAATATTACATTAGGTAATCCAACTTGCACTCTAAAGTTCTCTTTCAAAACAGCAATTCTTCAAAATCATGCCTCAGATAAAAAAAAATTATCCCTGTCAATGGAACGAATGAATATGAGCTAATGTACATAGACTGGCTTCTAAAACTACAAAAACCCATACCAATATAAATTGATGAATCCAGTAAATGTTCTACCAAGCCCCTATCTTTGCTTCTCACATAAACGTTTGACTGATGTGAAGGTTGGTTGGTTCGTCTGTTAGTTGTTTATTGTTTAGCATTTCGTTCGAGAATTTTTCATTCATATGAAGACGTCATCATTGAAAGTGAAACGCTGTAAAATATAGGCCTATGCTCGTGCTTACGGCCTTCGGGCAGGGAGGATCTTTATTGTGCCACACATGCTGTGTCACGGGGCCTCGGTTTTTGTGGTCTCATCCGAAGGACCGCCCCATTTAGGATCTGTATCTGAATTTGTCATTTACTTATATTCATTTGCGAGTCCAAGTTTGTTTTTAAACTAAATCTACACCATGCTTGTTTCAGATGAAAACGACATTTGATTCTGGTAGCAGAAATTCACTTTTATCAAGATTCCTCAAATACGACTCTACATAATATCAGGTTTCATGTTGAAACCATTGTCTGTACACAGTTGAACACAAGAAATATATTCTTCTTCTGCTAAATTGCCCATCGAAGTTCATACTAAAGTGTAGATTTCGCTAAAATGACCTGCGTCCATATTTGACAGGTTTAAAAAATAATTTAACATTAAGCGCATGTTTCTTTATTATTCTCCAATTAATATAAGGTTCAAAAGTTTTCAAAAGTTATCTGTAGATTCCTGCTGATACTTTCCGCTTTTTGCTCTTTGATGACTTATGAAATGAGTGGTTGACAGTCCTTTTTTCATTGATAATCGAATATATGTAACTGGGATTCTGAGAATTTTACAGACAACTTTCAAAAAGTGTACAAAATATTTATACACAGAACGGCATATTAAACCCAACTGATAAGAACACACAAAATGTATTAAATGTTATGGAAAACAAGATGTGTTTGAGAAAAAAAATGCCACCGACAATGGCAAATTTCATTAATGTTTATGTTTTTGAAAAGTATCTCAAATATCAAGGTCATAAGGTCAAAAATTTTGGTACCAGAGAAAATGTCTTGTCAGAGGAAATACTCACATGAAATATCAAAGCCCTAATACTAACATTTAAAAATTTCAGTCAAGGTTAAACTTTTCAAAAAGTAGGTCAAGCATGAAGGTCAAGGTCACGAGGTCAAATATTTTAGTACCAACAGAAAGGTTTTGTCACAAGAAATACTCATGTGAAATATGAAACTCCAAGTATGTACCATTTAAAAGTTAGGGACAAGGTTATTCTTTTTAAAACGTAGGTCAAACATTAAAGTCACAAGGTCAAACATTTTTGTACTAACGGAAAGGTCTTGTCATAAGAAATACTCATATGAAATATCAAAGCCCTAAAACTAATCATTTAAAAATTACAGCTAAGGTTAAAGTTTTCAAAAAGTTGGTTAAACATCAAGGTCACAAGTTCAAATATTTTAGTACCAACGGAAAGGTCTTATCACAAGAAATGCTCAAGTATGAAATCCCTAGTATTTACCATTTAAAAATTAGGGACATGGTTAAGTTTTTAAAACGTAGGTCAAACATTAAGGTCACAAGGTCAAAAAAGTTAGTGCAAACGGAAAGGTCTTGTCAGAAGAAATACTCATATGAAATATCAAATCCCTAGTGCTTACCATTTAAAATGTACGACCAAGGTTAAAGTTTTTAAAAAGTAGGTCAAACACCATGTTCAAGATGTCGTATATTTTGATACCAACAGAAAGGTCTTATCACAAGAAATACTCATGTGAAATATCAAAACTCTAGCAATTACTGTTCTGAATGTTACTAAAAATGTTAGAGATTCAACAGAATGACGGAGAGGACAAAAACAACATCCTCCCCGATCATCGATTTCAGGGGCATAAAGAGAGCAAATCAGGTGGTGGAGGAGTGTTTTCGCTTGCTGTTTATTACGGTCCACATTCAATTCATTGATAAATTAAGTGCATTCATTCTTAAGTATTTGAAATCTTTCAAACACAAAAATCACACGCCTACGTGCCACTTGCTGCGATTTGTTCTTTGCTCGTTTCCTATCACAAATATATTACGTTATTTGTTTCATGCACAAAACTAGCGGTGCAACGTGGTACTATACACATTTTCATTAAAGTCACTGAAGTGACTGTACACACTGTCTTCTACATCAGTAGATTTTCGTTGTTTTTCATTCAGCGTATTATAGATACTCTCTTGGCCAGGAATCGAACAAGGGTGGTTTGATTCATAAGCATTTGTGCAAACACTTTTTTCAAGAACAAAATAATCATTCGATGCATTCTCTATCCCTTTTGATATTGTTTTGGCGTCAGTCAAGGCTTTAACCAGAGTTACTGCTTCATCAACCGTTGAATATTCTGCAATTCCATCCTACATAAAATATACGAAATAACAGATTAAGGAAGTTTAGTTTGATTTGAAATCTGCAGTAATGTAAGGAGACCATAATTACTGTAAACCAACTTTTACTCGTGTGCGCGAAATTTCCAGAACCTCATCGTTGCGAACAAGTCTTTCAATGTCTCTTATTTTTGCTGAAGATAAGCACGGTCGCGAAAATTAGTCGTAACAAATCAGTTGAACACTGGTAAATCGCAAAATAAAATTGTTGCGAATAAAGTTGGTTTACCATAACAAAGTAAAGTATAAATATCGTAAAATTATCATCTTACGCTGTATGTTCTATTGTCAAGAAAGTACTGATGATTTTGTATTCCACGAACTGTTTTGGACTGCCTAAACCAAATAATAATAATGATAATAATATTTGTTCATTATATTTTCTGTTTATACAAAACTAGAAATAGATTTCAAAATATATTTTGTCATAGTGTTTTAAACTGAGCTTAAATTCTTTACAAACACATGATATTCATCTTACATTTGTGATGATCGTTGCGTTTCATTAGAAAACTGATATCAATATACCTGTATACTAACCTCTTACATTTAACAATTAAACAACACAAAAGTGTCATCACAAACAGAAATGCAATTCCAGTAATGGCCACCGGCAGAAGCAGAGTGACCTCAACGGATACTGGTGTCTTTGTTATCTCTGTCGCGATAGGATTGCCTCCTACGACGGAAGAATTTGCGTCAAGAATTTGCGTCACCGCTGAAGGAAATAATGTGGAGTGGCTGCTTATCCCTATGGCTGGCTTTGCTTCATCCGTTATGCCTTCTTCTGATTGTGAGAGTTTATTATTTTTTTAAACTTACAAACCCACATTATTTTAACAATAATTGATTGCATTATTGAACATACATTTTTTAATATGTAGAAGGTTTGTGTATATGCTAAATAAATTGAAAAAAATGTATCTAAAAGCGTTTAAGTCTAATACATTACATTTTTTCGACTCCATAAATCATACAATTTTGATAATATTACATCAAAATGCAAATACTTTGGTTAAAAGTATACCTATTTCATATACAAGTGTCCGGGACCCTGCACAACATCGGGTTTGATTCCGCTTCTCTACCTCGTTTCCATTGAATATAATGCGAGTCTCACGACCAAATTGATAGCTATAATTCTCATTGCAATTGTTCTCCAAGTCAACAACATTTTTGAAATATGGCTCACTAATATTAAACAAACTACAAGCACCGCAAGAAGAAGGCTGGGTACAGTTAATAGTATGTGTTTTTTCCATTTATGTGCTGAAATAAAACATACCACTAAACACAGATCACCTTCGGCAGCTTTAACTGTCGCCTCTAACTCGTAACCACTATGGTGAATTCGATTATTGGTTATACAAAGAACCTAATCCAATCTTCTCATTTGTACACAATTAAAACCTTCAGACGTGTTCAGTTTTAAAGCCAGTATTTACACGTGTGTTTATTTCCTATATCCTACAAGTCCTAATATTGATTGCATTCTGTGTTAAGGAGTCTTTTCCTTGTCCTGTTGACAACGGTTTGTCAGAGCACACTAAGAAATCGTGCGCGATTGTGAAACTTGGTAATCGTGACATCTTGTTTAAAAACTTCCTGGTCCAAAGCTAGTTTTACTGTAGTTGAATTTTAAGACACACTAGGCGGATTAAACTTTAAATATCCACTTTTCAGTTGAGATACCTTTTTTTAAAACACATTTTGTAATAATTAATCATATATGCTAAGTTTAATCGTTTACTGCGCATGATTCCTTCATATATCCATGTGAGTTTGATTGATTGATTGTTTGTTGTTTTCCGCCACACGCAACAATTTTACAGTTAAATGTCCAGGGGTTTTTTTTCTTAAGGAGAGAACCCAGATACAATGTACCCGGGAAGAGACCACCGACCTGGTAAACTGTAAACTAGTAAACTGGCAAACTTTCTCACGTATATCGACGCGAGCGAGAATCGAACCTGCTATCCCCGTGGGACCCAGGTTAGAATAGATCCCCAGTATACCTTGCCTGTCGTAAAGGGCGACTAAATGGGACGGTCTTTCGGATGAGACCGCAATAACCGAGGCTCCATGTCACAGTAGATGTGACACGATAAAGATCCTTCCTTGCTCAAAGGCCATAAGCGCCGAGCATACATGTAGGGCTGAATTGTGCAGCGCTTTACAGGTGTAACGAAGAATTTTGACCCAGGTTGAAAATGACCGGAGGTCATTTTTTCAACGTTGAATATTGAGGCCAAAGGTGTTGAATTTAGACCCTAGTCCGTTGAAAATTGAACCGCGTAATGGAATTTTGATCATCAAACCGGTCCTAAAATCAACAACATTAAAATACATATTAATGAACTATGATTTATTCAATTACAAAATTACACCTTATTCATATTTCTTCTTTGGATTAGTATGTTTACATTAATACCTTCAATTTCAAATGGACATTCTGTACAAAACATGAACCATTTTAAAGATAAAGGTCTTGAATTAACCGAAAAACCCTTAAAATATATTTATTTACAATGATCTTTTCGCAAGTATTCTCAATATTTTGTGTGATATTTATATTTAGAAATACAGGTCTGAATTAGAATATTAGTATATATGGTTACATATATACTATTCAGTGGCGTAGCTAGCCTTGAAGTGAAGTGTACGCACCATGATCAATCCAGGATAGGTTGGGAGTCTGGGGCCGTCTTAAGGCCTTCAGTGAATCCAGGGCAAGGTCCTGGTGGGGGCCCAGGGGGCGAAGCCCCCTGAAGCTTATGGGTTTTAAGGCTTGTTAGGTAAACACTAATGGGTTGTTCTGCTATAAAATTAAATATTAACAATAATTTTTGTTGTTGTCAAATTGATGTGTACGCCCGGGCGTTTTGGCGTCAATGGCAGCTGGGCCTCTGCTATTTAGTACAGAAAAATGCTATAGGCCAACAGCACCCCGGTTTATATATATATATATATATATATGTGTGTGTGTGTGTGTGTGTGTGTGTGTGTGTGTGTGTGTGTGTGTGTGTGTTCCTAAAATTCGTGATTTTAGTATTTGGGAAATGTTACAGGCTTGAGGCATGATGCATGTACATTTTCTTGTATGTACAATGTTAGTGACTATATATCCATTAGGGAAACGAGGTTTTTTTTAAGATTATGTATATGCTGGTAATGCAGGAAATCAGCTAGTGATGCAGAAGTGTTCAATATCTCCCTAACCCCGTGTACTGATAAACTCCTCTGGGATGATCTCAGACCAATTTTTATCATTCTAGAAAAATTAAGATTTTGAAACTGAAATATTCATAAATCGCGAAGAACATGTAACTCCCAGTTGAAAGACAGTTAAAAACTCTGTAGTTGGAGTCAGTATTCAACAAGGTCCATTTTCAACGTGTTAAGGTCATCAGAGATTAGAGGAAAAAAATTACCATGCTGTTTAAAAATTACCTCGGGTATAAATTTCACGACTTTTGGTCCCAATTTTCAACGGAGAAAAAGCACCCCCGGTTCAATATTCAACGTTGAAAAATGAACCCCGGGTCAATGTTCAGTGTCGTTATACTGGCAATAGTAACGTCTCCATATGAGTGAAGAATTCTCGAGAACTTTATCTTTATACAAGTCAATGAATCTTTAATAAAACTTGTATATAAAATTTTTGTTTTCTTTTAATTTGTGGTTAGTAATATCTAAGTTTTTAAACATTTTATCAAATGAATAGTAAATCCTTGAGCATAAACCATTGGTAAACCATTTATAAATTTCAGGAGCACTCTAAATATCACTGATAAAGTATCTAACCTTGATTCAATTATGTTGTCATATTTTAGAGAAGGGCAAGTTCTTTACATTAACATGTTTCTGCAGGTTTCTGCACTGCATAAACCTAGGTTGTAAAGTAATTCTCAGTAGTGCGTAAACCTTGCGTAAACCTGGGGTGGTGGCTAGTTTCAGAAGTACGGAAAAATAAGGTTTCAACAAGTTTCCGCAGCGAAACCACCTGGAATCGGGCTCGGCTTAAGTTTATACACTCCGTAAACCCTTGTAAACTTGAAGTTTTCAAACTGATACCTTGCGTAAACCATCTGTTTTCTTAAGTTTCCGCATAGTTTGCGCACAGTCTCCGCACCATGGAAACCATAGTTTTCTTGTAGTGAATAGAACATATTTAATTTCTTGATAAATAATATTCCAATTCTTTTCAGATTTGATATGTTAACCCTTTCATCAGTATAGGGACATTTCCAGGACATTGAGCTTTTTTAAAATGCACCTTGTTTCATAGCGTTGCTGAATATTTGAATTTACTTTAGATATTCAGAACAGAAATGTTAATAGATTTCATAGCCCAAGTGGTGCTTTTAACTAACATTCAGGTGACTGATAATGCCTGTGGGCCTCTTATTAGATAGACGCTGGCTACTGATGTTACAGGTGTTTCATCAGTCTCGTTTGAAGGCAGCATTTTACAAATCCTATGGTCATTATAGTGATCTAATTTACAAATACGCCCTGGCTTTATGTCGAATGTTGTCTGATCTTATTTACAAATACAACCTGTCATTAGATCGAATGCTATCTGGTATTTTTCATATCACTTGTTCGACCGTTCTTTACATACTAATTTTGACTTCGGATTGTCCCGTTTATCACCTTACGGCGAGTGTGACCGTTCAACAGGGGATGCTTACTCACCACTGGTGTTTTCCCTATACTTAAAGTTGTATGGTCCGATGTTCATCTATTATATTTTGTAAAAAATTACTTTATAGGAGACGAAGCCCTTGCAGGAAACTAAAACCCATTCTGAAACAAGGGTTTTGTGCTTGATATTTTTCATATCTGTTATAATCAGTTTCCTTTTAAATATATTTATAGTTTTCTCTTACAAAGCAGTAATATAAAAAAACTGCTATCAAAGTATCTGACTGGTAAAACACCAACCAAACAAAACAAACACAAGAGGACTTATCCGTTTCCATATCACTCGGGCTATGAAATCTACAAACAATCCCCGTTTTGTGTTGTAATCTTTAGCAGCACTATGAAACAAGTTGTGTCCTTAAACAGGCATGGACACGACTTCAGCTGAAAATTTCCAATTTTTATATTTTCAGTTTTTAATGTCAACAATGCTTAATTAAGGTATTTCATTTGATCAGCAAAGTTTGAATGTCAATTGTCGAGTTACGTGAGAGATACAAACCTTACAATTCTTATGTAAACAAGGGTCATCTCATGTTTTTATTTACATAGGTTAAATATACTAGTAAAAGTTCGTTTAAAGCAGATTTTTTTTTCCAATTTTCAATTTAATTTTAAACACAGTTAAATAATTTCTAATGTTGTCACATCTCATTTTGTTTTAAACATGACATTTTCTAGTAAGCAATCTGTATGTAAATAAAAACATGGTACAAGCCTTGTTTACATAACAAAGAATTTCGAGTGTTGTATTTCATTTGTAACTCAACAACTGACATTCGAATTTTAGTTGACTATTAGAAATACCTTTAAGTAGTTGAGCAATTTAAACATTATAAACGCAAAAATAAAATTTGAAAAATGTTCAGCTCAAATTGTGCCCATGCCCCCTTTAAAACATAGATGCCCCCCGAAAGTCGCCATGCTGATGAAAGAATTTTCATATAACAATTTTGAACCCGCTCTGGAGTGTGAAATTCACAGTTTTGGTACATTACCTCTGCGTCTCCTAAATATACATTTCTTCGTTAATTTTCGCAAATGAGAAGCAGTAGACGATGTTTGAATGTTGAATAGCCGATAAATGGACTTTTTTTTCAGTTCCCCATGACGATACGAGAGGTAAGACCTTGACAGAGTTGCTTCTATACGGCAGGGGTCTAATCATCATATAATATGGAACTTTTCGCCGAAAATTGCAAGCGATGCAGCTGGTGAAAAGAAAACTAAGATGGCGGCGTGATGTACCTTGTGAATAGATAAAACGTTTAGTAAAGCTTTAGCGCTCTCATTTGAAATATTCAGAAGCTTTTTAAGCTTTACAATTCTTTGTAAAACTTCTGAAGATTTCAAATGAAAGCACTAAAGCTTTACTATGTTTTTGTGTCTCTTTATTTTTTATATTTCATTTACCGACCAATCTCTCTCTCTCTCTCTCTCTCTCTCTCTCTCTCTCTCTCTCTCTATATATATATATATATATATATATATATATATATATACACATGTGTGTGTGTGTGTGTGTGTGTGTGTGTGTGTGTGTGTGTGTGTGCTTCTTTCTGATAAACCTCTCGGTAAATATTGCAAGGAGAAAAAACTCTCAAGAAAATCTCAACACTAGTTTCCAATCCTTTAATTTTAATTCAATTTTGATAAGGGGATCTATTAATATGTTGTCCAACATACATGTAGGCCAAAAGTCAAAATTAATTGTAATGAAAACGCCAACAGAGATTGCAAAATCGTGCAAAAAATCAGGTAAGAATTCATATTGAATACAATTATCTCAATTTCACATGAGTAGGCAACTCTTTCCATGCGAGTCAGACTGAGAAGCCTCTTTCTGGTGGTATACTTTTGGTTTTTTGTGCGAATGCACGCCGAATTTCTCTTTAATGAATGGTTCGCCATTTCTCATACGACAGATAAATTGATGTTTCCTTGTTCCACTGACAATCTTGTACATGTCGTCATCTTCGTCATAGATCGTGAAAGAAGCGTTTTTCCATACACCTGCTCCCTCTGTCTGCAAGAAATCAATGCACGCCTGAAGCAGACGTCGGAGGCCAGGTTTCGTGTCTGTGCCTTCATGGCCGACTAATCTGATGATCATCTTTCCTAGACTCCTTTTGTTGATTTCGTCAACTTCGAAGACTTCATTTTGATACTGTCATAAATAAAAGATATATATATATATATATATATATATATATATATATATATATAATTTAATTTTACTTGTAACATTGTAACAAGCAATTTGATTGGCTGAGCAGTCTGAAAAAATTTAGTTTATATTGTATAATGTAACTTGGTATGGAGAGACGCCCCTAGACAACGAAGACGGCACTACTTTTTACAGTTCTAGTTCTAAAGTTGTAAGGCTTCTATGAATTTATCATGCACAATAAAATGCATTTTGTTTATACACATTTTTTAAATGATTTCAAGCAAGATGTATATTTTCTTACAAGTAACAATACACAAAACATTAATAAAAATTCTACCCAACTTCTGACACACCGATATCATATGCGAAATAATGGTAATCAAGTATTTGCAAAGTTTTCGGTTTCATTTTAAAGATATTTCAAGAGAGAGAGAGAGAGAGATTGCTTGATCTGTACAAAAATACGTCATGTCACAAAATGTGTATTACATGACGTCACGTCCCATCGATTGACATAGAGCCGTGATCGTGAATTGTTTACATATTTTACTGTGTTGGATTTTATTGCATGCTATGGTGAGTTATAAGGAAGTTTAAAACTTTTATGAAATCAAAAATGTTGAAATCGCAAATTCTGTTGCGCTTTCTGGTTTTCTATGTGATGTATTTTGTTTGATGCTAGATCTAAACTTCCGCTTTCTGTTTGAGCGAGTCCAACGTCTATCTTGGGCTGCGAAGAAAACATCGGGCCTAAATGCGGAGCCCACAGATATCTTCTTATTAAAATTCCTTGAAAACTCAACCTTACGTTTTCAAATTTCGTGAAGAGAGTAAATGTTTCAGTTATGCGAAGAACCACGTTCGACACTGTCAGTATGTTGCTAAGCGAAACATTGCACGGTGTAAACATTTTTTTTTTATTTTACATTTAAATCATAAATTAAAACTGTAATTTTGTCATTTTAGATTAAATTATAAGGAATGAAACTAATTTTGACTTATGTACGATATGATGTAATTGGTGCAGTTTACGCTTTTTATAATCCTCTTCGCGGATTATAAAGCGTAAACTGCACCAAGTTACATTATATCGTATAACATGGGTCAAATTTAGCTTCATTCCTTAAATAAACACCCAAGTTAAGGCATTAAAGTGTTTCCAATCCAGTATTTTTGTATTTGTTGCTGGATTGAAAAACATACCTCATCGGTCACCTGAGTATTAGTTAAAGTATCAATAATCCTAAGGGCTACGTCATGTAGAAAAAAATTCCTGTTCTGAATATCAAAGGTAAATTCTAATAGCCAGCAAGAGTATAAAACAAAATGTGTTCTGATCTGATGAAAGGTTTTACGTAATATAAGGTTTGTACATTGAACAATAACTAAAGATCAAGATGACTAATTACCGGTCACGGTAGCTCAGTGGTTAGAGCGTTCGCTTCGTAACAGGGAGGTCGTGAGTTCGAGCCCCGCTCGTGGTATGGCCGCGTCAAACCTAAGACGTAAAAATAGGCAGTGATTGCTCCTTCGCCAAACGCTCGGCATTTAGAAGTGAGAATCAAGGCTCTTTCGGATATGACCTTAAAAACGGAGGTCCCGTGTCACGGTAGGCGTTGGCACGTTAAAGAACTCTCACTGCAACGGCCCTGAGAGCTAAGCATAGGTCTAAATTTGTGTTACTTCACCTACAGCTGGTGTCGTCTCAATATGAGTGAAAAATTCTCGACGGGACGTAAAACAAACAAACAAGATGACTAATTTGGAGATGTGAAATTCACAATTTTGAAACATCCTTTTCTGCTTTTCCTAAATATGCATTTAGTTTTTATACTGTATCAGCAAACTTACAGACGTCTTTCAAATGATAAGACAATAATTACTTTAATAATTTTGGCCTCACTCTGGAACCAAATACTAACCACTTAGGATCGTGAAATTTTAATTTTGTTAAAGGATTACCTACTTCTTCTGAATATCTATTTAGTTTCAATAGTATTAAAGAATACATGTTTCAGGTTGTTTAAATGTTTTACAAATTTATACCAAGTTTGGTCCAATTCTGGATTCAGAATTTCTACGCTGGGGATAATGAAATTTATAATTTTAGGAGAGGTCCTCCTTCCTCCTACACATCACTATGCATTTAGTTTTTCTTGGAGATATGCAGTTACAGGAAAGAAGGTCGTTTCTAAAATTAGTCACTGTTTGACAGTTTTACATAACCCCTACCCCCCAGGTTTGCTAGAATCCTGAAATTTACAATTTATGTCCCCCGTGTCCCATAGATATTTTGCCCTGATAAAAATATGCCCCGAGGGTGCAGGCGTCTTGAAATGTACAATTCATACAAAATCCGAAAAGAATTGGAATGGCAGTTATCAAGAAGTGAATGAAATATGACCAATTGTTAGCGCACGAAGGACGACGGACACAGACCAATTGGAATATAACACCACAATTTTCTGTACTGTAATAATTCTACAATAACTGTTACGTTATAAACATTTAATTCGTTTTCAAGTATAGAATTCATGAGTGTTATCCATAACGTTTAGGGCCCTGTTTTAGAAAAGAACTTATGACTAAGACCAAAAAAATTACATAGTTCTTAAATCTCATCAACTATATTAACATATATACTTATACAAAATTACATAACTTATTTCTTCTTATTCACATTAAGATACAATTTGATCAATTTAAAAAATAAATTTGCGAAAGAGTTTGGTCTTAGTCGTAATTTCTTTTGTTAAATATGGTCCAGACATCATTTCAATTTGAGTCATTCTGAACTTGAACTCTCTGTTGAGTTGTAACGGTAATCTAGTGGTTAGGGCATTCACTTCGTAACCGGGAGGCCATGGTTCAATTCTCAATCCAGGCACCTCGTCAAACCGAAAACAAATAATATAGGCTCTAACCGTTCCGTCCACAAGAATCTGGTATTTGACGTGAAAGCCGCAGGTCTTTCGGATATGACATTAACATGAGTACGTATTACGCCCATCATAAGGTGTTTTCATATTATTGACTTTGTTGTATTTCACATTGATAGGCAACCATGGGGAAAATGCCACGATTTGTAGCACTTTACTTACCGCAATAACAACAAGCTGTAACATACGCTTTTTGCATCTTACGAATAAAAGGTCCTACCTTAACTACCGTGATAGAAAGCAGATAGACAAGAGCTCTGTGTGGAAACTGTTTCCTCTATATTGATAACTTCAGTTGATTAATGATACTCATATTCATGGTAGTGATTGCTCCTTCGCCAAACTTCGGCATTTAGAAGTGAGAATCACGGGTCTTTCGGATATGGCCTTAAAAATGAAGGTCCCGTGTCACGGTAGGCGTTGGCACGTTAAAGAACCCTCACTGCTACGGCCCTGAGCGCTAAGCATAGGTCTAAATTTGTGGTACTTCACCTACAGCTGGTGACATCTCAATGTGAGTGAAATATTCTCGACGGGACGTCAAACAAACAAACATATTCATTCCATTATCACCTGCATGTGGTATTTATGTTTCAACTGATTCGATACGCCAGAGCTTGTTCTGCCTATGATCAGTTTTTAAATCAAGGCAGGCTACTGACGAAGAAATAAGTTGATCTTACAGGGGTTTCAACAGTCTGTTTAAAGTCAACATTTCGGAAATTCCATGGTCGTTATAACGATCTAATTTACCAAATATCACCTGTCCTTGGGTAAACTGCTATCTGATCTGTTTCATACCAATTGATAGGCCTTTTTTACGCACTGAATTTGACTGCGAATTACTCCATTTGCTTGATCAAGATATCGGGCTTACGATAGGTGTAACGGGTCGACAGGGTATACTTACTCCTAGGCACCCACCCAATCCTACCTATATCCAAGGGTTCTTGTTTGCTCTACTCTTAGTTTTGTGTTCATTGTAGGAGTTGAGGTTCCCACCTCTGGTATAACCAGGGGTCCGTGTTTGCCCATCTCTCTGATTTGAATTTTCTATAGGAATTCCGAGATTAAATACTGTTAGTTATCTTAGCCTTTTCATTGATTACTGTTTGTTATCTCCACCTTTCCTCCATATATTGATACTGTATATCCCAATGAAATCAAAAGACACAACTCGTTCATATCTGCTTCAAATTTATATATATTGAAGAAAAATGTTCACGGCATACTAACAATTCAATTTCTCGATAAACGATCTCCACCGTCAACTTCCCATATATATGTAGCAATACCCCGTTAACACCAGCGTAATATTATTGTTTGTGTCTCCTAATTGATTCACCCCGTGGGAATCCGGATTGTTAGAATAGATCCTTAGCACCCCTACATTTTCGTAAGAGGCGACTAAATGGGGCGGTCCTTCGAATGACACCGCAAAACCCAGGCCCCGTGCCACAGCAGGTGTGGCACGTTAAAGATCCCTCCCTGCTCAAAAGCCATAAGCGCCGAGCATAGGCCTAGATTTTGCAACCCTTTACCGGCAATGGTGACGTCTCCATATAAGTGAAAGATTCTTAAGCGGGATATTAAACAATATATAATCAATCAATCAATCCTAATTGATTCGGTACGCAAGAGCATGATCTGCGTATGTCCAATTTTTAAATCGAGGCAGACTAATGACATATGAGTTGATCCTACATGATTTCCAACATTGCCGTTTAAAGTCAGTATTTTGCAATTTATGTGGTTATGATGATCTGGTTTGCAAAAACGACCTGTTATTCAGTCGAATGCTGTCAGATATGTTTATACCAAATGTTAGACCGTTTCATGCATACTAATTTTAACTGCGGATTATTCCGTTCACCTGAATACGGACTACTCCGTTTATATAATGAAGTATAGGCCCAAAGGCTTGTATGACCGGTAAACAGTGGAGTATTACTCATCCTAAGCATTAATCCCACCTCTGTGGTGTTCAGAAGTCTATTTCCCCCTACTGTATTGTTCGTGGAATTTGAGATTATTCGTTATCTTCTTTCTTCAAACATCATAGAAAATTTTTGGAATCTAAAGTCCTGTAATATGTACATATTCAAATTGCTTACAACGAAATTAGTTTGAATACTGAGAGGAGTTACATGGACAAACCATGCACTTAAACTGACGAAGCTCAACGACATGTAATTTTCTTTTTTAAAATGTGGAAAATTAAAGCCCTCCCCATGCGCATCTTCAATACCCGTACAAACACTTAGAAAGAGACACATGGACCACATCGCTCACCTGTGTTACCTAGACACATACCTAAAGATTTATATATATATCTTCGCATATCAAACTTTGATTCGCTATTGTGGCCCCACTCTATCCCCGGGGCCATCATTTTAAAAAAAACTGAGTGCGCACTATGTCAGAAAGTTGGCGTGTAAATTTGGAACTTTTCTGGCTCAGTGGTTCTTGATTCCATTTTTGCATTTATATGATTATTTTCCCTTTGAGGGGGGTATGACCCTTCATTTGAAATAAACTTTAATTCCCTTTACCTAAGGATGATTTGTACCGAGTTTGATTGAATTGATCCTCTAGTTCAGGAGAAGATTTTATCAAAATTTGTCAGTGTATTTTCTCTTCTCCGCTATCATCTTCCCTTGGAGAGAGGCGTTGCCCATCATTTGAACAAAGAAATATCCATAAATAAAGTTAATTCAAATATACAATAAAACCTATTGGAGCTCAACTCTTGATTCAATCATTTTTGAAAATGAGTTTAGAAGACGTCTACTGACAAGAAGTAGTCAATATAATTTGACTTTATTTAAATCAAGCAGTATGCCATTTATATGATTGGGACGACGTGGCCGAGTGGTTAAAGCATTGCACTCAAAATCAGAAGGCCTCTCACCTCTAGTCGGCGAAGGTTCGAATCCCGCTCGCGCCGATATATGTGAGAAAGTTTGCCAGTTTACTTGCGGAAGGTCGGTGGTCTCTTCCCGGGTACATTGTATCTGGGTTCTCTCCTCCACCAACAAAAACTTGGACGCCACCGGATAACTGAAAAATTGTTAAGTGTGGCGGAAAGCAATAATCAATCAATCAATCAATCTTACGGGTTTGATACCTATTATTAGGCCGTTCTTTACACACTGATGTTATCCCGTGGGGATCCAGGTTAGAAAATATCCACAGTACCCACTCCTTGTCATAAGAGGCGATTAAATGGAGACTTCCTTCGGATAAGACCGAAAAAAATCGAGGTCCTATGTCACAGGGTAGCAAAATTTAGACTGCTTAGCACTTACGGTCTTTGAGCAAAGAGGGGTGTTTATAGGACTGTCCCATTTATTCTTATCACAAGCATGGGGTACTGAAGACCAATTCTAACCCGGATCCCCTCGGGGATCTTGTCATACAAAACCTTGTGACAACTGTATGAATGATATTGGTTTAAGTTTTATTTTCATTGTACAAGCAAACTAAAAACAAAAAAGACATTTTAGTAAAAGAAAGTTTTAAATGTTTGTTTTGCAAACAGTGTCAATGCACCGTTTACCTTTGTGTCAGTTTCTACTAAAGATGTAACTAATTTTGATCGTTTGAGAATCTTTGAATCCTATTGCGACGCCACCACCTCTAGGTGAAGTACCACAAATTTAGACCGATACATGGGGCTCTGGGTCTTAGCAGTGAGGATTCTTTAACATGCCAACGCCTGCCGCGACACGGAACCTAAATTTTGTAAGGTCGTAATTTAGGTTTTACTTCTAAGTGCTGATTGTTAGGCGATGAAGCAATCACTACTTCTTTTTATGCCTTAGCTTTCAAATTGGTCAAGGCATGAACAGGGTTCCCGGTCAAGAAGCGGACGCTCTAACCACTGAGCCACCGCATCCGTTTCGCAACAATTACTAATGCATAGATTATATGTGACATATGCACTTTCTATTTACTTTAAATTTAAAAAAAATATATAATAATCTTACAAAAGTGAGAAAATCCGGAACATAAGTTAGACAATTCAAAATTCAAAATATCTTATACGCACGGTGTTAAATCATTAAATACAGCTTTGTGAGTCGTCTTGATGCAGGACATATATGTCACTTATACAATCTGTTTATTTCGCAGGATGAGAATGCGTTGAGAAACAATCCACAAATATTTTTTAAGTAAACAGTATCATTGTTCAATTGTGTAAAGGTGATTGTGATTTATATTCAGTGGTGAAAACGACAGCCACTTACATTAAACGTCGTTCGATGGGTTCCAATGTTTTTCAGAATGTCCATTAGTGTTTGGTCTCCAGGCTGCATCTAAGGATAATATAATCAAAGACAACTAAACTTTCCTGATGGCGTAAAAATCAAATTTCAGAACACATCAAGAGTGTGTTTCAAGGGCGACAAAGTCGTGAGTTCGAATCACCAATTACACACAAGCTTCTTAATTACAAGTATATTAAGGAAGAATGTCAAAAGGTTTTCAAGTTGCACCTTTAATTACTGTTACTTTACTAATCATAAAGTGCAATAATTGTTCATTTAGAAACTTTACCAAACGATTACCATTCCTGCATTACACAAAACAGCCGTTAGCAGATTGCACTTAACAGAACATCCTCGTTTTCTTAAAGTATATACCACAACGTGATTTTTATTTTTGATATGACAGGTGCCCTATCATAATAATCGCTTTGTCTGTCTGTTCGTCCGTCCTTCAGCAGTCTCTGGCATGTGATAACTTTTGTTTCCTTGAGACGATTATCATACATTTATATTTAAAACTTGGATTAGGCATAGGAAAGCCTCTTTTAATGTTCAGATATTTACCAACTTTGTCCTCTCAGTTATGGGATTTAAAATGTTTGATATCAATACTAGGATAGCACGTTCTACTGCACAGTTCTTAAGTATTGTATGGTAATTCTCGGATTGGGAAGATGAAGTTTCAGTTTTGTCGTTACATAGTTATGAGACTTATTCCCCCAATGACAGCACTTTCTATGACATGTGATATCTTCGAGCCCAGAAAAAATTTAAGGTGGATATACCAATCATGCCGATTCAACTTATCTAACACCTAGTTCAGTGGAAACTCCTGCTGGATTTATTCTTCCCGGGGCTCTTTCTGACTTGTCAGTTTTATAGTTTAATTCATGAATCATTTATTGTTGGGTTTTTTTAATTTCTGAAACCTGATTGTTGAGGCAATATTACGGAATATTCCTTCCTTAAGAATCGTATTGCAACTTGTGGTGATCACACGGTTTATTCGATGAGAACTATAATCGTGTGAGATACTTAGTTTTAACTTCACCTTTATAGTCCCTAAAATATTCAATCATTTCATGTACTAATCTCCATACTTATACTATCGGGCATACTTTTTAATACTTTCATAATATAGAAGACATATGCGTGTTGTTCATTTACTGGCTCTGAGGGAAAACTAAAATGTCCGTCAGCAGCACATACTGACCTTGGGCAAATAGTCCCTGTATCAAAAGATGATAAACTTGGCGCTGCCTTTACAACTAGTAAGTAATAAACAATCAGTTATTATAGATCAAGTTCTGTCTCCCAGTATATGCCCAGTTCTCTGGGTTACAGCTTTACCTAAACATTCATTTATCTATACCCCAAGAACCCTCACTTGTTCCGTTATTTTTTTTTCAATCTCTGAATGAATTCTGAATTTATAGCAGAATTCAGATTAGAGGAGCGGCAAATATACAATCTGCACAATAGATTGATATACATTCCGCCGTTTGTAGTATCTGTTGATAATTCTTGGTTTTTCTTTATTGATCAGCGAGATATTTTATTACATAAAAAAGCTTTATAATCCTAGCTGTGATTAAAAGCTCCAAACTGGAAGAGATTGTTCTAATTGGCTGCAGAATACTCTAACGAAACAGTTATTTCTGAAATATGACTACTTGGATTTAGGCACTATATTTTACAACTCAGTTTATGTTTAATTCGATACAATGTATCGTTTCTTGACTTTCAGTGTATTTACAACGTCAATACAGATCGATTTTACGTGACCAAAATCAACTTCATAAATATGTTCATAGAAATGACGACTTAATTATATTCTAAGTGTATTTACCGACATGACATGATGGAGAATGTTGGAAGCAACTGAAAGGAACTCAGTTAAATCTGCCCTTTCTTGCTCCTGAAAACATAAGATGACGAGAGGAAAATCATTTTCATAGACAAACAATTAAAAGTATTTCATTATAATAGATATTTATTGTATTGGCGACATTAAGACTTCTTTGCAAATTTTAATATAGATTAATTGTGGAGCTATAATTGATATTTAAAGAACAATAACAAGTTCAAATAGATTGATGTGTGGTTGCAATAACTGTGACTTGTCCGAAGACCCAGAAGTAATCTCGACCTCGATGACCCAAAATTGAGTATTTCCTCTACGTCTGGGGTCAATGTAGCATAGCAAGCGTCCATATACGAGGGCTGATTG
Source organism: Ostrea denselamellosa (assembly GCA_024699665.1). Lineage (NCBI taxonomy): Eukaryota > Metazoa > Mollusca > Bivalvia > Ostreida > Ostreidae > Ostrea > Ostrea denselamellosa. Next base: position 24,030,004 of record JAMZEH010000005.1, on the reverse strand, counting down.
ATATGTTGTCAGCCTTATATGTGAGAGTTTGAATTTTGATGGACATATTGCATTTTTTCAACATAATCCCCTTCACTATCTATCCACTTTTGCCAGCGATGTTTAAGGGCCTCAATACCACTTTTAAAGAAGTCCCTTTCATGACCGTTCAAAAAGTCCTCCACTGCCTGTGTGACGTCATCATATGGCTGAAAGTGAGTACCGGAAATGGCCATTTTCAGTTTTGGAAAATCTGATGGAACGAGATCAGGCCAATAAGGCGAACGTACAATCAATTTAAAGCCACAATCGTTAATGGCAGACATGGAAATGACAGATTTGTGCACAGGGACATTGAACTAATGGAAGAACACACATTTACTGAGTTTTCCGTGGCGCTTGAGTTTAATATTTTCCCGTAACTGCCTCAGAAGTGATGCGTAGTATGTGTCATTTATTGTTTGTCCTTCAATTATAATGAAGATGATCTGCCATCAGCATCCCAGAAAACCGAGGCCATAACTTTTGATGCTGAAGGAACAGTCTTTGCCATTTTTTGCGGAGATTCCATTGTATGGACTGTTTTTGGCCTCTGGGGTGAAATCATTGAAATGATGGATCCACATTTCCTCCATAGTAACAAATCTCTGAAGATTGATTGATTGGTTTTTTTCGCCACACTGAACAATTTTGCAGTTATCTGGTGGTGTCCAGTTTTTGTAGGTGGAGGAGAGAACCCAGATGCAATATACCCGACAAGAGACCACCGACCTTCCGAAAGTAAACTGGCAAACTTTCTCACATATATCGGTGAGAGCGAGAATCGAACCCGCGCCGACTAAAGTTGGGATCTACCTCTAAAAGGTTTAAATATGCAATATGCAAGCGACAAAGTGTGCCTGGTGTGCTTCTGATCAACTGTCAGAAGTCTTGGTGCGCAACGGACTGAAAGATTTGTCAATGCAAAATCCTCTGTCAGCATTTCCTGTGAAATACCAACTGTACTGTCCATATATCTTTCTGTAACTCGCCTGTCAATCATAACAACATCATGGACATTTCTGGGGTCGCAACAGTGACAGGCCTTCCAGGACGGAAGTCATCCTCAAGACTTTGCCTACCGCGTTTACATTCCGCCACTCACCTTTTTACTATAGCATATGAAGGAACATTATTCTCTGGCGTTGCTACCATATTGATATGGATACCTTTAGGTTCTAAACCTTTCTTATGCAAATATTGGATCACAGCTATTTCACCGATTTTGATCAGTTTGCAAAAGTCACTTGGCTTGTTTACCTTCAGTGCTACATGTACCTTTTCGATATAAACTCATCAAATGACACCAGTCTTCTGGTACACAGCCATAAATAGTCAGGGTATAGTAAGGCTAAAAAAGTAAATCGATGCTAACCTCCTTCAATACAAGATTCACAACATATCATTGAGCCCTCGTACACATAACCATAGACTTTGATTTACAAAAATGTCCACGAGCGACCTCGATGGAAACTGAATGAAGCGGTGCATGACGTATACACATCACACTTTAATTCAAATCTCGTGCATTTTAACTAGATTTTTTTTTAACCGGTCGCGGTATGTCAGTGGTTAGAGCGTTCGCTTCGCAACCGGGAGGTCGTGAGTTCGAGCCCCGCTCGTGCCATGGCCGCGTCAAACCTGAGACGAAAAATAGGCAGTGATTGCTCCTAAGCCAAACGCTCGGCATTTAGAAGTGAGAATCACGGGTCTTTCGGATATGACCTTAAAAACGGAGGTCCCGTGTCACGGTAGGCGTTGGCACGTTAAAGAACCCTCACTACTACAGCCCTGAGCGCTAAGCATAGGTCTAAATTTGTGGTACTTCACCTACAGCTGATGACGTCTCAATATGAGTGAAAAATTCTCGACGGGACGTAAAACAAATAAACAAACAAACAAACCTAGATTTTTCGCACAAGCAATTTAGACAGCTTGTTATACTACAATACAAGTCCAATGATATTGATGAGCATTGATACCTTTGTGGTATCTTTTAACGATACGTCACAGAAAACCAGTACTAATAATTCCAACCAATGAAATTCAAAAACTTGTACATTATTTACTTACCTTCATTTTCATATTTATGATTTGCTCTGCTGTAATCTGAAGAAGATATACAACTGTTATGATACTAGATTCGTGTGAATTAAATTTTGATTTTCAAAAATTTATTTCAGTAATATGAACAAAATCCTTTGGCAGATACTCCGCCTATCCACAGTTCACCAGCTCGATGTTTTGACCACTAAGCTAACCTTGACCCTAGCTTTTGAATGATAAGTATTAGGATTTTCATATTTCACGTTAGTATTCCTTGTGAAAAGACCTTTCCTTTAATACCGAAAGTTTGACCTTGTGACCTTACTTGGCTTTCATATTTTACATGAGAATTCCTTTTGACAAGACTTTTCCGTTGGTACTATGACTCTTGAAGTACTTTTTAAAAATATTGACATTGCCCATAACTTTTAAAAAGTAAATACTAGGGCTTTCATTTTTCACATGAACATTTTTTTGTGTGTGTGAAAAGATCTATCTATTGGTACCTAGATAGTTAACCTTTGGACTTTTTTTTTACCTACTTTTTAAAAATTTTAACATTGTCATTTCCATCATTGGAATTTGTCATTATCAGGGACATTTGTATTTCACAAACAAATCTTACTATTCCTGTGTTTAATCATGTATTCAAAATTAGAATTCTTGTCTATAATTTATAACCAGATAGTGTATTGCATATTTGGAAACTGGCATTGCCATATTACAGAATGTCCTTGATTCATGTACATTGTACATTCTGTTTCATGTTGGTGGTACTAATTTTAAGTCTACGGTAGGCCGAGATCTTTAAAGGATGAATATGGATGCCATGTTACAAGTGCTGGTCCATTTGATTTGACATATATCAAAATTACTTTTATTTTCATCAATAAATTACCATACGTGTGCTAATAAAGTCCAGTACCTCTGTATTGGCGTGCAATATCACTATCTTTTTGTGAAGACTTCCAAGACGATTTTCTTTCATAGTCTACATAAGGAAAGACAATCTGTTTTAATTTTATTTCACCCACTTCAAAATAAAATGTATATATCATACATCTACTTTTCAATTTTGTTCAATTACTATTTAACCAATTCCTAATGGAAATGTGGTACCTTCAAGTTGTCAAAGTACTTGTTTTCTTGTTCTTGATCCATCTGAAATAATTGAGCACAAGAATATTAAATTGTAAATTAATGTACATTGATTCATACTTTGAATTGATGTTCGCTTGATTTTAATAAAATACTTGGGTATTTTTTGTGTGTGTGGTTTTTTTTTAATTTTAAATTTGTTTGTTTGTGTTTTGGGGGTTTTTTGGTGTGTTTTTTTATTGTTTGTTTGTTTGTTTGGTGTTTGTTTTTTTTGTACATATGAATTTGAAAGTTGGGATAATATACACAAAACTCTGCTGTTCGAAAAGCTAGAAAATGAAGTCAATTTCGTGGATATATTACATAACTTGATAAAAATTGCAAACTGCTGTTTTTGTTACTAATGTTACACGGAGTCGTTTCACAGAAGAGATGTTCTGAAAGGTATTTGTTCACTTTTGTTGATTTCTTTGGGTAAACATATTTCATTGGTATATGTTGTAGCATAATCAGAAAGAAAAGATAGACATATATCCGAAAAACTATGTATAGATTGTAGTAAATGGTTAAAAGTTACTGTGTTTTTAAAATCAGTCTACAATGTATTTTCATCACTTTTCTCTGGTATCAGATTTGTTAAAAACTTCAGATTCTTTGATAATTAATTTGAAGGAATGTTAACCAATGATCTTCCTTTAGGGCAAATCTGTATTTCGCTGATTACGTGATTTCCATTTTGTAATTGTATTTCGTTGAAGTTGATTTCGAGGTTTGGTCTGGTACAACCACAAATACAACGGAAATTATTTTTTCTTCAACTAGTACTTACAGAGAATAGCAAATTCTACCAAAAGTGTCAAAATTATATTACAAAACATAAGATCTATTTACTTATAATTTAATTTTTATTGTATTCTAGTCTCTGATTAGTCAGATTCAAACTGAGGAAAGCAGGCTATTTTTGTATAACCTGGTTTGGTATGGAATCCCACCCCCTTGACAACCAGATGCCGAACTACTTTTTCTTCCCTTAATTTACGTAGCAGCACTGTTTTCGGCCTTCTACGGGAAATAAAGTCAACGTGTGCTATATAACATACTTCGTTTTAATACACAGATTATTTTCTCATTGTCAAGAAGGACGTATAGAATTTACTTATTACACAAATCACTGTTGTAAATCATCAATATATTATCTGCATATAATGTTCGAATAATCGAGTAAAACAGAGATATTATATTCGAATGAATGATTTACCAAGATTCGTAAACATTACCTTGTTCATTTTGAAATACATTTCTCACAGGTGAAAGGGGGATTGCTTCATTGCTTATCCGTCTTAACAAAGCAAAGTATAAAAAAAACATCCGTCACATTTCATCAGATGTGAAAAGGCCAAGATAACTAACAGTATTCAATCTCGTAATTCCTATAGAAAATACAAATCAGAGAGATGGGCAAACACGGACCCCTGGTCATATCAGAGGTGGGATCAGGTGGCTAGGAGGAGTAAGCATCTCCTGTCGACTGGTCACACCCGCCGTGGGCCCTATCTTCCGATCAGGTAAGCAGAATTATCCGTAGTCAGAATCAGTATGCCAAGAACAGCCTAACAATTGGTATGAAACACATCAGACAGCATTTGACTGAATGGTAAGTTGTACTGGCAAACTAGATCTTTATAACGACCATAAAATTTGCGAAATGCTGACTTTAGACGAGACTATACAAACCCCTGACATGTGTATCGCGATTATTCACTTGCCTGTTTTCTTGTGCCGGATTCAATATTGGCGACAATATTGCATGCAAGGGTAAATTTTATGTAGTAGACATCTTTATAAGGTTAAAAACCTCATATTGTTGCATTTTCTGATATTTGAAGACTAACCTTGGGTAGGTCGTCAACAGAGCAATTTCCCGTATTTTCTCGATCTGTCGGAGCGACTTTAAAGTCGATCTTTAAAGGGTAGCAAAATATATATGCATTGCGTGCATAGCCAAACATATTTTCTGGTATCAAGTTCGTAGTAAAATTCACCTTCAACAAGTAAGTTTATTATTTTGATAAACAGGCTCCGTAGAACTAAGATAGCTGCCTTGAACACAGCTAGACGCTAGATCTATAACGCGCTTCGTCGTGGTTGCCGAGTCAATCATTGCGCGGCTCAAATGATTAGTATTTTTCAGTATTTATGTACATTTTTGTAGACAAGTATTATTACTGTTGTCCTTTTGCATTAAGTTATAAGTAATCATTTTGGGACAAATTATTCGAGGATAACCTGGGTTGGATCAGTTTACGCGTAAACAGACAAGTCGGGCTATCCACAATATGAGTGAAAAGTCTCGACGGAGCGTAAAACAAACAAACAAATCCGGTTATCCTAGTATAATTTGACCCAAAATTAAAGTCATTCCTTAAATATGTAAGCATTTCTATTATTAATTTTTGGTTAATGAATAACATATTGATCAAAGCATTTTATAGAACATTTCGAGATATTTGTGTGAAGCAGAGATTATTCTAGAAGCACATCTAAACCTTTTTAAAGGGACATGGACTCGATGTAAAAATGACAGGTTTGTTTGCTTTTTGTTTGTTTGTTTGTTTTGTTTTCGTTTTTGTTTGTTTGTTTTAAATAAAGACCCTTTATAAATAAGTGGATTAAAATATACAATTTGTATTTACATAAAACCCAGATGTTTGTATACACGGTGTTAATCTATATTTAGAGTGAGGTGATTGTGCGCCGGCGCATTTCATAGGACTTTAAACAAACTCTTGTTACATGTAACCACGTGTGGAGGTATGTGAACAGCATTCAATTGCTATATCAATATAGGTAGCAAGCACAAGAAAGTAAGAACTGAAAATTTTCGTTGTAAACCCTCTTTCCTCCGACACCGTCAACTTTTGGCGCGATGTTGATAGCTGAAGGATGTTACATGTGAACATAAACAGTGTTCGTACTTTGTTTTCAAAATAAAAACCTTAGATGTCTCTGCGTCGGTATTTCAAATTACATAAAGTACTAATAAACACAGTACTGATTACTATCCAAGTATTTTTTTTTCATCAAAACCGTGTCCATTTCCCTTTAATATTCCATATGAAGGACTACAATACTAAAACAAACTACTCAGTAGCGCTTAGTGTCAGATTACATGAAGTATAAATTATATATATTAAATATAACTAAAACTGTAACTTCATCAAATCAAGAAAACGGCGCCTTCTTTTGAAAGCAGTAGATACCTTTAAATGACGGACTAACTCACGAAAATCACTGTAGAGAAGTTCTTGAACATTTACTGTGTCTGTTGCACCTACTGAAAGATGTCTTGATAAAAGTATTTCCTAAAATTGAAAAAGAATAGATAGCTCAAATGATAAATTTAATTTTTAAAACAGTTCATATCACTTCACATCAAACATAATGTCTAATTGCAGAGTTGCTAACAATTCTGAACCTCATTATGGTACTAGTAATATGTTATGTATGATACTTATTTGTTGACATGATTGTCATGTGGAAGAAAGTTCGGAAGATAAAAAAAAATCAGATACCTCAATGAAAGTGTGTAAACCTTCCATAATCTCTAGGAAAATTTTCTGTTGTTGTTCATTGCATGCCTGGAATGTGGAGGATAGCAACATATAAGTAATGAAGTACTAGTGTTTAGCAAAATGATATACGATATAAAGTTAACGTCAGAGAGAGAGAGAGAGAGAGAGAGAGAGAGAGAGAGAGAGAGAGAGAGAGAGAGAGAGAGAGAGATACACAAACCCGTAATGTCTGGATAAAGTTCATCGCATGTAATCTGAAGTTCTCCATCTGTAATATAAAGACATTTTAATGGCTTACATATTGTGTTAACACGATCATAGAATTCTATAAGATTACTTACAGGATATTACACCTTATATTAACAAACCCTACATAGATACATTGCTAGATCCAGTAAATGTTCTATCAAGCCCCTATCTTTTTATTCACGAAAATATTAACTACGATAAATGAGAAACTTCAAACATACTGTGCCACTACATCTGCCTGAATTATGTAAATCAAATGTGGATTCTAAAGAACGTTTAGTAAATTTGAAATCACAAAACTTTTCCCAAATCAACAACATTACACATATGACTTTACAACACTTTACACGACCATGCCTCACGATAAATCAAAGACTAGACTTCTGGACATTATAGACAGATGCTTCGTCAACAAATATAATAAAAAGAAATATTTATATCTAGTGATCAGTCATCCAAAATTTTATTTTGTTAAACACCACTCTGACTCCACGCAAAAGTACTCTGAAGTTAATATTAAAATGATGCTAGACTTCGTCATTGACAATGTCTTCATAGACTTTGGTGACCATGACTTCCAATAGTCTGTTGGAATTCCCACGGACACCAATTGTTAGCTGATCTGTTTTTATATTCTTGTTAAGCAGAATTCATCAAAAACTTCTTACCTATTAGCAACGGTCATTTTCACTCATATGTGGATTTGATATATCCCAGTGAATTCGACATAAAATACACCACAATCTTCCACTTCTGCTTTGTATTTGGATATTTTATTGAAAATAGATGCTGACGGCAATATAAAAACTCAACCTTATGACAAAAGGGATGACCTTATCTATGTAGCAATGTTTCATGTAGCAATATTCAATTATCACCTGCATTTGGTATTTATATCTCTCAACTGATTCTATATTAAAGAGCTTGTTCTGCATATGATCAGTTTTCAAATTGAGGCAGGCTACTGATAAACAAGTTGATGTTACAGCTGTTTCTACAGTCTCGTCTAAAGTCAACGTTTTGCAAAATCTACAATGATCTAGTTTGCCAGTACAACCTTCCGTTAGGTGAAATGCTGTCTCATGTGTTTTATACCAATTGTTAGGCCATTCTTGGCAACATGATTTCGATTGCGGATTACTCCGTTTACCTGATCAAGATATAGGGCTTACGGTGGGTGTGACCGGTCAACAGGGCATGCTTTCTCGTCCTAGGTACCTGATCCCATCTCTGGTATGTCCAGAGGTCCGTGTTTGCCCATATCTCAGATCTGTATTTTCTATAGGAATTATGAGATTGAGTACTGTTCGTTATCTTGAAGACTGAATACTGCTTTTCGTTATCGCGGTCTTTTCATTCAAGTAGAAACTGATAGTTTATTGCTCCTATGATTAATAGCACCTACAAAGCCCAACTAGGATCAATATTGAGATCAATATATCGATCAAATTGTATTTCAGTGCGTTAGGATGACAATTACACTCGGCTAAAAAATCCCACTTGGACTAAAGTTTTCTCCTGCCTTAAGGACAGAGGCAATTTAGTTGTAGGTTACTTTTGCGCTAGTTCCAATAAAGAAAATGAAAGAATTATTGATATGTACATTACAAACATTTCACAGCTTGTATGTGAAATTACAGATTACTACACTGCAAAGAGTTCAGCTTCAAGTTCATGTGTTTATATTCCCTGTATTTAGAATTATTACCAATCTAGTTTTCCAAGAGATTTTTTTATAAAATGAACACAATATGTTGTTTTACAACTTGAAAGTCTTCTGAAGTAATGGTTATGTTATGAGAATACATTATTGAAAAGAACATAAATTCAATACAAATATATTTCAAGGCTTTAATTCCACATTGCTTAATTAACTTATACTCCCAAGTGTCCTTTCAAAAAATGAAATTCTTTTATATCACGTTTCAGTTTTTAATGATATTTAATATCCCAAACAATGGGACAGATGAATTTGAGTTATCGTACCTACATGTATAACGGATTCCAAAATTCCCCAAATACGCATACTTATATACATTGCAGAATCCAGTAAATGTTCTACCAAGTCCATATCTTTACTCTTAACGAAAATGTTAAACATTGTGAAGGGAAAACTTCAGACGTATGCCACAGTATATGCGAGAAGTGATGTAAACTAAACCCTAGGCTCCTCCTAAGCACCTGATCTCACCTCTGGTGTTTCCAAGGGTCCATGTTTACCTTTCTCTCAATTTTATGTTCTTTATTGAGTTTATAAGATTTGTCACTGTCTGTTATCTTCACTTTTTCATACAGAAATATACGCTAAGTATGCGCCAATAAATTCAATTTTTTCAATTTCAAAAAAGATAAAAATCCCTAAAACAAAGCTATGAATTTGCAAATGTGCACTAATAATTTCCTTTCGCCAATTATACAATATGATTTTTCATACATTCCCTGGCTCTTTCAATTTTGAAATGTAGAGGTTTTGTGAAAAAATTTTATGGTCAGTGCTTTTATCGAGAAATATATGCTTATATTTTATCTCTGATATATCCCAAGTTTTTTGTAGGTACAGATAGGATGCACGTGAATTGTTTCTGAAATGTCACGATAAAGTATATTTGAGAAACGTCGCGTTATTTAAGGTATGACGTCCAAATGATTGATCTACTTGATTATTCTTACAAACGTTGATTTGGTCCTGTAAGGATTTTAAATATACTGAGCAAAATAAGTTTAGCAATTTAAAATATTTAATGAAACACACAGTAATGAAAATAATTTATACCATTCATAATGAAATTGATACATGGGGTTCTCAGTATAAAACAAAAAAGGTCCGATTTCATCGACAAATCTTGTTCCGTTACGCATGAAAAGAACGTTAAACTGATAAAGGGTAGGGTCGTAAAGTCACATTCAATTTCAGTATTTTGTATGGCCTCCATTTGCAGCAATAACAGCCATACAACGGCGCCTCATGCTCCTTATCAGGTTCCTTATCTCAACCATGGTGATCTGGTCCCACTCCTGCTCCAGCGCAAGGGTCAGTTCGGCAACGTTGTTGACGTTATGTCGTTGTCTTAAACGACGACCAAGAATGTCCCAAACGTGTTCAATAAGTAACAAATCCGGTGATCTCGCGGGCCAATTCAATACTTCAACATTATTCTGATGGAGAATGCCTTGTGTATGCCGTGCAGTGTGCGGACGGGCATTGTCTTGCTGGAAAATGGTCGCATTTCCTTGACGCAAGAAGGGAACAACAACAGGAACGACGATCTCGTTACATTATCTCTGAGAATTTAATGTTCCATTTATTTTCACGAGGTCAGTTTTACCCTGTTGGCTTATTCCACCCCAAACCATAACACTTCCGCCGCCGCAGCGATCAAGATGGATGATGTTTTCTTGGTCATATCGCTCATTTCTGCGTCTCCAAACACGAACTCTTCCATCTGCAAAATCAACGTTAATACGTGACTCATCGGTAAAAAGCACCTCATTCCATTGCCGTTGAATCCAGCGACGATGCGTGTTGGCCCATGCAAGGCGGGATTGTCGATGACGTTGAGTTAGTGGCATTGCAATTAGAGGTCTTTGAGCGCGCAAACGTGCTGAACGGAACCTGTTTCTTACACTTTGTCCACATAACCTTACTCCAGTAGCGCGGCGTAACTCTTCTGCAACTTTAGGAGATGACATGAAACGATTACGTCTCGACGTCGTAATAATAAAACTATCTTGTCTAACAGTCGTTTTCCGTGGACGTCCTGAACGTTACCGATCACTAACGTGTCCAGTGGAAATCGATTCAAAAGACGGCATATGGTGGACGGATGCACATTAAAGTGTTGGGAGACATCTTTCTGTGAGCATCCATCTGTTAGCATCCCTATAGCCCTTTGAAGTTCATTTTCATAGAGTCCTGGTCGTTTCCCCATTAGACGTTTTCGCAGTTTCTCTCCGGTTTTCTTTAACAAGCGTGTTCGAAAAGTTGTTTGAGTAGACAATTTTTCCCAGGCCGTGATCATTCGAACAAATCCTATTGTAATGTTGAATTGTCACAACGCTGGACGGCACGTTTTCTACGTGTCAAATCGAGAGAAAAAAATTAGTGTTTTCTTAAGTTTCTTTGTCCTGATTTTAAGGAGAAACATAATATAACATTCGAGAAAAATATTGTAAAATGAAACCTTTGTAAAAATAATTGCTAAACTTATTTTGCTCAGTATATATTCTTTAAATAATTAGAATTGGACTGCAATTATGGAGACACTTAAACCTAATCCCTTCGATTAGAGAATAAATCTCATGTAAGATTATATAAACTGTAATTTGGCAGCTTCTGATGAGCTATATTCAAATATATTCATGTTCCAGTACCAACTTTTTCGTTCATTAATACTTGAAACAAAAATCAGTAGAATTAAATGAACCTAGTCAACATTTCACGTGACTTTGTGTAATTATCATTCCAATAACACGCACCTGTATCGTGAGACAAAAACAAATGCAATAATAAAAGAAACATTCAGTCGTAAATTTCATATCACAAGACTGCTGTTAATCACAAATACTCACTTGGTTGCCGATTTCATAAAATAAATTTACCTTGAGATGCTAAGTTATGCCGAATATTAGACTCCTGATATTGACACGATTTCAAAATCAAACTGAAACTATTTCTCGGGATATCATCAATCATGAATATTCACGAGTATAAAAATCAATGAAGGGCAGGGCCAAACGCATGTGACCAATTTACACGCCCACCTTTTAACCGCTTGAAAGAATGCGTCATTCGCAGTTGCTTTGCATTCTGCTTTCATGTGTACAAGCGTATGCAACAACAATGGCAAGTAAACTTTCTACTGATTATTTCAAAATTTCTTTTGAAGAAATATAGTCAATATATGTCTCCCAAAGGATGTCATATTTCTTTGTTTTTGTTTTGAATTTTAGTACTGCCAGGAGATCAACGACGAAGTTTTTCAAAAAGCAATACGAAGACTTCCACAGAGTGCAAAACAAGATGGGAGGATAGCATCAGCCTTGTATGAAATAAGAGATGATTTACATAGCACTTTACGCGGATGTGCTGATAACGTCAAAGTAGAGGTTTACATGGATGGCTATTGGTACATACCCATCACCATAAAAAGTGGATCTGGGGGAAACAAGCTGAGCATTCATATAAACGAATGGGGCCATGTAACGTATCGTTGGGATAGAGAAACATGGGCCAAACACTTCCACAATGCTGTCGACACCGTAAAGTCGATTACCAGAAATATTATATCCAGTGTTGGTTCGTTTTTTGGCAGATTATTCGGGTCGAATAATAGAATTGAAGGACCTTCTCGTGGTCGTCTTACTTATTACTGACTTTTAAGATTTTAAAAATATCAAACAACATTAATACTGTTTTGAAATGCAATGTAGATTAAACAAAATACTTTGAAAATAAAAATGTAAACAATTTTTGAACTGTTGTTTTACTTGTATACAAATTGACAGATGATTTGAAAATAACTTACAATAGGCTGAGGATAGTGGTCTTAATAGTTATATGTTTTTAAACTTATACTGCTCTACTAAACATAAACGAATTGGTTCTTTCACAAAATGTGTTTATTCAACCCCAAATTTGGTTTGGGTGATTGTGATATCATGTATTATGACTTCCCACTCCGATTTATGTGTTTTAGTAAGACAATGCGATTAATGGCATTTTATAGACATTTAAATATATGACAATTATAAAGGAAATTTACTGATATATTATCAATCATTTCTTTACCCCTATGTCTTAAAATCACAAATGTGTGTGTGTGTGTGTGTGTGTGTGTGTGTGTGTGTGTGTGTGTGTGTTAATGCTTTGATATAACTGTCTTACCGGGCATTGAAGCCGAAAACACTAACAGTGAAATGTTATTTCGTGTTTCTAAACTTTTAATAATGAAGATGTATGATCTACAGTACAGCACTTCCATATTAAGACAAAATATCAATACACACAATCTAGTCATGCTTTTCTTAAGTACTATATAGAGTCGAAGAGAAAGACATGGGAAGTCTTACCTTGTGAAGCGGTGACTCCTCATATAACAGATTGTTAGTTGCATACACGTTTTGATATTCATGAAGTTAAAGAACATGTCTGCACATGTATTTCCATGAAACCAATCGCTTCATTACATCCTGATGACATATACTAGTACTGTGCCACTTGTCCTATTCGATATTTCCTATCAGTCAGCATGGGGGTAAGTATTAGAAACTTGGAAATTTTGCATTTTTCTTGAATACTATTTTTAAAAATATAGTATATTTGGGGAATTTTAGAACACCTGTTTGAAAATGGTGATCTAAAGTAAATAAATGAATTTAAATGTATTATAATATTTCTCCCCAATATGAGTACATTATCTTTACTCCACACATGCTATTGTGTTCATGATTCGAAAATTACACGTTTTCTCAGGATGCACTCGATTTCATGCAAAAAGGTGTTTTTCTTTCAGTAGCCCATATTCATTATATATGTATATATCATATTGCAGGAAGTCTTTGATGAAATCACAGATGAGTCGCTTTTTGAGGCTTTCAACAGAGTAAAGCAAAACTTCAATGGACATGATGTTATGAAAGAAAGTTATTACGAGCTCCGTGATGGAATAAATGACATTGTGAAGGCTTGCTCCAAGAATGTGAAAGTTGTGATCTATGTAAACGACATTCTAGATGAGCCTATTGTCGTTAAGTCTGGAAGTGCCGAAAACAGACTCAGAATTACCATCAAAGAAGGGGGACGAGTCTCCTACAGCTGGACGAAGGAAACTTGGGGGAAGGTATTCCGAGATGCTTGGAGTGGGGTAAAATCTCTCCTCCACAAAATTATTGGGTTTATTGCTTCTAACGCCAGACGTCTCCTGGCTCTGGGACAGGGTGTGATGGCTGCAATTGGTTATTAATAAACATTTGAAAACATCCAATTAATGAAGAATATAAATCGTCTCTCATTTTGATGTGACGCTTATGTATTAAATTCAGTAAAGGTTTAGAGAGTTGATTAATTATTTTTGTTATATACCCATAGGTCGGCGCGGGTTCGATTCTCGCTCGCGCCGATATATGTGAGAAAGTTTGCCAGTTTACTTTCCGAAGGTCGGTGGTCTCTTCCCGGGCACATTGTATCTGGGTTCTCTCTTCTATCAGTAATAAAACTGGTCGCCATCAGATAGCTGAAAAATTGTTGAGTGTGTCGGAAAACAACAAACAATCAATCAATATATACCCAGCGCTGTCCCTACATTGATAATGTTGATTTCATCCAGTATAATGTTTTGTTTGTACAGTGAGCGACAGAAAGCATTCCGAATATCAGCAGAATGATATCGCTTAAGATTAACTAATTTGCCATAATACACCTTCAAAATGAGATTATATACATAACATACAAAACTAAAATCTAAACATATTTCCTTCTATATAAGTTGATTTTCTCAAATTCCTATAGACTTTCAGACATGTTTATGCTGTCAATCCACTGAAACATATGAGTGTAGCAACATATAATTTGCATAACAGTGTTTAGTGCGAAAGATAGCTAGCATGTGTTATTTGACATAATCATCCAGCAATGCTGCAAATTGTTCTGGTATCAAAATTTAGAAAAACTAGTTCAAATTTTGATAATTCTATATCGGTGAAACATGCCACAGTTAGACATTGTCAAATATTTTCCTTATATTAAATGTCACTGGAGCCAGAAATGTTACGCTGAAACATTAAAACATGCATGCCTTTAATAGATTTTACAATTGTACGATAAGTCCTCTAGTAAAATGACGTGTCCTCGCAAAATAGCATTATAAAACAGCATTCATGCAAGTGCGAAAAACTTAAAAATTTCCATTGATGTATTCCTCTCCCCGATACTTTGTATTTGAATTCTTAGTATATAGATATTTCGAAAAGTCTTTTTTGTGACCTTGACCTACCTTAAAATTCCAACGTACCATTCCGGCAAGTCTGATTAAATCTGAATATAAAATCTTGCTTGTACACGATACAGTTGGAACTGTTCTTTCACATCTTATAGGATATAGGATATCATTCTTGTAAATGAAAGGAAGTTTGGATGAAAATGTAATTCAAATCTTGTAGCGATTTTTACTAAAACGTTTATAGCATCGTTCCTGCAAGTTTCATAAACACTGAATTGGAGATGCAGTTTATCAAACCCCGTTCGTACACAAAACTGAGCAGACCAACACATGAACGACAAAAAGGACGCACAGGCAAGTTACCATATGCCGCCATACCTCCTCAACTATGTTACGAGGGGGTGGTAACTGAAAAAGCGATTATTGTGCAGTGATTTCAATTATTTGTTGCATGGATTACCGTCACGTGACTGTCAGCTTACGGGAGTGGATTAGACTAGACTTTTTGGCGAAAACATGCGATTCTGTCATGAATGGCAGTGGATGCATGAACTATGTTACAGGACTTTGAGACATTACTTTTTCAAAATTACTAAAATGAAAAGTATTCTTATAAGTATCATTTGAACTTTTCAATAATTTTAAAAGTATTTTGTTGTGTCGAAACCTTCATACTTCATCTTAATAAAAATAACATGTATTTAAGATAACAAGCTACCTTAAATGTAAATAAAAATATTTCATTTATTTATTTTTATGTTCTTTTGCTTCCCATTCAAGACAGTTTGAATGTTACAAAGACGTCACCAACTTCAGGTGAAGAGTCACCAATTTTGACTTATCCTTAATGCTCAAGGCCAGTGAGGGTTTTCTGTCGTTGCAATGCCTACTGTGACACGGGACTTTCGTTTTTTCAAAAGTTCATATCCGAAATACAGATGTTTCTCACTTTTTAAGTCGGTTACACGAAGAAGGATGGGTTGATTGGCGCGGTGCCACGATCGAGAACTGAACATCCCAGTTTTGAAGTGATCCGAAAATACTGGAATAGAAGCCTGAGACACCCGTAAAGGAAAGCTGTGAACGAGCATGTTCTAAAACGTGACATTTAAATAACTGTAAGATATTTTACCCCGGTCAATTTAAAGCTAAGGAAGTTAATTTTCTACGAATTCAAATGACGCAGTGTATTTTCCACAAAGGTATTTATAGATAGAAACGTATGGTTCAGTACAGTACGAATTGATTACATGTACTGGTAAGGAAATCAATCCTCTTTTCGTTTCAGTTCATGCATAATAATGATCAATAACACACACATTCTGCAGTCTGCTTAATTCGTAGAATTGCTCCAATTTCTTTTTTCTGATATTAACCAGCAAGAATTTGTACAACAGAAGAAGAAAGAAAATAGGCGAATAGGATGTCCCGCAGTAGGCTAGAATGATTGATTGATTAAATATTGTTTAATGTCCCGCTCGAGAATCTTTCACTCATATGGAGACGTCATCATTGCCGGTGAAGGGCTGCAAATTTAGGTCTATGCTCGGCGCTTATGGCCTCTCAGCAGGGAGGGATCTTTTACGTGCCACACCTGCTGTGACACGGGACCTCGGTTTTTGCGGTCTCATTCGAAGGACCGCCCCATTTAGTCGCCTCTTACGACAAGCAAGGGGTACTGAGGATCTATTCTAACAAAGGCTTGAATGAAGCTTAAGTTAGTTATCGTGAAAAATAGATAATAATGTTTTTAAATAAAACCAGTAAACAGTATAATGGCTGAAAATGTCACACTCAAATATTTTATTACAAATAATGCATTTTATGTTTCATAGTGTTTTTAAACTAATTGTTTTCAACCAAGATCAGCTATGAAGTTCATATCCTGACAATATTCAACACCATGTCACTTAAATTGTGGATAATTTCCATTATACTGACTTTATATTCACAAGTACAATGACGACTTATGTGTAATTACTTTTACCCTGATTATCATAACTGTTATGGCAAGAAAATTGTAGTATGAGTATGTCCAATGATATCTGTATCGTATGGAGCACCATGTCAACATAAACTCAAATAATTGAAGATATCTTTGATAACTTGAAGATATCAATTCATTTGATGCGTGCAATAATTCAATTAAAGATCTCTTCAATTAATTAATGATATCTTGAATCCCGAATTATTGCGCGCATTAACTGAATTGATGATAGCATTAATCTTTCTGCGAGCTATCATTGAATTCTTGTTCTCTTCAAATCAATTGATGATATTAACAAGTGAATTGAACCGCGCTACAATTCAATTGAAGAGAGTAATAATTCAGTTAACGCGCGCATCGATTCAATTAATGCACGCAATAAATGAATTATTGCTCTCTTCACTAGAATTAATGATCATAATAATAATTATTATCAAAGAAATAATTCTTTTTAGAGAGAGTAACTATATAATTAGATATATCTTCAATTCAACGTATCCACAATTGAATTAATGATTCTTTGATGGAATTGTTGCTTTCGCATTAATTCGTTACTCAAAAACATCCTAAATTAATTTAATTAAAGATACATTCAACTGAATTAAATACATCATCAAATCATTTATAGCGAACTCTAGATTAATTTTTGCGAACATAATTTCCACCGCCTTGATGCTTTCATCAATCAATTGATGAGAGCAATAATTGAATTGAAGCGCGCATCAAATCAATATGACGTATTAAACACATCAAAATAAAAGTGCGTACCATTTATCCTTCTGTGTTTAGTAAACCAAAAGTGATGAAAGAATTAAATAGGTTACACGAGGAATATCTTTTGGTTCTAGCTGACAAAGCTTGTAACAACATTGTATATGTTTGTAAGGCTCATTATTACAACTGTATTTTAAACGAACTTGTCATTAATTCCACATTAGATAATCCTACTTATAATCGGACTTCCCTTTCAAAAGATGAACTTCTTGTAACTCATGCTTCAGTTTTAAACACGTTTAATATCCCAGTCAATGGGACGAATGAATATGAATTATCGTATCCATTTTGGATTACTAACTCCACAAAACCTTTACAAACATAGATACATTGCTGGATCCAGTAAATATTCTACGAAGCCCCTATCTTTGCTCCTCATGAAAACATTACAGCTGTGAAGGAGACACTTTAAAAGTACCGTGCCACAACATATGTCAAAAAAGTAAATTGAATGTGGGTTTTAAAAAATTCTAGGGAACCTCTAGTAAATTTGAAATCACAAAACCTTAGAATCAACATCAAAACTTGACGTTTCAACATTTATACCACCATTTCTCACGATAAATTAAAGACTATACTTTTTGACAACATAGACAGTTGCTTCGTCACTAAAAGGGAAAAAGGAAATGTGCATATGAAGTGGTCAGTCTTTGTTACGCACCACTCTAATGTTACGCACAAGTACTCTGAAGTTGTTCTTCATTGTCATTATTTTCGTAATCTTTACTTATCAGGTCGTCCAACAGTTTGCTGGAATTCCCATGGACACGAATTGTGTTTCATTATTAGCTGACCTCTTTTCGTAATCTTATTAGGCAGAATTCATTCAAAAGCTTCCACAAGGGAAGAAAAAATCTCTTGCTATGGCTTTCAACTCGATATTTAAATATATCGACGACATCTATTTATTAACAATAATCATTATCATTCACATTTTGATTCGATATATCCCAGTGAACTTGAAATAAAAGACGCCTCAGATACTTCCACATCTACTTCATACGTAGATATTTTAGATATTTATTGAACATAGATGTTAATGGCAAACTAACGACTCGACTTTATGACAAACGAGACTTCACCGTCAACCCCCCCCCCCCATATCTATGTAGTAATATCCCATTATCACCTGCATATGGTGTTTATGTCTCTTAATTTATTCGATATGCAAGAGCTTGTTCTGCGTATAATCAATTTTAAATCGAGGCAGACTACTGACAAATAAGTTGTTACAGGTGTTCATCGGTCTGTTTTAAATCAGCATTTCGAAAATTTGATAGTTGTTAATAAAATACTGTATGGCATGTTTCATAGAAATTTATGCCTTTCTTTGCACACAGATTTTGACTACAGATCATTCCATTTTCCTGATCAAGATATTGGGCTCACAGCGGAAGTGATCGGTCTACTGGGGATGCTTACTCATCCAAGACACCTCATCCCACCTTTAGTGTGACCTGAGGTCCGTCTTTGTCCGACGTTTGGTTTGATATTCTTTATAGGAGTTACGAGATTCATCACTGTTGGTTATCTTCACCTTTTTTATCTATTTTTGAAGCAGCAGTGGGGTTTTTTTTAATCAGTGTTAACGTATTTTATTTATGCTGGTTAATGAAAATGTGCGATTAAAATTACTACAACTTTTTTCTACTTTGAACCATTACTGTTGATAGGGTACATGAACTACTTAATGTAATATTTGGAAGACACGTTACTGTGTTTGTTGAACGAACAGTCACTACCTATGTTAATCGTTTTAAGTTTCGACTCTGGTACCCAGGGATCAAAAATCGAACCCGGGCCATCGGCTGCGAACATTAGAAGTGAAAAGCTGTTGAAAGTTGGTTGTTTGTTTATTGTTTTAAGTCTCGTCGAGAATTTTTCACTCATATTGAGACGTCACCAACTGTAGATGAAGTACCACAAATTTAGGTGTAAGGCCTTAGCAATGTTTTTTAGCATGCCACCGTCTGCCACTACACTGGATCTCAGTTTTCAGAGCATGTCCGAAAGGCCCGTGATTCTCATTTTTGAATGACGAACGTTTGCTGAAGGAGCAATCACTATGTAGGTTTGACTCGGCCATGACGCAAGCGGGGCTCGAACTCACGACCCCTCCAAGTAACGAAATGAACGCTCTATCACTGAGATAACGTAACCGGTGTTAAAAGTAGTTCAATAGTCAGTCTGTAAGAAAGTAGTCCAAAAGGTTTACACATTTGTGCAGTCCTACAATTGTGTAATATTTGATTTTAAAAAGAAACTGAAGTTTTGAAAATGTATCGAGCAATATTACGGCGAAATCTCGTTGAAATTTAAGGGAGAAAAAGATCAAAAGGTACCAACGATAGGAAATTCTAACGCTTCTTCTGTTAAAATGTACCTAAAATATTTATATCTTGTAGTCAGTCATTGAAAAATTACTTTCTTAAACGAAATTGCTTGTCGTAAGAGGCGACTAAATGGGGCGGTCCTTAGGAGGAGACCGCAAAAACCGAGGTCCCGTGGTACAGCAGGTGTGGCACGTTAAAGATTTCTCCCTGCTCAAAGGCCATAAGCGCCGAGCATGGGCCTAAACGTTGCAGCCCTTCACCGGCAATGGTGACATCTCCATATGAGTGAAAGATTCTCGAGCGGGACATTAAACAATATATAATCAATAAAACATTCTAGCCTATTGCGGGACATCCTATGAGTGAAAAATTCTCAAGCGGGACGTTAAACAATATTCAACACACACACACACACACACACACACACACACACACACACACACACACATATATATATATATATATACACACACACACACACACACACACATATATATATATATATATATATATATATATATATATATATATGTGTGTGTGTGTGTGTGTGTGTGTGTGTGTGTGTGTGTGTTATATTTGTATGACATGGCTCAGAAGTGGATTATAAAAAGCGTAAAGTGAACCAGACCAGGTTATACTCGTTTAATATGACCCAGAATTAAAGTAATTCCTTCTAATTTAATGCAAAAAGACAAAATTACTAATTTTTGCTTAATAAAATATACATAAATACTGAAAAATATAAATCATTGAAGGCAGCCATCGTAGTTCTACGAAGCCTATTTTGGAAAATTGTAAACGTAGTTATTGAAGGTGAATATGTGTAGGATATGCATGTAATGCATATTTTGCTGCCCTTTAAAGATCGACTTTAAAGTAGCTCCGACAGATTGAAAAAAACCCACCGGGAAATTGCATTGCAATTGTTGACGGCCTACCCAAAGTTATTCCTCAGATATCGGAAAATGCAATAATTCACAGCTTTTAAATTTTAAAGATTTCTACTTCATGAAAACTTTTCAAACTTATCCTTGCATGCAACGTTGTTGCTAATATTAAATCTGACAAAGGAAACTACATAAGTAAGTGGCTAATCACTAAACATGTCTATGTGAGATTACGTATTCTGATAAAATGTGATGTATGATGGTTCTTTGTTTGCTTTGTGGTGGTGAGGTGGATCAAGCAATGAAATAATACTCCCTTTCCCCAGTGAGAAATATACATTTCAAAATGAACAGGGTATTGTTTACAAATTCTTGGTAAATCATGAATTCGAATATAATATCTTTGTTTTAATCTATTATTCGAACATCATGTACAGAATATGTATTATTGATTTGTGTACTAAGTATATTCTATACGTCTTGCTTGATAACGAAAAAACAATTTGTGTATTAAACCGAATATCTTTTTTTCTGTAGTAATGCCTATTGTCACATTAATGACTGTAAGTAAATTTATCATTTAAATGGACTTAAACAATTTTTTAAAAATGATTAAGAAAGTCATTTTTTAAGAAAATAAGAATTTACTTGTTATATCATGATACCCATTCGTTGTATCGAGATACGAGATATAGTCATAGCGAATTATTTCGTCATTACGAGTGAATACATGTATATGTTATATCGCGAAAATAGTCTCGTTATAAATAGATTCTGGGTTCTGGCATTTGAAGGGGTGGAGGCTCTATTGGTCGTATAGTAAACATGCATTAATATTTAAAAATCATATTCTCTACTACTGGGCATAGAGCATACAAACAGAGTGCATAATTAGATAAACAATGTAGCCTCTACCAAAATTGTAATATTCGTGGTCCCAGTGTTCGGGGTTTGGGTGTTATAACGACACCCGATCATTATTCTCTGGGTGTCATTCTTCTTTTTCACATCGACAGCTGATTGTCCCATACCAAAACCTACATTCTTCTATTCAAAAAACTTGCTTTCGAGGACGATAAAATTCTCGCGACGCTGTCACATGCTGCACGGTCTTTGGACACGGAAATAATTATATAACGTACTGCACTCAATATCAAAGGACTAGGCATTCTCATATTTAGCAATTTTAAGAATGAGATACAAAAATGACACACTTTAAATATATGTTAGTGGCAAAATTAATTATCTTTGAACACGAGTGTTCTGAATGTACCGAAACTCTTAACTATTGATTTAGACCAAAGCCAAGCAGAAATCAATATGTATTGAATTGAATGTTACTATTTAGAAATAAGATTATGACAAGTAACTTCCTTTATACTCTTTAGTTCACCGGGGTAAACATTTCTTGTAGTTACTTGATCAAAATCGATAAAATCAAAGGCCTGAAGGTCCACAAAGGCGTCGAGTGCAAAATCATATACATTATAGGGTTCTCAATAAATTCTGAGGGCAGGTGAATTAGAGAAAGTAAGAGAAGAAATGTTTGAATGCCACAGGAGACATTTCCTCATGTTAAAGTACATATATAAAACAATTAATGTAACAATTATACGGTATTAACTCTCCGTTTTCAATAATGTCTAACAATTCAAAAGTTCAACGTAATATGTAGAAAGGTTATTGGAATTCTGAACAAGATTCAATTCCCGATAAATGCTACCTAGCCTGGGTTTCGCAAAATAACCTGTTATTTTTGTCGCGATGCATACGCTACTTTCGTTTTGCTTAATTGAGAATCGGAATCGGGATTACAGAAAACAAAACTGGAAATAGTCTTTGTTGGAACCGACCCGTGACAATGCGCAATCCAATTTAGTACTTATCTGTTTCTACTGATCTGAAATAAGGATTCTTGGTGAAACTACGGGACTTTAGATATAAATGAAAACCCAAATTTGAGAAGGTTATTTTGTAAGTACTTAATGATATCGTACGACACAAATTTCGCGGGAAAATCTGTTTTGTAGTACATCCATCCGTGAATAATGAACTTTTCTTGCCAAACAATCGTTATTGAACTATTGAACAAAGATACAATAATAAACAACGATATCAACAACGGAAATGGTATTGTGCCTTTCAAATATCAATTAAATTCAAAAACCTCATTTCTGTTAAGTTAGGCGAACCTTCAAAATCTGCAAAAAATCTCAATTTATATACTTTGAATGCCCGGTCAGTGAAAAATAAATCCCTAGCACTTTGTGAACACATAATATCAAACGGCATCGATGCCTTGGCCTTAACTGAAACATGGCTCGGAGGTGACACAGACAGCATAATGATAGGAGAACTTGTTCCAGATGGTTATGATATACTTCATGTTCGCAGAAAGAACCGTAAGGGTGGTAGTGTTGCATTCATTTACAAGAAGAAACTTCGTACCACTCAATTACAGTTAGATGATTCGTTCCATCATTTTGAGCACATGGAATGCACGGTGTTTACACATAACTTGAAAATTCTGATGTGTATTGTCTATCGGCCACCATCACAACAGTTTTCTGAATTTTTCAATGAATGGTCGCACTATATAAGGAGAACTTGTTTCATCGGGCAAACTTATTATCACAGTTGACATGAATTTCCATCTTGACATGGTTAAGAACTCCAATTCCCAAATATCCATGAACTCTCTCAAAGAGCATGGGCTAACACAACATATAACTGATCCTACTCATGTGCGCGGACATATACTGGTCATATTTATTACCAGAGATGACAGCACAATCCTGAATTTTGCTCCAACTGTTGATGATCGACTCATATGTGACTCAAGTACAAAAGCCACGAAAACAACGGAAATCTTTTTCCTTTCGCAAAATACGCGAAATTGAACACGACAAATTTTGCCTGGACATTGAGTCCCAGTTATCTAAAATAAAGAGCGATATTCCAGTCGAAGACATGGTTGACCTTTACAATAAGAGTATCCGTGATGTGTTAAATGACCAAGCACCGTTGCAAGATAAAAATACTATTGTTAGACATAATTCGCAATGGTTTACAGATGAACTTCATGTGCTAAAACGAATTAAGCGGAAGACAGAACGTACCTGGCGACAAACACATTTGACTGTACACCATCAAATATATAAGGAATCAGTTCTAACATACAGCAAATCATTAACTCAGTGTAAAAAAGGAATATTATTCCCACAAAATATTTTAGAGTGGCAGAGACTCTAAGAAGCATTACTGTCTAACGAATCAGCTCATGGGTAACAAGTCCCAGCCCATTCTAACTACATCTTCTGAGGGAAAGGAACTTTGCTAAATATTTTCATGGAAAAATAAGCAATATTCGCTGATCAGTTTGCAAATCTATTGCCTCGAACAATGGCGAAAAAGACCCTTTTTGTTCGGATATTCCATTTGATGGTCAACAATTTACGGAATTCGCACCTGCAACCACAGAGGAAATTCGAAAACTCCTCAAGAACTCAGCACCCAAATCTTGTGAATTGGACCCAGTTCCTACACGTCTATTGAAACAACGTATTGAGAGTTTCTTGCCAACCATCACTTCAATCATAAACAAGTCGCTGTTGGAATCTTTTGTTCCTAGTGACTTTAAGCTGGTAGTCGTTCGACCATTACTGTAAAAGTCAGGACTTGACAAAGAGATTTTCAAAAATTACCGTCCTGTGTCAAACTCTCGTTCGTTTCAAAGATTCTTGAAAAGGTAATTGTAAAACGAATCGATGCTCATCTGGAAATGCATCAACTGCATGACAATTTTCAGTCCGCGTACAGAACAGGACACTCCACAGAAACTGCACTAATGAGGGTCCATCATGACATCGTATGTGCACTTGACTATAATAGTTGCGCTGTCCTTGTATTGCTCGATCTCTCTGCGGCTTTCAATGTCATAGACCACAATATCATATTTCAACGGATGGTATCAATGTTTGGTATCACTGGTTTTGCATTAAAATGGATTAAAGCTTATCTTAGTGATAGATATCAACGTTACCGTCGGTTCATCGTTGTCCGATGCTTGTCCCCTCGAAAGTGGTATCCCGTAAGGCTCAGTCCTGGGTCCGAGACTCTACTGTCCATTCTCAAAACCCTAGGGGAAGTATGCAGACGTCATGCTATGACGTATCATATATACGCTGATGATACTCGGATCTACATCATCGTTATATTGATAGATAGATTTATTCAGACAAATCAATGTATGACACAGGGTGATATAGACATATGAAACTTCAAGACATAATGAAATATAAATACATGTATTTATATCTAGTATGATCTTAAAATAGCATGTAATTACTAAGACTAAAAGTTTAAATATAATAAATATACAGATATATCACAGTATCGTACATTGATTAAGCATCTAAGGATAACCCATGAAAGCACATTTGCTTATTTCCAATGGGGTTCTTATTGTAACAAATCACAGTAGAATAAGATATTTAAACACATATAAATAAAAAAAAAAGGATGTGGGTAAAATTTGGGCCAATATGTATAATAAAGGCACCTCATATAGATATGGCAAGTCCATCCTCAACAAGATATAAAACACTTCTCAGTGACGTCAAAACAAGAATTTTAAATCGAAAATGATTGGTATGCATATGTTTAATTTTTTTTTTTATTTTTTTTTTTTTGCATGTGTATTTTTAATAAGCTATCATGGATATCGATAGTGCAAGTTACAAACGCTTACTTTAAAGTTACTTTATTCTACTGATCAAAAGATATTAATATTTCTAAGATCCATCTTTACTGAAGAAACAGATGTCTATGACAAGATTACTATCCTTAACCCACAGTGGTTTAAAGGTAAATATCATAAAATAAATGACATCATAATCAATGACATCGTAGCAGTGTAAGACAGAATATTCTCACATTATCACGAGATTGCACTGCTAAATGCATTCATTATGACGTCATGTATGAAGTACAGTATTTTGTACTGGATTCTTTAAATTTCGTTTGATATACCTTTGGGAAGGGATACTATTTTTGAGTATGCTCTTTCTGACTGTCTAATTATTGTTTGTATTTAAGTTCAAATGAGTATTTTGTTGAATTTTTATCTTCTCAAAACTCTTGAATTAATGCGCTAAACTGTAGTTGAAATGTGAGAAAAATAATCCTTCATTGTTATGGCTGCCTCATGTCTCGCACTGACACGTTGTGCCAAGCTTTTTCAGCTGGAACCAGTCTATGTAACGAAACTAATTCTTGCATTATTTCTGCTTCAAAAAACACAGAAGAATAGATGTTACGCATCTTTCCTTTTATTTGCCTAACACGAGATTTCAATGTCTCCAATACTCATTAAGCCCCGTGAGGACTCGGGTTAGAATAGGTCCTCGGTACCCCTTGCTTGTCGTAAGAGGCGACTAAATGGGGCGGTCCTTCGGATGAGACCGCAAAAACCGAGGACCCGTGTCACAACAGGTGTGGCAGGTAAAAAATCCCTCCCTGCTCAAAAGCCATAAGCGCCGAGCATAGGCCTAAATTTGCAGCCCTTCACCGGCAATGGTGACGTCTCCATATGAGTGAAAGATTCTCGAGCAGGACGTTAAACAATATAAAGTCAAAAAAAGCCAATACTCATTAACCATTCTGACTAGATGCTAGGGTCTTTTCCTTTCCCTTCTAATTCATAACAAAAATGAAAATCTGTCGTCAGTTGAAAGATTGGGACTCCCTGAATTTTGGGCTTTTTCAGAAGAGTGATTTTATTTTCAGCTGTGTTTAAATCACCAGTAATGACGTGTCCAGTAATGATCCGCTTATACAGGGACGCTCTAATTCATACTAAACATAGTACATCTCCGACGGTGCCAATTTTTAAACGAGCTAAAACAAGTACACGGGATTTTGATTTACTTCATTTTCTCAATATTTTTTCGAGTTAAGTAGACTAAAAAATTCCATTAGATAAAGTTAACCAATATCACTGCCATACAGAGTATCAGAATATCTGGTCATGGATTGTATATAGTTTAAATGTCGCACTGATCTATTTACATAGATAGTGTCAAGAACTGCCAGTGGCCTTTAAGTATCATTTTAAAATTCAATGCACATTGTACTAAAACGTGATATCTAATCATGTTTTTGACCGGGTGAACTGAAAAATAAAGGGAAGTTTATTTTCCACGAAATTAACTGACGCACAACATGAATTATATTTTCCGAACTCTTTTGTTTAAAGCAGTATTGTTCTATTCCATATAAACTGATTACTGTTAGAATACAAGGGGAATTCAATGATCTAGGATTTTAAGACAGAACAGAAATCGTTTGGAATTGTGTCAGTTTGATCTTTCTTCATATTTCTTTATCTTCTCTGGTTGTAAAGAACGTCCAAAAACAGAAGAAACGATGAAATGATGTCCAGGTGTAGAAAACATAAATTTAATAAGTACATCTTAATGATGACTTCACCGAAGAATATCATCACAGAGAACAATTCATGTTTTATTGTTCTTCCAAAATGGTCTTTTTAGCTCACCTGAGCTGAAAGGTCAGGTGAGCTTCTCTGATCACGCGTTGTCTGTCGTCCAGCCGGCGGTCTGTCTGTAAACTTTTAATATTTTCGACTACTTGGCCAATATCAACCAAATTTTTTATAAAACATCACCGGGTGAAGGGGATTTAATTTTATTCAAATGAAATTTTAAAAATCCCCCTTTTTCCAAGGGGAGATAATTGCGAAATAGCAAAAATATGCTGACAATTTTTTTAAATCTTCTACAGAACCACTGACCCAATTTCAATCAAATTTGGTACAAATCCTTCAAAAGATATTATTGATCAGTTAAAATGCTTATTTTTTTAGTTCCTGTGGAAAAGTTCTGTTCATAAAGTCAAAAAATCTATAGTTACACAAGAGTATGATAAAGGTGCTTTAAATATGGTAAACCTAGAGAATTGCAAGTATGAAAGTATCCTGGGTTAAGAAATTATTACAAAGCTCAGCAAAATGGCAATTTGTCATAGATGAAGATATTGATACAAGCCAGGTCATTCGATATGATCCAACATATGCATCAAAATGCATCGAAATTTCAAAAAATAAATTTTGGAAAGATGTTTTAACACTTGGAAAAAGTTTTATGATTCTTTTGAAAATGAATTGACACCAGAAAAATAGGTAAAATTGTTCTCTGGTACAATGAAAAACTTAAAGTAGATTTTTAAAAAAAAAAATAATGTTCGTGAATGAATGGTGTTAAAACAATATTTTTCATAAACTCATTACTAGGCGAGGAAGTGAATATAATGACTTATACTCAGTTCAAAACAATATATAATATCAAGACTAATTTTTTGAAATTTTTCTGAGTAACACAAGGAATAAAGAAAATGATGAGAGATTATAATATTGATCATCTGTTGAAGGAACAAGAACCAATTATTCCTTTACGTATAATACCTTTATTATCTAATAAAACAGACAATGGAAAAATTGACAGAATATTGAATTTTAAGAAAGACCAAACAACTGGACCAAAAAAATGGGATGAACAATTTGAAGTATCACAAGAATAGTGGAGAAGAATTCATAACAATGTTTTTATCTACACAAGAGATAGCAAATTACAATGGTTGCAATATAGAGTGAATCATGGGCTTTTAACAACAAATACCTTTCAGAAAATTATTAACAAAATTAGATAATGATCTGTGTATGTTTTGGTTAGAAGAGAGAGAATCTCTAGAACATTATTTATGATTTTGAAAAAGTCAGTATTTTCTTTAAAAAATGTGAAATGTTCGTTATGGGAAACCTTTTGTTTAACATTGTGATGGATATAAAAAACTTTATTCTTGGATGTTCAGAAATTGAAATGGTAAACTTTGTAAATTATCATTTGAAACAACAAATATACTTTACAAAATGTAAAGGAAATTGTCTTTCATTGAATAATTTTAAATCTATCTGGACTAATATATATAAAGTTGAAAATCAAATTCCATGGAGAAACAATTGTATAGACCTGTTTAATAAGAAATAGAAATTATTTAAGACATTGAAAAATGAATAATAAAGTGAACCATGTTATAACAAATAATCCCATAATGTTTCCTGTTTAGTATTACGTATATTTTTATTAAATTTTTGTTTTCTTAAGAAACAACATAGAATGTGAGGTACATGATATGTTTAAAATTTATATCCAATCAATAATTCATTAAAATACATGTACTGTATCTGATTGTTAATTAGCATATAACATTTATGAATTCAGTCAGAGTACATTATCCAATCTGTCTACTTTCTTCACTGTTTTCCTTTGTTTAGAATAAATGTCTTTCGGTGTGAATGTGTGAGAAATGGAGAGGAATTTATTTAAACCCTGTACCCCCTGGCAAGGTTGGGTTGTAAGGGATATGTTAAAATCCTGATTTAGAATTAGAAAACCTGAATAAATGTTGTCTCACAAAAAAATGGTACAAATCATCCTTGGGTAAAGGAAATTCAATTTTGTTCAAATGAAGGGTCATGTCCCCTTTAAAGGGGAGAAAATCACAAACATAGGGTGGGGTAATTTAATAATCTTCTCAAGAACCGCTGATCTAGTAAAGTTCAAATATACATGAAAGCTTCCTGACATGATGCAGATTCAAGTTTGTTAAAATCATTGCCTCTGGGGGTAAGATAAGACCACAATAGGAAATAAAAAATTTAAATGCGGAAATATAGGGAAAAAATCTTTAAAAATCTTTAAAGAACCACTAAGCCAATTTCAATCAAACTTGGTACAAATCATACTTGGATGAAAGGGATTCGAGTTTGTTTAAATGAAGGACCACGCTCCTTTCAAAGGGGAGAAAATAGCAAAAATTCAAAATAAGGTGGGGTTATTTAAAAATCTTCTCAAGAATGACTTGGCCAGAAAAGTTCAAATTTACACGGAAGCTTCCTGAAATAGTGCATATTCAAGTTCGATAAAAACCATGGCCTTCGGGGGTACGGTGGGGCCACAATAGGGATCAAATTTTTACATTCGTAAATATAGGAGAAAATCTTTAAAAATCTTCTTCTCAAGAACCACCAAGCCAGCTTTCTAACATAGTGCAAATTGAATTTTGTTAAAATAATGGCACAGGGGGTAGGGTAGGGCCACAGTAGGGGATCAAAGTTTTATATGCATATATTTAGGTCGAATCTTTGAATATGGACTAAGTTGAATCAGGTGAGCGATGTGGCCCACGGGCCTCTTATTCCAAGATAATAGGAGACAAAATGGGATGTTAATATTCCAAAATTTGACAATCAGCATGCGTATTTTCAGAAAAACTTCAATCCGTTTAGGTTTTAATGTTATTATTGTTATTTTGTGTGAAATAATAAATAATAAATTTAATAATAATAAATAATAAATTTATTTTGTAAAGATGCCTTTCAGTTTGAATAATAAAGTTGTTCATTCTATAATCATGTATACCAAACAATATATTTTCAATTATTCAAAATAAAACAAAAAATCTAGGATTACTGGGCTTTTACATCACCTTATTTTAAATATAAAGTTGAAAAGTTTGTAGCAATTAAGTCAAGGGAAATTTTTAAATTCGATAAATTTGGGGCAAGTTGGAAAATATATTTGATTTGTAAATTAGATAGTGAAGTACATAATATATACAACCAACTGTATAGTGTGAAAGAGTACGAGAGGCTGTGAGGGTATATAAAATTATCAATATGTATTTTTACGAATGATTGTTATTTGATAATTATGAGAAGGAAAAAAAGAAGAAAGAAATGTAAGCATGAACTTGCATTTGCATGGTATGTAACATATCTTTGATCTTTGATTCCGCAGAACAAGTACAACATACTGTGTTACAACGTTAAAATGTATGTTAATATTTTCCAATGTTTTGTCAAGTTTTTGTAATTTATATATATATATATATATATATATATATATATATATATATATATATATATATATATATATATATGAGAGAGAGAGAGAGAGAGAGAGAGAGAGAGAGAGAGAGAGAGAGAGAGAGAGAGAGAGAGCATAATGATAAAGGGGAGGGACTCACCATGCACTAACTTAATGATACGAGTTCTCTGAGAGATACATAAATATGACAATGAATGATCTCCCCTGTAAAAATAAAAATAGGTATTATTTAACAATTGTTGGAGAAAATAATGTTCCAAACTTTTCGTTTTACACCAAAGTCAATAAGGTGTAGAATTAAAATAGAATCTGTCTTGATACAATATAATGCCAACAAATAGCATCAATATTTTGTGGAGAATGATGGATGATTAAATTTCCTTGAGATGTAAATCTGTATCACACACCGTATCAACTATCGACCAATATCAGCCCTTAGGTTGATATGGGATGTAATATAGACTTCATGGGGGATTTTTTCCGGGCTTTTTTGCTTAAAGTATTGAGTTGAATGGCCTGTGTGTCACGATTTGTTTCTAAACAATCATGAATAGTTAATATAACATGTTTCTATATAGTCGATGGAATTAACAGATTTCCAGAAATCTGTGATCCAGTGTTGGATTTTTTCCCGTCGATCGATTCTTTTAAAGCAATTTCATATTCTATTTCATTCTCTACCCAGAGTTATCGTTCTTCGTGATCTGTTAGTGTAAGGATCGATAACTGTGGGTAGAGATCGATTTTATTTTTTAATTTCGAGTTTTTAATATTTATATTTTTTTCAGTTCTATTTTTTAAAATAATAATCTTCTTTAATATATTCTATCTTTATTCAATAATTTCGTCCTCATTTAAGTTGTATATTTATTTACTTTTGGTGTGTACCTAATGGGTTTCCGTATTATATTGGCAATTTTTAAAAAATAAATACAGAAGATGTAAACTTCTATTTTATGTATTTATTAGTGTTTCATTTTTCACTGAATAAGATGTAATGAAACAGCGCAGGCTTATCAAGGAGTTGAAAGAGAACAATTCAAAATGATAGATTTGATCACTTGACTAATTTTATTCGGAACGGTGTATATATATATATATTGACTTTGACTTTTACGTACGTCTGTCAGTTTCCAGTTAACGGAGTGAGTAGCATGGCTGGTCTGGAACTGCTTTCAGATCAAGGATTTCGAATAGATGGAAGGCGACCTAACGAGTTACGGAAAATCCAATGTAAGCTTGGAGTTTTTAGCCAAGCCGATGGTTCAGCATACATAGAACATGGAAATACGAAGGTGTTAGCTGCCGTTTACGGGCCGCATGAGGTGAAATCAATCTCTTATTTGGTACACTTATAATGTTATATCGCGGTACATAATCTTTAATGATTTTCTGCTAGTAACATACACTTAAGTCAACATCTCGTCTTTCAATAATGCGGATTTTATATTTGTATTTGTCCCAGAGGAAGTGAATTCCCATGTGGAGAAATATTTTGTATCGCCGTATCATTTGTGAGATACCATACTATAAATTGAGAATCGAAAATTACAAATTCATACAATGCTAAAATTTTTACTTTTCCTCAGCAGAGTTAACATGGTACACAAATATTTCAAATATAATACTGTATTTCAGGCCGAAGAGTCAGTGAGTAACATAAAAAATATGTTCTACTGTCCCAACTTTTACTTACCAATCTAAGGCTGTCACGTGTACACGTGTAACCGGTAACGTTTCGTGTTTGGGCTGTAAACGTTTACAAAATCCCTAAATGTTTAAACGATGTCTTATATATGTGGCACAAATCTTGCAGGGTTCAAATTACAATCTAAATTATTTGAATAATTATTTCAAGTGAATAAACTTATTAAACAAATTGCGAGGGGAAGTAATGAATTTATAAACGTCCGTTGCCTCTGAGCGTGTCTTTTCCACAGCGGGTGGAACTGTTACAAAACTGCGCTCCTCCCTTGACACTGAGAATGTGGACAAACTGATCTTTTTGAACAAAAGATTAAAACATAAAGTGAATTGTGCTGCTCCGCCTGCACTGGCTGCACGTGAAGTCCATGTTAAAACCGAACCGACGGAAGAAGCCGCGGCACCAGCTCTGCCCTCTCTGGACAATCTAATATGAAATCACTGAAATGAAAATTTGAAAAATGAAGTTTATTGTGAATTTGTGATCTGTATTGTGCAAATGTTGTACAGTGTGAATAAAATTGAATTCAATTTAAATGCTATCCGGATATTTATGTACGTGTATTTTATTCTGTCTTATATTTATACTCCGGAACGTCCGGTGACAATCTCTGCATCGTCCATAGAACGATGAAAACTGAAACACAAACATAATGGTCATTAATGGGTCTTAAAATTCTGTGCGTATTTTATTTTATTAAATTATACAACACTTCGTTTAAATGGTAACGTTTCATTTACAATGCTTCGTTTAAACGTTTACAAAATTTTGTAAACGTGACAGCCTTATACCAATCCAGAATTTTTGTTGTCATAAAATTAGGAAATAAGAAGACATTTAATTACTTTTAATTTGTCATTTGAATTCTTCTTTGAACAATGTAAAAACAAAAAAAATTTAAAAAGTGGAATTAAAGCATTAAAATGATATCAGGGGATATATTGAAAGTGGCAGTCCTCACATGCACACAGTTGCTAACATTAAGAAAATATTTCCACCAAAAGCAAGTGCAATTAGCAATAGTTTTGCTAATTAAACTGATATTAACAAAATATTTCACAAGTACCATAATGCACCAGGCAAAAGAATCGGGGAAATTTTAATGTACTGTGGGGCAAGCATAAAATTGGTATCAGCTTTAATTAAGGTAATGTCTACTTTGGATATTTATAAAAGAAAAAAAAAGAAAAAAGAAATTATTTCAAATTTAATTGCATGAATCCACATGAGGATGATGAGCAGCATCAAGTAATTCAACAAACACCAAATGCATTGCATTCCAGATCCTTATTTCTAATTAAGCGGATTAGACTGGATTAATCTGTGCAATTTTTACATAACTGAGGATACTTGGTGTAACATGGAAATAAAACAGAAATACAATACAGCTTTAACACTGACAACTGTCCATCAGATGGGAAAAAGAAAGTATATCAATCGTATGGGAAACAAAAGGACAGTGTCACATGGTTATAAAACTGTTTAGTATTTCTGCATCTCATATACTGCATATAAAGTCATTACTATTCAAAAGAAAATTTTTAAAAACCCTACCTAGTACCTACCAACCCAATTTTTTTTTGGGGGGGGGGGGGCATATAACAGTAATTTTTTGTTTGGCCTCAGGAATTCAACTATGCATAGGGAGTTATCAAGGGTTGAAAATATACTAAATAGATATTGGTTAATTCACCCTGGTTTCCAGACTAGTTTATACCCATTTCATACTTATTTTAGACATAAGTAGTTCATACTTATTTAATGGAATTGAAATCAAAGTTATAAGTGTACTGCTGATGTAAATTTGTTGTGTTTTTATTTATATTTGAATAAAGGACCATTTCAAACCCAAGGTAGAGACTGCTTGCTATCATTTAGCCAACTACAACATGCCCAGCCCTGTAAACATTCTGAATTAGCTATATAGACAATGGACAGACAACAAACAGTCTCGGACAAGGCATTATCTTTACTACTGGTTAGTACCACAAAATCTTGTGTGTGACTACAGTGTACATGTGTCAGTATGCAAACAGTTTGTCAGCTACATATAGGTGTTTAGGAGTAATGTAGGAGCAGTATACTTTAAATCCATG
Source organism: Ostrea denselamellosa (assembly GCA_024699665.1). Lineage (NCBI taxonomy): Eukaryota > Metazoa > Mollusca > Bivalvia > Ostreida > Ostreidae > Ostrea > Ostrea denselamellosa. The sequence continues at coordinate 23,995,337 of JAMZEH010000005.1, read as the reverse complement.
TTGTTCATAATATGTTGCTTGGGACCAAGTTGGGCTATAAAGGAACTTTTGAGGTTTTAACTTAATAGGAATGAATGGTATACAATTGTATTTTTGTATATTTTTTTGTCCACACAATGTAATGATTTTTGTACTACAAAGATAAAGGATCTCTACAAGTTGGTGGCTGGCCTGTACATAATTTCTTCAAATATGCAAAATTTTATCAGAAAAATTCAAAATTTGTCGAATTATGTGTAAGCATTTTCCCTTGTTACTACAGTTATGTTTGCTTCAACATGACATTTTCTGGTAATTCGGAAAAGTCGCAACAGAAAATCACAAGCTGATTTGTTTTACTAATATTTCTCCAGAATATAAGTTGTCTCGGTCTTTTTATATCAAATTTGATTAACAATAGTTCGTCATTGATGTTAAAGATGAATTCATGAAAATTACAAACTGATTAAAAAGTAAATTTGTAGCTTTTTTAAAATAGATTCAAGTTTGTCCAGTGTTAGATGGGGTAACAAAGGAGTTAAAATGTTATTTAAAAATATGTAACTGCTTAGACGAGTGACCACTTTCAAAATATATGTGTAGTATCTTTAGGGGTAGATAAAAAAAAAACTATTTCCTGGTCCATACTTCCTTAAAATTCAAGTGATCCATGGTCACATTGCTCCAGTGCATATAGCTTCTGAGAATTAGATGTTAAAAGTTTGAGATGCACATTAAGCTACATGAATTACTCTGGTTCCCTAATGAATACATATAAATATATATGTATGTTACAAAGTCATACAACTTGTACACGTTATATTTATCCATAGATCAGAGGAAGTCGTAGTAAACTTCTGCAAGATAAAGTACTGGTAAATTGTCAGTACAGCATGGCAACATTCAGCACCGGTGAAAGAAAGAGGCGACCCAGAGGGGACAGAAAATCTCAGGAAATGACAATGCACCTACAGCAAACATTCAATGCTGCCATCTTAACCAAACTCCATCCCAGGTCTCAGATCGATATCTTTGTTGAGGTACAAGAAATCTTTTAATACTATGACATTATTCTATATGGGGATATTAATATGAAACATGTGAAATATGCTACTTACTGGTACTTTAATGAATAGGACATTTTCTTGAAATAATTAATGAAATATATAGTACTGTAAGAAGTTAGGATTTCCTGATACAGTTATTTCTATAAAGGACTCTGTAAATCCATGTATTCCCTTGCAACATGAGCATTTTATAACTTCACTTCTATGACTATCATAGCCAAATGTCCAATTCATTTAGTCTTTGTAGTAGAAAAACTTCAGTCTATCACTCGACATTAAGGTCACCTGAATGTTGGTTTGCTTTATTTCATAAATCATAATGTCAAGGTCACTGAAAGATAAAAACATTTAATTTTTGTTAAGGTAAGATCTTACGAAATCTTGAAACGTAGAATGTTCATTCTAAACTCTGTTTATCACAACCTTTAATACACAGGGTGTGTCATGGCCTTCACCCAAATACATATATGCTTGTACCAAGTTTGAATGTACCCAACAAGAAGTATTAGCTCCAAAAGATTGCTCTGTACTTGTGTTCACTGACAGTTTATGTATATACATATCCTCCAATCACTAGGTGTTGCAGTCTGATGGAGGGAATTACTGTGCAAGTGTGAATGCTGCCACTTTAGCTGTCATTGATGCAGGAATCCCTATGAAGGACTTTGTGTGTGCATGCTCTGCGAGTTACCTTGGTGACAGCCCAATTGTTGATATCAATTATATGGAAGAATCTTCAGGAAGTCCAGAAATCATTGTGGCTGTTCTCCCAAAGTCAGAGCAGATTGTTTTCCTGGAAATGAATGGTCGTCTTCATGAGGACAACTTGAGTAAAGTAGTGGACATGGCGGTCAAAGGGTGCAAAGACGTGTATGGGGTGTTGGACAGGACTGTGAGGGAACACGTTAGTGAAGTGGGTGCTTCACTGGAAACCTGATACAATTTCATAGCCATTTTATAGTGCTGATCAAGGCTTTTGAAAAGAAACATCTGTCGGTAGTTACAATTGGTGATGACTCATGTTGTCTGGGTAATGTACTTTACATGAGTATGGTCGCTGCTACAACAACCCTCATTCAGTGCCACTTCAGAGGAAAAAGGATGACAAAGGCACACACAAATAGAACACTAAGAATATGTGCACTTAACTAGGTGTTTGAGATTCTCTTACAACACCTTAATTACATTTAGTTTTACGTTTATTAAATTTTAATGTACATGTATATATACTGAGGTTTTCTGAAACTTCTGTCTGAATATATGTTGTCTAGATTTGATGAAGGGGATTTAATAAAGCCCTACTTAAATGTGATAAATTAACAATTTGTCATCCACATGGAATGGTGTTTGCATACATCTAATAAATATGATTATAAGAAAGAGCTATTATGTTTGAAAAGATAGTGGTATTTTGAGTGATCAAGGTTTGAAATTCTCAAGATAGTAGTGAACATATCTCTGGGAGGAGGGGTTGTCTTTTTGTAGGTTTTTTTTATACCTTGATAGCTGACACAGGTCTGGAAGTTATATATATATTCTTATTTTACATCATCAATTGGCCACATGCTAGGTACAAGAATTCACAATTTTCACTGCAAAATATTATATCTTTATGGTAAAATATACTAATGTAGAAGCAGAAAATTTCGTACTTTTTTACTCCAAAATGATTTTGTGGGGATTTGATCTCATGGATTTCATGTTTATGTTCTCTCTGTGTATATATACTGTAGAAGCAGAAATTTTTTTTAGGAGATTTCATTTTGTTGAAAAGTCTTTTCCACGAAATAAACAAACTTAAATCGCCAACAAAAATTTCTGTTTCTACCGTATTCAGCATATCATTTGAAACAAACAATAAACCAGGTTACCATGAGGAAAATGGACTTGTTATCCAGAATTGTAACTGTTTCAGAAAGTATGATCAGCTTGCATTGGCCTAGCTGCAGAACTTTCACTCCGACAAAAAAAAATGGGATACTAGTATACCAGAGATCCTAGTTTTTTGCAGAGAACTAGTTTTGCAGTTACCTGAAAAGTTGACATTTTGACAATTTTTAAAGGAAACACAAACTTGTGATTGAATATTTGAGAATAGGAATCAATTGTGGTTTCTCTTTTCATTACATTACTTCAGAGGTGTATAAAGGCACTGAAATTGTGACCAATGTCCATTTTCTGTGGAGGCTTCTCCAACATTGTCTTTGTATATATACAATCTCTTAATTTATATAGTGAAAATTACAGTCAAGATATGGGAGAATCACATGAGTAAAAGAAAAAGGAACATTTCAAAACTTCTCTGTACATTTCACCTGAGCTGAAGGCTTTTCTGATCGAAAATATGTTTTCCATTGTCATTGTAATGTTTTCACATTTTCATCCTCTTCTCTAAATACACTAGGCCAGTTTCAACAAAACTTGGTACAAAATATCCCTTGGGGAAGAGCCACGCCTTTTCAAGGGGGAGATAATTAAGAAAAACTGAACACTGGGTGGGAGGCTTAGAAATCTTCTGAAGAACAAATGCACCAGAAATGACAATGCTTTTTACATACTAAATTTAGAAACTGTAACCCCTGCACAAAAAAATTTATAATTTGTTTTTGTTTCATAAATATTTCCAGCTGCCCAAATTGAAAGTGCTCCAAATTACACCCTCCTACCATTATTGTACTGCATGGGATGGAGGAGAAAGCACGAGTAGGAACATGGACATCAACATTATGAACTACATTTTGTGCATTGAGGAAAAAGGAGGAAGGATTGAACATTGATGTGTTCAATTTCATTGTTGTATATGATGCAAAAATAATGGCCGTTATGCTGAAGTACCAGTAGGAAAGTGAGCATACCCTTGTACATGAATAAACCTATAAAACACTTCTCTTTGGTCCACCGTAAATTATAGGAAAATATTAGATCCTTGCATCAGAACAATGTGACCATCATTAAATGATAATGAAGTATTGCACAAAATTTCAAGGCCATCTTCTAAGCTATATAGGAGAAGCGTTCACCAGCTGTTTTACACCCTCTACTCCTCTTAAATCCATTGTAATTTTAAGGACAATTGGATCCTCACATCTTGACATCTACTAATGGCAATGAAGCATTATACAGAGTTTCAAGTCCATCCAATAAGCCATTCAGGAGGATACCCAAGTGTTCACACGACTTTGTGACAGACTGATGGACATGCTTACAAAGTACAAAAACAATGTCTCCCCATGGAAGCTGTAACAGAAAGCTTGTGGAAATATATACAAATAATGATATAAGGAAAATTATTGTAATGACAATAATATTCTGGTGTCTATAGAAGATCTTTTCCAGAATAACAGGTGGTTTTTCCAATTTGTTACTCAAGCTTACTGAGTAATCTGATGATTTGTCATCAACGGTTCTGATTATATTTTTTCATAAGCAAACACAAATGCATTCGTTACTGCAACATTTATCATAAGTGAATTCTATCTCTCTAGTGGTTGCTACAGACCATTTATTTTATGAAATGTTACATGAATAGTATTTACAATTAGAGATTGATTGATTATACATCCCACTCAAGAATTTTTCACTCTTATGGAGATGTTACCATTGCCAGTGAAGAGCTTATTGCCTTTGAGCAAGGAGGGATCTTTATTGTGCCACACCTGCTGCTACACAGGGTCTCGTTTCTTGCAGTCTTATCCAAAGGACCGTCCCATTTAGTTGCCTCTTACGTCAAGCAAGGGGTACTAAGCATCTAATCCAACAACCCGGATCCTCAGAAACAAGCTAATTGAATGTTATTTCAAGTTTGTTCAAACCTTAGCCCCTGCAGTCCATTCAGGGGTTACAACTGCAATGGAGACCCAATGTGTACAAGGATATATATTGTATAAATCTTTTAAAATGAAGTGCACCACTAGGGTACATGATGCATTACCCATGGCTCTCTGCATGAAAATTTCTCGTTTCTCATAAATAAGTATGATGAGAAGGGTGTAATTCGTTGCCCAATAGAATTTACACTTAGTCTAAAATTGAAAATTTAGTTTAGTGCAGCCACATTTAATTCTATAACGGCTGCAGCTATGAAAACTTCAGCTTTATGCAATAAAACTATATTTGACATGAAATCATATACTTCAACATGTCTGTTTGTTTATTTGTTAATTGTTCAATGTTGAAATCGCAATACCTGTATACATGTGGGTTCTGTTTTTGTTAGTTTAACAAAGAAGTGGAAGAACAAAAGTTACAATTGATCAAGAGTAATTTGTTTGCATTCTATAAAGAGTTTAAATCTCTGACTAACCTGTGTTTGGAAGCTCAGCGATTGACAGAAATGTTATGCATATTTATGAGAAACAAGAAAATTTTCATACAGAGAGCCACAGGTGAAAAGGGAGAGCAGCGTACGATTCTTGCGACAATGAAACTACATCTACAGGATTCATTTCCTTGTTTGCACACTCAAGGCTGTGACAGTGTTGCATGTTCCCTCTTGCATATATTTCTTCATCTACCAAAGTTTAGTATAATATGCAAGGATCTCTCAGAATAAAAACTGGGGGATTTAATTCTTGCAATATGTTGTGGAAAATAAAATTAATTGTAATGCCAGTCTCAAAGAAACTGAAGTCTAGCAAACAATCTTAATTTTCAGCCAGTTATAAGAAAGAATTCACTTTAAAACAGTCTGAAAAACCCAATAATAATAAATGTAATGCAAAGCAGAAACTTGTACCATCACTTAAAATAAAAGTCATGATAATTTGTTACATTTTCTAGTTGAAATGAAATATGCATATGAAATAAAAGGGCAATGTGAGTTTATACTGTAATGTTGTTTGTTACTCATGGACTAAGAGAATACATGTACAATTGCATGAAAGACATTTTAATGAAGCTGAATACATGTAATGTACCTTCATATAAATACTACATAAAATATACATGTTGATAATTCACATTCACCCAAATTTAAGATATACCTACAGATATGACAACATAAAATTGTTGTACACGTAGAATTATGGTCATTGATGATAAAACACTGCATTGCTTCCAGCAATACAATATGTGTAGTGATTCACTAGATTACACAGGAAAAGTTTTGTCAGATTCACAACACCAAGAATACAATTACACAGTTTTAAGTCCAAATTCTGCCACAAAACAAGCACGTTTACAACAGCTTTTAGTTGTGAAGTATGGTGTCTATAGCTTGCTGTATTCCTTGGTAAACGTCCATTGCTCTGGCCTTTAGTGATAACTGAAAAGGGAAAAAATAAACATCACAGGTAAATCATTCAGTACAAGCCCTATCCTGAAGATTGTTTATATGCGAGTTTTCTAAACATCCCAGAGTCTTACTGAATAAAATGATCCAGTGGAGTGAAATTTATGTGTAGTGAGGAGGCCCTGTATATCACAGGTACATGCATTAATGGGTATAATATGAACACGAGTAATACTACACATCAAATACTTCTTTCATATTTGTAGGTGACAATTTTTTCAAATCGTTCTAAGGCGTTTATATCTCACATGTCTATTCCTTGTAATAACAATCTGATTAAGATAAGATTCTATGATCCACTCATGCAGATGGATACACTAGTATAAGATCGGATTTTAATCAGATTGTTGTGACAAGTCCTTTCTTTGGGTACCATAATTACTTTGCTGCCATATGGGGACATCAATGTTTTACAAACACTAGTTATTTATATGCAAGTGTCTATCATTAATTATTCACTACATTATTTTTAAGTTGCTGATCATTGTTTAAAATAAAAATGGGCTATGATTGTCCAAAGTGTTATAAGAAATTATCAACAAAAATTTCTTATGTACATATAATGAGTGCTCCCTGTATTGCTTAATTTTTCCTTGCTTATCTACAGAACAAAGAACAAGTAAAATCCACTAAATCACACATATATTGTTATTTACTGCTGACCTAAAGTGTAAATAAAACACTAATTTAGATTAAATTAAATTTGAGAAACAAATAATAGGTGCTGCTTGGCTAACTTTTATCATGATATTTTGCTCATCTTAATATTTGATGGGGCCAATCCTAAGGTTTGGTGGAAATACTGAGTCTCTTACACACGCAAGTGTCAAACCACAAATCTACTTGGCTGCAGAACTGTAGCATTATGGTTTTATATTTCAGTCTTTGACCATGACTATTTATGATCAAAGACTAAAGTATAAAACCATAATGCTACAGTTCTGCAGCTAAAATCTACTGAGTGTACTGGAAATTTTAATTATCCCAAAGAAAATGTTAGGATGACTTTCTTTATAACTGAGGTTCAATTTTTGTGTTCAAAGTTTCACAAAGATGTACATTTTTGTTTCCAAATGAAACAAATCATCATGTACCATAAATGGTACCTGTATAATATTGCAATCATTAGTGACCTTTATGTAATGGCTTCCACTTTGCATATTGCTCACCAGCCTCAATTAAAAAACATCAATATAGTATAAATCATGTGTAATAGAAAGCCTTAAAGGGACTGGTTCACAACTTTTGAAAAAAAATATTTTCATTTTTTATATCAAATATTACAAATATAACTCATTGAAAGTTGATAACCAAAATTTGGACCTTCTGAATGTAAAGGATAGGAGCATTATTCTAGCCTTAGTTATGTAAACAAAGACTTGAGTCTTGTGTTTACATACAAACCAGTGAAATGTTAATGATGTAATTTAAAGCACAAATTTAACTTTTAAATGGTACATCTCACCTCAAGAATACTTGAAATGTGATTTATTTAACAAACTTAAATTGATAACCATACATTTTGAAAACTAGGTAAACAATAACATACCTCAATCTTTGTATCCAAAACAAATAATGAACCTGCTACAGTGAGCTTTATATAACTTTAATTTTTGTGTGAAACCTTTTAAACACATTAGACAGAAGATTCTGATCATCAAAAGTGAAAAACGAAATTTTGGGGAAAATGAATCAGTCCCTATAAGTATATGTTTTAGGTTCAAAAATAAAACCAAACACACAAAAGTCATGTTTGATTGACAGTTTACAAATCTATCAAATTAGATATTGATAAAACAGGGTAGTACTATTCTAGTTTTTGTGAATACTTTGTTATTATTACTGAAAGTGTTTTTATTAGTGAAAAATAAATTTTCACAATGGTCTTTGTTTACTTTGCAGTCACTTACCATAAAATTGGGGTTATTTGGTTGTATTTTTAATTCTGCTAATACCCAGATTCCATTTGTTAATTTGAGAGATTGGTACAACATATCCTGTCCCTCAACATTTCGTTTGGCTATGGTAAACACATTGTTGTTCTTTAACTTCTGTGATATAGTATCTAAAAGAAAATCAAGGTGTTCAAAATATTTCATCCTCAAACAAAAAAGTAGGAATTCTTACGAATGAGTACTACTGTCATTTCGATCATGCAATTTGAAAAATGTCACAATATTTTAATGTTTGAATATGATTTCCTAACAAACCAACAAAACCCTCATCAAAATATTTAGACACAGGTTCAGATTCAAATACAATTGGGCCACACTTCTCATCTGTCTAGTTGCATTCTCCTACATAAAAACATTAAATGTCAATGGTGACCCTATACTTGCCCTTGGTTGGAATAAGTTTAAATCAACACCACATGAAAAAGTCTGCAAACTAATTTAAATACCGCACTCTTGTTAATCTTCATCAGACAATTTTGAAAGGATTTTCCTATATATTCTTATGTACATGTAAAACATATGACCATCTCTGAACACAGGAATCATGGTGTGAACAAACTTGAATGTCACTACATGAGAATGCTTGCATATTAATTGAGATATTGTTCCCTTGTAGTTCTTGAGAATATTTTGTAAAGTAATTTGTGAAGATTTCTTTAAGAAGCTTAAGAGCCTTGCTCTGGGTTATGATGAAAATAAATTCAAATCTACAATGTGCATGCATGAGCTATATATTAATTTGACATTTTGTACTTATCTGGTTTGAGGAGATTTATTACATTTTTTCTTATACAATCTTAAGTAAATTTTGAGCCTGTTGTGTCTCTTGCCAGCCCAAGGTAGGAACAAAATTGATTTTTTTAATTTGGTAAGTTGTATCCTTGTGGTTATTGAGAAGATTTTTCCTGTACACTTCAAACCCCTACCCTTGTGGATCACAGTTGAAATAACATGAATCTTCATCACATAAGGAATATTCTATGCAAGGAACAACAATTCTAATTAAGTGGTTTCTGAGTGGAAGATTTAAAACCATACCCCTATTTCACTATTTCTTCATCATCTCTTTGTGGAATAAGACACGATGCCTTATTTGATAAAACTTGAATTCCCCTTTATTTGATAAAACTTGAATTCCCCTTTACCAGGAATATTTTGTTGTTGGTTGAAATTCACCATGTGGTTCTTATATAATAAGAAGAACATGTGAAAAGTTTAACAACAGACAGATGAATGGTGGTCAAATTATGATTAAAAAGTTTACTTGACCTTTCAAAATAAAAATCCTGCACATGTACCTGCATTATGCTGTATGTTAGAAATCTCATATTGGACTTCATTTTGGGCTGGAATGTCTTTCCATGTGGCTAAAAATACACGTTTTTCCATTTCTCCATCTTCCGTAAACAATACATGCATAGGTACTAAACAGCTAAAGTAAAAAACGTCTATGTTGTTCTTAATTGCCACCTACAAATAAAATATATCTGAGTCATTGTTATGTACTGTATATGCAAGTTCAAGAAAAACAAAATGCTTACAAAATGCAATAGTTCATTATATGTACCAATACCTAGCTTAGCATACAAATTCCACCTTAAAAACTGTAATAGGAATTAAGGAGAAAATATTCATATACCCCGAATCGATATTCATATATAGTACCCTGAATAAGTAAGTTCAACATCCTGTAGCTCATGGAAAATTTTCAATAAAATGAATATTCTGTTAAGATTCACCACTTTAAAATATGTACTGACATTCTGTTTCATATAAAAGTTTTCATCATTAGACAATACAACTCACTGGGAAGTGATACTCTACTTAACCTATCCCCCCTGGTGCAAATGAAAGTTTCTGAAAAGTAGGTCAAATTCTAACATCACTAAGTCCAACTGAAAGGCCACGCCATAAGGAATCTATATGTGAAACATCAAAGCCCCACCTCCTTTTGTTCTAAAGATTTAGCAAATTTCTTTTTCCTTAATGGGGCATGGACACGATTTGAGCTGAAAATTTTCAAATTTTATTTTTCCATTTTTAATCTTTACAATGCTTAATCAAGGTGTTTCTAATGGTCAGCAAGTTGTCAAGCTAAAAGAGAAATACACAATTGTTTGTTATGTAAACAAGACTTGTGTCATGTTTTTTGTTTACGTAGGCTAAGTATACTAGTAAAAGTTTTGATTAAAGCAGTTTTTTTTCAATTTACAAGTTGTTTTTGAACCCAATAAAACAGCCTCTAAGTGTTTTTCACACCTACTTTTGCTTTAAATATGATATTTTCTATTAAGCAATCTATATATTAACAAATCATTGCATGAGCCATATTTATGTAAGAGAGAATTGTGAGTGCTGTATTTCATTTGTAACTTAACTGATATTCAATTTTTTTTCTGACCATTAGAAGTATCTTAAGTTAAGCATTGTAAACATTCAAAATGGTAAATATAAGTTGAAAATTTTTCATTCAAATCATGTCCATGCCCCTTTAAACTGTGATGCCAATGCTAAGGTCCTGACATCAGCTCTGTGGACATTTGTTCTGGTGAGCTAAAAATGATAAAGTTCAACAGCCAGTCATACGTGAAAATTTAAAGAAATCTAAATCATAATATGCACAATCATAGTATACATTTACTAACACCATGCATAATGTAAAGGTTCTAAGTAATGAAGGCGATATCGAGGCAAATCATGTACCCTTTGTGGGACAACTGGACAGGGATGAAACAATACGCCTCAGCTTTACGTGCTGGGGTATAAAGAAATGGACAATGAAATTAAATGAATGTACATAGAAATGATACCTATATTTATTGGATCATAGAAAGGTACCTGTAGATTTGTGAGTGGGTCCATACGTTGTACTGCTCCCACTGTATTTAACTGTAACGAGTAACTTGTGCTCTGGTTAGGGAGTAATGCTGAGGGAATGTTTATTGGGGCTGCAGGCATCAGACCAAAACTGTAAAAATTCAACACTGTTTCTTGTCATCAACCAACATTTATGGATTTATCATCAAAATTATCTCATATACCAGTACATTTTCTTGATTTAATGTCTCTTTACCTATTTTTATTAAACTGTATAGCAATTCCTGTCATGGGCTGCATGGCTTTGTTTGCAAATGTCAGCTCCATTATTATATTTCCCTGCTTTCTGTTGAAGGTGCCGGTAACTTCCATGCCTTTACCTTTGGAGGCAGGTAACCACACCTACATTACACACAATTAAATATGGTCAGTATGATACATGTACATGTTCTGATGCCAAATGAAATGGTGCATAATGAATACCATATTTCTCACATGTACACTTTCAATCTTAACTTCATAAGAGGCCCATGGGCCTGAACAGTCACCTTATTTGAGAAGAAATTGAAGATGTTCATATGCCAATACATGATGAAGGACATACACAGGTCACAACTGGTCACCTGAGTATGACCTAAATTTGGAATTCTTTTGCATGTGCAGAAAGGTATTTAGACATCATGTTTCATTCACATTGAAAAAATATACAGATATCTCACCTCTTGTGGAGGAACATAGGATTGTATAGCTGGCATACCAAATATATCACCCAGTCCTCCTAATGAATCCCCTGCCGGGGCAGGTCCACCGAGCTGAAACATACACAAGGATCATTTACTTCTTTCCTGTATTTGATAAACTATCAATTCTGCAAACAATTGAAATAATCCTCACAGATTAAAGATGCATGTATATTAAATATCTTTACATTCACCAAGCTAAAATGTTGTAATACATGTACATACTCAAACCATATAGCTGTATACTTTCATTATTTTGAATATTAATTTCAAATCATGTGACAGGTCATACACCAGGTCATATGAAATCTAAGTATTGTGGCTGTCTTGCTACATGTGCAGATAAATTTCAGTCACTCTTGTTATCTATACTGACCAGAGAATCCAAGCCTTCACTTAAGAGATCCATGCTTCCTCCACCCTGTACAGGGGTTTGTGATGTGGGCTGTGGGGGATACATTTGCTGCTGCTGCATGGATGGTCCCCCAAGGTCCATATCAAGGAGGTCCCCAATGAGGGAGTCCACACCAGGTATGACTGTCGCCTGAGGTCCTGCTGGGGCCTCTGCCTCCTGTGAAGTTACTTGTTCCTCCCCAACATTTCCCCTGAAGAAGAGTACATTTATTGTTACAAGGATGATTTGGAAAAATTAGCATTCTGGGAGTTTTGCATAAGCAGTACAGCTCCTCTACTGGCACACCCATTAATTGATGGACGTAGTATTCTCAAGATCATATATTCAATGTTGTTCGACCTTGAACTGTGACCTAAAGCATTGGTGCCAAGTCACCATCTTTACCAGTATCGAATTAGCTTTATGTTTTATTGTTTACACAGTTGACACACGTAGTTTTTATCAGAGATTAAAGTCTTATTCAGAACTTTATAATTTTTAAATTCAATTCATATAGCATATATCTTAAATGTCATATAGTAAATTTGGGTTTGATAACTATAATTATAAATGAAACAAAGAAAATTTGGTACTCAGTCACTGTGTGACGTATCATTTGCCTAGTTTCAATGCAATTAAAAAAGCATCCAATTTGGTTCATTGTTTCTGCAAAAAATATGTGGGGGAAATAGTCATGCAATAGAACACAAACACACAGATAAAACATTCACATCTGCATTTTAATTACTTATAAAGGACTTCTAAACCTTGTTTGTAACACTATTTACAATCAACTGCTCGACGGCCAATTTTGAATACCTGCTATTTCAGTAGGGTTGCAGTAAATTGAGTACTGCCAACTGATCAGATGTTACTTACTGACTACAGAAAAAATGCTTGTATCATTAGCTGAAATATATATTACTACTGATTTGTTCGTTTTGCTTGAAATGTTAAATTATTTACACTAACACCAAAAACAAGCTATGTCGACTTTCTCTATTAGATCTAAGGGGCCTCCGTGGTCGAGTGGTTAAAGCATTGCGCTCAAAATCACAAGGCCTCTCACCTCTAGTTGGTGCACGTTCGAATCCCGCTCGCGCCGATATATGTGAGAAAGTTTGCCAGTTTACTTTTGGAAGGTCGGTGGTCTTTTCCCGGATACATTGTATCTGGGTTCTCTCCTCCACCTACAAAAACTGGATGCCACCAGATAACTGAAAAATTGTTGTGTGTGGCGGAAAACAAGAAACAATCAATCAATCAATCTATTAGATCTAATTTATAGCCTTTCCATCAGAATATGATCCCAATCCCAATGAATATAAAAAAGTAAAAATATTAAAATAAATTTCTTTCACACCTGTCCATCAAATGTTATGAAATTCATACTTGATCTTTGGGATACCACATTAAAACTACTTTGCAAACTTCAAATGAATCCAGTTACACATAACAGAAAAGTCTCGAAAACCAATGGGATAGACAGACTGAGAAGAATCTTATAATCTCCTTTGGTTTTTCAAACCAGTTGGGACTAATAAATACAATTAAGTTTTCAAAACACCATTCATCAAAGTGCTTCATATAAATATATAAAAGTAATTCATGCAGTGCGATGAAAAAAGATTGGTTTTTACACAGCCAGCCTAATTCATTTAAACAATACTTCCTCCTTTAAAAAATTTGCAATATAAAATCTGCAAATACTGTTTTGTATATTACAATCTTCATTGTTTCACATCTATAATTGCTTTATACTATATTCATGTATGTACATTATCCATAAGACTTACGACTGTGATCTGGGTGGTAGGATTTTCCGTAGAGATGATTTGCTGCCCTCCACAAAAGCATTTGGAGGCTTATGATAAACAGAAGCTAGACTGGATATATTACAGATTAATTCATCCAGTAATGTAGGCTCGATGAGATCCGTTTCCTCAGAGATGAGTGGCTTCTCAGCCAAGACAACCTCCTTGGCGGCTGCAGGATCAGTGGACAGAAGTCTCCAATAGATGTAGCCTCGATCACGAAGGTCAGGATTGTCACTATCCTGTGTGATACGTGATACTGATAATTCATCATCTTGTTGTTTAAATTACTAAAACAAGAATTCAACTTTCCTACCAGTCATGTTTAAAAATAAATACAGTGTATACGTTTAAGAAATAAGATACATTTTTTGAGTGTTATTGGGATATAACATGAAGTTGGTCACATGATCAAATCCTATAATGCCCAAAGGGCGTTAAAGTAGATTTGATCACATACCAACTTCATGTCATATCCCAGTAACACTCATAATATGTATCTTATTTCTTATATTAATATTTGTTTCGATTTGTGTTGTTATCATCAAGCTTCCATACTTGTGTAGGCAGACATCGTACAACACAAGATGTAGTTCGTTAAACTTTGATCAAATAAATAGTTGGGAACAAGATCTAGGATAATATAAAACATAAATGTCTATGTTGGAAGGATTAAAAAAGATGAAACAATAGTAAAATAAAGATAATTAAGAGTGTTACGTTAACTCAATTGAAAACAAGAAGCGCAGAGTAACTACATCTGGTCAATTGGTGATGGAGAAACGGTGGCACTGTCCTACCTTCTTTAAATTTGTAAACGCAATTGTTGAACATATATTTCGACAGAAATTCAGAGTATCTAAGAAAGATGACAAAGGATAATTGTATCATGTTGATGTTAAGTTCCACGTCAAGTGTTTGGAAGGGAGCAACTGCATGTTCATCATTTGGACTCATGGTTTAGCATTACACAGACAGATTTAGATGAAGTACAGGTACGTTGTGTTAATTTTTTTTTACTTCCAGGGCGTGTAAGAGAATATAAACACAAACTGAAATAGACTTTTCATTCAACTGAGCAATTTTTGTTCTAGGGTTTATATAAAGACTCGCAGCGTTACCCAGACTTGAACAATGTTTCAAGCTTCAAACTAGCCTTGGTCATGACAGTGATGGCTATTGCCCAGAAACAACAGATTACCATCATCATAAAGTGAATCTAATATTAGATTGCCATAATGTAAATATCAAAGACATTGTATTCGTCATACTTCAGAAGTTGCAGTTTAAGTTGCAGACAGTATTTTTAAAAGATAAAACAAGTGAACGGTACGGTGAATGTTTCTGTTTTATTCATTAATGAAATTCTTGTCTGTTTACAAAATAAATTCTCTGTAAATGTTCTGATATGTTTTATTTATTTTGTTTCTGTGATGATGTCAAGACAGGTGAAGTTACCTAATACAATTGACTCAAATACTTTTGAAGCAGTGATTGTATTCATACCCAAGAAAAAAAAGTCTGATCACATGACTGACTTTATGTTATGGAAAATTGAATGTCAATTTTGTTAGTAGTGTCGTATAAGGCAAAACATTGGCAAATGTAAATATAAATGAATAAATGATTTTAACTGCTCATTCATATATGTGACCTTCATTGGATGATACATGTAATACCTCAACATGTAATAACTCAGCAATTAGATGTTAACCTGTGTGAGAATACTCGGCACTAGTTGTACAAGTTACTGTGTATACTGATGTTAAAGACTCGGCACTAGTTGTACAAGTTCCTGTGTATACTGATGTTAAAGACTCGGCACTAACTGTACAAGTTATTGTGTATACTCATGTAAAAGACTCGGCACTAATTGTACAGGTTACTGTACTGTGTATACTGATATTAACCTATGTGAGATTGATTGATTGATTATATATTATTTAACGTCCCGCTTGAGAATATTTCACTCATATGGAGACGTTACCATTGCCGGTGAAGGGCTGTAAAATTTAGGCCTATGCTCGGCACTTATGGCCTTTGAGCAGGAAGGGATCTTTAATGTGTCACATCTGCTGTGACACGGGGCCTCATTTTTTCCGGTCTCATCCGAAGGACCGCCTCATTTAGTCGCCTCTTACGACAATCCAGGGGTGCTGAGGATCTATTCTAACAACCCGGATCCCCACAGGGCAACCTGTGTGAAAAGACTCAGCACAAGTTGTACAAGTTACTGTGTGTACTGATGTTAAAGACTCGGCACTAACTGTACAAGTTACTGTGTATACTGATGTTAACCTGTGTGAGAAGACTCAGCATTAGTTGTACAAGTTACTGTGTATACTGATGTTAGTCTGTGTAATCTTGTAAAGGTCTTGTTTATACTGATACTAACCTGTGTGGCCAAACTTAGCACTTGTTGTACAAGTTCCTGTGTGTCTGTTGGTCTTTTTAAAAACAATTTTACTATGGCTGTCAGCAGCTGAAGTTGCACCTGTATAAAATATTAAAACCAATCATGAAAGATTTCAATAAAATAATAACCTGTTTTGTCTTAATGAATAAACATGTATATGCATGTGCACTGTAATCAAAAGTGATACGCAGTGCACATTCTAATATACATGTAGCGTTATGAGTTCTATTTTACAAAGACTTGCCCATGTACATAGTGCCATTACAGAAAAACTACCAAGGTGATGTTTCTCTGTTACATTTCTTATATAAATTTTTTTTTCTAGCCTAGGTAATACATGTAACATATTTTTTTTCCTAGGAAAAATAAATTATTTTGTAACAGTATTGAAATAGACACTGTAAGCAACATTTGGGTTCAATGAGCCTCAACCAACCATGTTTTCTTATCCTTGCTCGAGTATGACATTTACATACAGTATTTCAAGACATTTACATACTCTATTGCATACAGGGTAAATTTTGTCCTCATTTTATTTTCACTCAATTTGCCCTTATACTAAAGAGGCGATTTTAAAACCGAGCAAGTGTATAAATTCCTTCATTACTTTAGAGTAAAAAGAAACAATTTTGGGAAATTCAAATCAAAAAGAAATAATTTTATAAAGTGGATGGATGAAAATAACACAAGGCAAACATTTCACTGTATCCTTAAGTACTTTATATATATCATGTTGTTCACATGTACAGTGTAAATATTACAACTTCAATCAAGATTTGTTAACTTTCTGGTGATGGATGATTTTCTGAATTTCACCTGAGTATTTTCATCCTGGAATCCTTCAAGGAAACTTTCTAAAAGTTCATCTGCATTGTCTATTCTTTCTGCATATTCACCAATGATCCAGATCATTGAAGCTCTGTATGGAAATTTAGAGACAATCAAATCTCTATCTATTGATGAAATATACCTTGATGCAACATTTTTTGCTGAAAAAATAGCACACAGTTGTTTTTTTAAGAAATATGTTTTAGAGCTTAAAAATACCTTGCTTCAGGTTCATCCAAAGTGTCCAGATTTTCACAAAGTGTGGCAATTATGCTTTCATACTTGTTAGGATATTTTCTGAAGATGTCCTGTACAAAAAGAGTAATAATAATATTAATAATTTCTTTTTTCATTTTCATAAACTGCAAATACGAGTTCTTCAATGCTTACTAAAAGTTTGGATTTAAAAACAAACTAGATGTGTTGAAGCAACATCCTCCACCTACTAGCTATAACTCTGTTACAAGTTATCCAGCCGGACACATGTAAATACTTCACATGATCATTCTCGTGATCTAGTTATATCCCAAAATTTGATTAAAATGTCCATGTATAACTGATATAATGAGCAGACAAAGTAAAATGTTTGAAATTTTTCAAATCACTCCTCTTTTCTACAAAAAAATTGAAATATATTACCATGTCTATTTTAGAGTTACCATATGTTGATAGTTCTTTTATGGCAAACAAAATTGTAAAATGTTATATGAACATTCCTAAGTTATTGTAGCAAGGAAGGGGGTACAAATCTTTGAACTAATCAAAGACTGACAATAATTAGGTGATCTAATCACTGAGCTAACCATGCTGATACACAAAGTATAGTAAAATTACTACAATATTTAAAATTTAAATGTATTTCAGAAATCATACAAGAACTCTTTTATATCAAAGAAAAAAATAGTGTTAGGAAAAATGGCAGAAATGTTGCATATGGACTTAACTCTGTACTAGTTCTGCTCAGGCATTTTATTTTCTTAAGTTATTTCGATAAAACCTGCACCAAAATCACAATGCTGTAGCTCAGATGAATCCCTGTAATAACCATTTTATCATCAGTACCTTAATGACCACAATGGCCTCCTGTACGACATAGTTAACCTTGGTCTGTATAAGGTCCAGCAGTGTGCTGACACACCTCTCTGCAGCAGGCTCCACCTTGATGGCACAACGACCAATGGCTCGCACCGACTTCCTTACAAAGTCAACGTCTACTTCTGTGGCATACCTATTACATACTTTAAAATTGACTGTTTGTTTTTGCACAAAGAGTATTATCCAACAATAGTAATCTTAAATTTTTGTTTGTATGTACTAAACTGAACTGTTCATTTTCAAACTGTACTTCCTCATCAAATCATATCTGTCCTTATGGGACTAATACCCCCCATGGGGCCCATACATATCAGGGGAAATTTTGAAATACATGTATTGTATAGTTGAAGATCAGTGACACACGAGTTTCAACATCATTCATGTTTAACCTAAATGCAAGTTACAGGATACACTAAATTCCTTTGACCTCAATATTTATAAATAATCAGAGTGCAATTAAGAATGTACAAATTTTCAAGAAAATCCACGCACTAGTGACTTTAATGGGAAGTGTTCTTCCAAAATCAAACATATAGATGGATAGATAGAGGACAGACAAATGTGCAAGATGATTCCATTATATCCCCAATAAGCAAAAGCATTAGTCTGTGAAAGACCATGTCATTACAAAATCTAAAACAAAATGACAAAGTTCATAAAGTTAGAAAATGCCTAAAATAAAGAGAAGTTGTCCATTCATGATGACAATACCAGGTGCACACCTTTATATTGTGAAAGTTGTATATACAGATTTTCAGAAAAATCCATGAGCTATTCTCTGAGGATTTGACTGGACAAAATCATGTCTACAGACACAGATATGTTGATTCCAATATGACCTCCCTAAACTTCATTTGTGAGGCATATAATAAATAAAGCAAGTACATGAACAGTTCATATTTCATTTTTTTTTAGCCCTTTGTGAGCATAGGAAACACACAAAAAAATTATTCAACAGTAACATAAACTGTTCAGCTATGTCTTGCAGCTACTCACTCTTTGAGTTCAGCTAGGACCTGTGCAATGTTGGCCTGGGAGGTCAGTCTGATCATGATGTCCAATTTCTCAAGCTTCACATAAATTGGGTCATTGTACTTAACAAAGAAAACCTTCATCTCGTTCTTCAAGATCTCTTGTCGTTTCTGGACAACCAGGTTGATGTTCCTGAGTGCTACATACTGGATTTCTGGTTCAGCAGACAACAGAGTGACCAGTGGAGGGGACAGTTTTTTGACAAGGGTGGAGATGTAATCAGAGTTGACCTCCAACATCTCCATAAACTTCATGATAACCTTGACAGCTGACAATACAACAGCTGCGTTAGCATGAGCTAGTCTGGGTGTCACTCGCTCACACACACTGAAATAAAAGATTTCATTAATACATGTATATATCTGGTTTTTAACATTAACACAGTCATTGGAATCATTTTTAATTTTCTTCCTAATTCAAATAACTTTTTAATGAAGAATAACTCATGCATCTGTACTACAATTAAAATTTGGTCTGTCCTTGCAATTAAGGAACCTGTTTGAATAAAGTACATGTATATAACAGTATATCTTGAACCTTTGAGCCTCTTTATCATCTTTTGGTGTGTAGTTTGAAATGGCATCCAGAATGAAAACTTGTCCCCATCTAATGAAAAATAAAATAAAGTTAATAGAACCTGTTTAATGTACACATGTTTCAGAACATCAATCTTTATCTTGAGAAAAATACTTACTCTGTGCATTCATTAAGTGCTGTTAACAGTTTGTTGATGGTGCTGGAATTCATTTCAAGCACCTGCTGAGCTGTGGGTGAGGAATCCAGGATTTCTGATATAGCTGCTACTGCATTAGCAACCACCTAAAAATCAATACATGAACAATTAATATAGTCCCTCTCCTACCAATCCTACCCCTTCAAACTTCTGTGCTTCAATTTCTTCAAGATATATATGTAAAAGTATGTGATTACAAAATATAGTTCTACAAATATAAGACTACATTTCACTCATTTAATCCGAGTTAAAATGATCCCCACAGTGCAGAGATGGAACTTGGAAATTTAAGGACCAGAATGTTCTTAATGAATTGGAGTTGCTTGCAAAATCCTTAAATAACTCTTCATGGCAATCCTACCATTGGGTTGGAATCAGAGAGCATGTCTCGTAGTTGATCCAGAAATCCCTGGTCCTCCACCAGCTGGGCATTGATATCATGTAGTTTGGCCACACACACAGCAGCAGTCTTCCTGACATAGGGGTCCTCATCTTTTAGACAGTTTCTCAATGGCTGACACAGATAGTCAATAATCTTGTCCACTCGGATACAACCCATGGTCCGCACAGCCAAGGCTCGAATCAGTGGATTTGAATCCTCACAATCCTACAAAAAATAATAGATGCAAACAATTTTCTCCTTATATCTGAATTTGTTTGTAGAATGAAATAATGAGAATGGCTTCAGTAAGAACCTATTTGTTAAAAACAACTTGTTGAGAACTGTGAAGTTTACATCTCTATGTGTGTATGAATGACAAGGTGCATTTTTAAATTTTACACATTTTGAACATCCGTTAATAAGAATCATTTCAACCTATGATTCAAAAATACATTGTAAAGTATCTAAGCGTACCTTGACAAAAGTATTGACTGCCATGATGGCCATGTCTGGCTGACTTTTGGCGTAATTCATTAAGTACAGATACACCAGCTTTTTCAATTCCAAGTTATCGGTCTGGATGCAGTTCAACACATCAGGGAAAAGGGCACTATCCAAAGAAAAAAATAACAATGAGGAGTATAATATTTCAAAATCTGATGGTAATGAAACCACCACTGCTTCAGTTAAACCTTTTTGATAATTTCATGGTAGGAAATATCATGCAGAATCGAACCATGGTTTCAACATTTCTAATATTCTGTTTTCTAATAATTAATACACAAAAGTGCCCAATGGCAATATATCCATTTTCATGTTCTTGAAAATACTCAGCAATGGCAAATGTATAAAATGATCAATAGAAAATATTATCAATAATTTTTATTTTCAATTTCAGAGCAAAGATTGGAAAATTTCATGAAAAGTCCTTTGATGATAGAAACTATTGACCTACTAGTAGAGTGTGTCCATGTTGAGACAACAGTCCATTTAATTTTGCATTATTCGAGAATAATATATCAAAATTTGTATTGATCATCAACAAAATCTAAGAGTAATAAATCAAAAACAGACAATTACTGTGATAACTGTGTATTTCCAAATATAGTTGGTTAGTTATCATTTACCCATAACAGTCTTCACTCAAAATTCCAACACCTGCACACTCAATGTCAGTATTATCAGTTGGTGTTAATATCACCTGACTCAGTGAGTGTTAACATTACCTGACTCAATGAGTGTTAACATTACCTGACACAGTATTAACATTACCTGACTCATTGAGAAGTAACATTACCTGACTCAGTGAGTGTTAACATTATCTGACTCAATGTTAACATTACCTGACTCAATGTTAACATTACCTGACTCAGTGTTAACATTACCTGACTCAGTGTTAACATTACCTGACTCGATGTTAACATTACCTGACTTGGTGTTAACATCACCTGACTCAGTGTTAACATTACCTGACTCAGTGTTAACATTACCTGACTCAGTGTTAACATTACCTGACTCGGTGTTAACATTATCTGACTCAGTGTTAACATTACCTGACACAGTATTAACATTACCTGACTCATTGAGAAGTAACATTACCTGACTCAGTGAGTGTTAACATTATCTGACTCAATGTTAACATTATCTGACTCAATGTTAACATTACCTGACTCGGTGTTAACATCACCTGACTCAGTGTTAACATCACCTGACTCGGTGTTAACATCACCTGACTCAGTGTTAACATCACCTGACTCAGTGTTAACATTACCTGACTCAGTGTTAACATTACCTGACTCAGTGTTAACATTACCTGACTCAGTGTTAACATTACCTGACTCAGTGTTAACATTACCTGACTCGGTGTTAACATCACCTGACTCGGTATTAACATTACCTGACTCGGTGTTAACATTACCTGACATCTTTTCCTACTGTCATGCTCGCTATCACTTTTTTGACAGCCTCCTTCTTCTTCTCCTTTTTATCACTTTGTAATTCTGTCTTCAGTTCAAATACTTCACCTAAAACATTTAGTTTTAAAATCTAAAACTTTCATAAAGATAAAGAAATACCATTCTGACTATCCAAGAACAGACTGTCAGATGTAGACTTTTGAGATACTTGTATGATACATGTATCTTACAGCTTGAGTTAATAACAATTATAACTGAATTCAGTAACAAAAGAAAATTTGGACTAATATAATATGCAAATCTGAAACAATACCAGAAAATTCCTTGATTATTTTTTAATATATAGTATAATCATCATGCAAGATATCCTGCCTTTTCAATACATCTGTTTCTGTGGTACAAAAAAATTTATCAGATTTTAATTCATCACCCTAGATTTATGCAGGTGATGCACATGATGTCTGATGTATTGTCTTTTTTACGAGGCTAAGTTACCTTTTTTGGTGGTGGTAAAGTACTTTGAGTCAGTCATTTTGACTGGAATTATTCAATATCCCCTGAAATAGAAATTCAAACATTACTATATATACAGTAGATAGTCAGATATGAACACTGTCATGCAGAAATATTGAAGTCGATAATAATTCTTAATCTAAGAACATCCATGTACATGATGTTATTCTTAAGAAATTATCATTCTACTTATCATCTGACAAAGTCATCAGGTGAAAATTCTGATTTGGCAATAAAGTTAATTTTTGCATAAAGTCGGTTGACATAATATTGACAGTTGTACAACAAATAATGCATTTACTTTCACTTTAGATTTACAGCATTAATTATAGTTCACCCAACCTCTACAATCAGTAACCCCGGGCATTGGGCAGTAGTAATTGCACACCCCTGCTGATGACTGTCAATATGTCATTAAATGATACAGTGTGTTTAGTTTGGGTATGTATTCAGTGTAAGAAATTAACAGCAGACCAATAGGCAATGTTTACAGAAAACCTCTTTGGTCTAAATCAATCAAAACTGCAACAGACCAACTGATTTATAGGAAATCTGACCAAGACATTGCTTGTTATGTTGATTTGCTTCTGTCCATTTCTTTGCTATAACGAAATGCTCCACAATCTAATGATAAATTATTCGAATCAGAGTATTCCATTTTTAACAAGAAGGGGAATGGAACAGAATTAACTTCATAAGTACTTCACTTTCACCTTCAAGTAGTATCTCAGTGGTTAGAGTGTTCACTTCATAACTTTGAGGTCATGAGTTTGAGCTTCACTCATGCAATGGCCATGACAAACCTAAGATGTAAACATAGGAAAGTGATTGCTCCTTCTTTAAATGATTGGCATTTAAAAATGAGAATCATAGGTCTTTTGGGTATAACATTAAAACGGAGGTCCCGTGTCACAGTAGGCATTGGCACGTTAAAGAACCATCACTGCTACGGCCCTGAGCACTAAGCATACATCTAAATTTGTGGTACTTCACCTACAGCTGGTGACATCTCAATATGAGTGAAAAATTCTCAACGGGACATAGAACAGATACCTTTGGTCAGTTTCTCTGATCCAAACCTTATTGTTGCATTTGTATTGGGTTGAAAACAAAAAACAACCCCCCCAAAAAATCTAAGTTTTGTTACTATAACGATGTCATTAAATCTTTGTTATCTCCAGTCTTTGCAATTGCTAAGTAATTGGGTGGCCATTTTCTATACAGACTTGTTTTGCTTTTTCATGAGGAGTCGGGAGAACCACCAAGTGCACACTTGTAGTATCATTTCAGTGTTTAAGTATAACATATGTAATTATACTTGTGAATTTGAGGTCAGAATTTCACACCTAAATTTTAGTACATTTTACTATGGAAGCCCTTAAACCTAGTTGCGTGGATAAATGATAGAAGTTACAAGAGTTTGGGATTATATAATAACTGCAGAAAAAAAGGAAAACTGATATTAACCAATCTTTACAGTGAGGACCTATCTTACATGAGAGGAACATGATGAATATGTACAGGAAACAAAAATTATGAGTTAACTGGTCCAAGAGTTCTGAAGTGTCATTTGTGGAAGGTTTTTCTTTTCAAGACATAGGAGTACCAAAAATGCAGTGACAGATTATGATTGATTATTTATTGCTTTCCGCCACACTCAACAATTTTTCAGTTATCTGGTGGCATCCAGTTTTTGTTGGTGAAGGAGAGAACCCAGATACAATGCACCTGGGAAGAGACCACCGACCTTCCGCAAGTAAACTGGCAAACTTGCTCACATAACGCCGCGGCCCAGATTCGAACACGTGCCGACAGAGGTGAGAGGCTTTGTGATTTTGAGTCCAATGCTCTAACCACTCGGCCACGGAGGCCCCATTAATATAACTCTAACGTCTAGGATGGGAGAGAGGGTCAGAACTAGGAAAGAAATATTATATTAAAAGTGTTAAGCGATCTTGAGTCAGACACCTTTTTCCTTCCTTTTAGTGTATAGATTTATTCTGACTATTTCTCCTCTGGTATCTGGTGTTGCCTGAAAGAGCTAGAAATTGTTTACTATTATTTTTGCTTGGATCATCCCTGTATTTTACCTCAAAATGCTTTCAGATGCGATAAATTTCAAACATCAAAATTTATTCATAGGTTGGACACATTTGACATTGAGTTGGAATATAAGATTGAACTGATGAATTGAACCTATGTAGTGAAGGAGGCCCCCCCCCCCCCCCCTCCACTTCCTGCCCACGATCTAGATTTTGAAGTTTGGGCAAAATAACTCATCTGTTTGCTTGTTAAGAATTTAAGACGATTGAAGTTAACTTCTCACCCAAACTGCAACCCCTCCTCACTTTAAAAACAATGCTACATACCTGCCAATTGATATATTAAATGATGGGCTTTGAGTTTTGCCACAGGGATATTACAACATTCTGAAAAAGCACCAAATTCTAAATTGTCTGAGCGAGGCTGGAAAGAGGTCAATCCTATAATTCAAGACCAGATACACTCTTTCAATCTATCTCCATTGCCGCAAAGAAAAAATAGAGGGGAACTGCCAATCATTCTTACTTTGCATGTTAAAAAATATGCTTCATGTCTAAATTCAAAGTTAAGAATAAAAAAATATTTAATTAAACTTGAAAGTAAATATCAAATTAAGTCCATTCTTGTGTTTTGTTGGAATAATTTACACTAAAATTTTAGTTTTAAAAACCCCTTAAATCTGCATAAAATCACTGTTAAAAGTAGTTTCAAAATATAATTTTCAAAATCAATCTTGCCAAACAAATTTCCATGTGACATAAAGTAAGACAGTTTCTGACTTAGTATCAAATAGCAAAATTGATTCATTACATTTGAACTTAAATATAAACTGCTTTCAAAAGAAACATGTAATTTCTGCATTTTCAATGTTAAATTTCTTATATATTTGTAATTAACACTTCCAAATCCATTTCCTTTTCACTTTTAGCTAAGTTTGATCAATCAGAATATTACATGACGGATCTTCAATTTTTCCGGTTTTCAGTACTTTTGATGGTCAACTGTAAAAAATAACTCGCACCATTATCGAAGATAGGAATTTCATACAACTCTTTTAAGGTTTAATCATTGTTTTATAAAGTCAATCACAGTGACAAATCAATTTAGTGCATGCATGGACTTTGTTAAAGTCAACAACAAAACTGTCGGACTCTAGATCATGTTCGACTTCCATCACTTTACCCACTATTGGCCAATATGTCAAAGAAAGAGAAAATTCGAAAGTGGGCGGATTCAGAATGAAATGGCTTCAGGTCTGTTCAATTCTACAAAACGACGGTTAGATACTTATTTAAAAGAACAAACAAATAATATATCATACAACCCAATATTCAATACACCTTGTAAAATAAGACAGAAGAATTGATTTTGACATACACCGGCTAGCAAACGTAAACCGGAAGTTTACGTATTATTTTAAAAATACAACAATTTACATGAAAATCTTCAGAATTTCCTTTAGAATTTTCTCTCGGTTTATAAATGTGACTCCCTTGTAAATATGAGTATCTTAAAATTTTAATAGATACAGCACAAATCCCGATGATTACAGATATATTTGTAGTAATAATAACCTACCTCTTAGGCCTATAACTCACAAGTACCAACCTTCACCTTTACACCGGAAGTTGAGTAGTCTGGATCAGACGTTCAGGAGTTGAGAAAGTTGCAGACCATCAGTGATAAGAAAGTTCGACAAACCCTCGAAATCATGGCAGAAAACGCTGCCCACTTAACTTCAGCAATCTCAGCTTCTGTTCCATCAATATTTGAAGTTCTCGCACAAGATAGTTTAATGGGAAGTGTGAGACCAGCGTTAAAACATGCTGTAAAGGTATATAAGTAAATTATAAAGGGAGATAATGCAATCCAGCTCGACTTGTACTTGTGTACGCATACATTTTTCCCTCCCACGGTCTTCTATAATATTGAATTGAGTATGATTTTTTTTGTTTAATTACAGGGTTCATAAATAACTCATCGCTACAATCAGATTTTAGCCAGTGCCAAACAAATATACCTGTCTACTGGCAATTTCATCAATAAAGTAGAGATATATGAGAACAGGGTAAATCCTCCCGGCCCTGTGAGCTTTGTGGGAAAACACGCTGCCATCCTGTCACGAAGCTCACTGGTAGGATTTATGCCTGTTTCTCTTATATTTCTACTGTATTGATATATGTACATGAAACATATATATATATATATAATAAATGGGTGTGTGTATATATATATATATACTAACACTCTAAACACTTTTCTGAAATATTTCGACCATGTTACAGGTCTTCATCAGTCGTGTTTATTGATCGTAGCAACGTAACAAATAAGAGAAAATTTATGGAAGAAAAACTTGAACACTTAAACAATTATGTGCCACTCTGAATAAACAAAAGGGAACATTTTTGTCTTTAAGAATCATGTCTGTTATGCATAGAATTTTTTCACATTATATGCATGTACAAAAATATATATACTCTTAAACTGGTAATATTACCTTTACATATATATTTACAGCTTTAGCCTTTATAAGTATATAACATTACTAATAAGTAATTGAATGTATCTGATGATTGTATTTCACTCGGCTAAAAATTAACTTCTCTGTGTACATTTTTGGTACCTTATTTAACGTATATTTTTGAAATTGTACACATATCCATTTTGAGGGCTCTTGCCTTTTTCCATATGTTTTACCCGCAACATCAACTATGACTTTACGTTTCATTTGTAATACGTTTTGTGACATCATAGTAGTTTGTGCATGTAGTCTTGTGTTACATAGCTATGATCAATAAACACGACTGATGAAGACTAGTAACACGGTCGAAATATTTCAGAAAAGTGTTTAGAGTGTTTGTTTTTAAATTTTGCTCCAATAAAAAACAAAATAGACAATCATATTGTGTAACATAATTGTATGCCAACATGTTTGGTGAATCAATAAATTGAATTCATAAAATTGCTGACTCATGTGCTATTAGGCACCTAGCAAAATAATTTAATAAAAAAAAAAAAAAATCACCAGCAATTTTCAAAATTTACATTTTTACTGAAGAAGTCAATTATATGAATATTTGTTATTGTTTTGCCCATTTCCCTTTTCATTAAAGGAGTGATCCTTTCAAAGGTCAAACTATCAAAATGCCACAGATCCCCCCCATCCCCCCTCATTATTAAAATCATTTTTTCTTATTGCATGATAGTACTTTTACATGACAGGCTGCTGCTGCACACCTTAGCCTCCATTTAACCTTGGATGTATAGCATAGTCTGCCATTGCCCAAACTATTAAGGTTTTATTTTTCATCATTTTCACTGGTTGTGGTAGCTCAGTGGTTGTAACGTTTGCTCTGTAACTGTGAGGTCGAGCCCCACTTCTGCCATGGCTGTGTCAAACCTAAGAGTTACCTACATAGGTAGTGATTGTACCTTTGCCAATCACTCGGCATTTAGAAGTGAGAATTGCGGGTCTTTCAGATATAACCTTAAAATTGGAGGTCCCATGTTGCGACAGGCATTGGCATGTTGAAGAACCCAGACTGCAATGGCCCTGAGTACTACGCATAGGTTTAAATTTGTAGTACTTAATGTAAGCTGGTGAAATCACAATATGAGTGAAAAATTCTCAATGGACATTAAAAGAAATAATCAGTCAAACAATTATTTCCCCATATTTTGTAATCTAAACCATAGATTTTCAAATGACAG
This sequence comes from Ostrea denselamellosa, assembly GCA_024699665.1. Lineage (NCBI taxonomy): Eukaryota > Metazoa > Mollusca > Bivalvia > Ostreida > Ostreidae > Ostrea > Ostrea denselamellosa. The sequence continues at coordinate 23,966,612 of JAMZEH010000005.1, read as the reverse complement.
ACTAGTACAACATGCTTGGCCAACGTCTAGCCTGGAGGTTATGAAACGTTTTGAGTTTGTACTCCATACTCAAACTCGTAATCCATGCTCCAAAGTCATACTCGAATGTTATACATAAATTAGAGTGGAATTTTTAGTATGAGTATTTTCAGTATGAGTTTGAGTATAGAGTACATACTCAAAAAGTTTATAACATCCAGGTCTGAACTTGATTCTGCATAATGGTTACATGTAAACATGTGTCCTATTTTCCTGTTCATTGAAATGATAGGAGCTAGAAAATCACTTTTTCTCTTTTGCATGTTTCTGTCTATCTGTTATCTTTTACATGTCTGGATCATATCTTTCACACTTAGGACTTTCAAACTTGGTCAGTGGATGCGTCTTCAGGGAAAGTTGTGTTATAATCCAAATATAGATCTCTTTGGCCTCCTTTTCCAATTTTATGGCTATATGTACTCAAATTATGTCCAAATTGTATGTATGCTGTGAGACCTAGGACCATCAAATATCAGTTGATGCATCTTTTGGTTGTCTATAGGGGGGTGGGAGTGACCCAAAAGTAGATTACTGCAATCTCACTTTGGAATTCTATGGCTATGCATATTTTCAAATCATTTATGGATCATGTTTTGTACACTGTAAGGCCAAAATCCATCAATCCTGGTCTCGGTGCAAATAACAGCATCACAGCTTGTAGCTTCAAGAATGCAAACATGTAATTATGTATTCATAGTTCCAGATGGGTGTATCATGTGCCATTGCCATAGTTATGATTTTTTTTTTTTAAAAAGAAGAATGGAACTGAAAAGTTAGAATGCGAATTGTAAAAATTCAAAACATTTATTGATAAAGTTTGCAAGCATATACATGTACAGAAACACAGTCACTGAAGTCTTTATTAGGTGTATTTACAAGTATTTCCACTTAATTTGGAACTCTGAATTACAAATTCTGATTCATATTGTTGTTTTGAATATTTTATAGATTCTTTCTGAAAGTAGACCTGACAAGTTTGGCATGCTGTTGAGATGGTATGATGAAATATACACAGGACTGGATTTCATACTTCAAAACTACTATCTTCATAAGTATAGTATGCATATGTTAAATGTCAAAACTGATCAAATAATGTCATCTTGAGAAGTTTTTTATCAACTGTTATTTTAAAACAGCAGCAGATCTGTAGCTTTCTATGAAAATATTGGGACCTTTGGTCTGTCCCAATATTTTCTCAGAGAGCTACAGTTCTGCAAATAATTTCAAAAGTAAGCTAACTAGTTACAGTTTAGAACGTTCAATAGATTTACATATCAAGATATGCATTACCGGTAATTTGAGTCAAAATAGGCAAGAATAGTTCTATTGCTTTAGTGATCATACAATTTTGAAAATTCTTTTTAATGTAATGTTACAGCTGTATTGTAATTTAAATGTAGGTGCATCTTTTGCTGAAAATTTTTATGGCCTAAAGAGATTTGTAACTGGAGGATTACCATCCAAAAACTTGCCAAGAAGAGCCCATTGGAAATCATTATTGTGTTTGGTAAGTGGTGCATTGTTGAAACAACTGCCCCCAAAGAAATATGAATAATGAGGGTGCAATCCTTAAATGTGAACAACTGAAAATTGCAACTTTTCAATCAATTCTTGTATCTAAGAATGAAATTTATGGATAATCATATGGGTGAAAACTCTGTTTCAGATAAAATTTGTTGGTCATTTGTGTTTTTGGTTGTTTTTTGGGGTGGGTGGTTTGTTTTGGGTTTTTTTTTGCTGTTGACCCAATCTATAAACTTCAACATGCAATGAATATGCTTTGTTGATTAATTTTTCAAATTGGATTTTTTCATGTAAACAAAAGCCTAAAGAGATGAAATATCCTGTGTGAAATAACATTATATTAAGGTACTTATATAAATGATTTCAATTTATTGATAAAATAGGGATATTGAATTTGAAAATTTCATGATATTAGTGATGAAATAACTGCATAGTCTTATTTATTGAAGTTTATGTTTTTAAAACATTTTTGACAGTACCTTTTTCAAGCCAAGTTCCAAGAAGAGCATACATTTATTGACTTTTGATGAGGCTGACACCATGCTTTGTCAACCTCAGGGAAACTTGCCCCAAGTTCAACAGGAATATTACCTCCCTGGGGTTGATAGAGTGAGTGGTTAACCAATATCAAAATTCAAACGTTGCTTTATTGAATTACATTACATTTGTAGTGTTTGCTCTGAAAAAAGGGTTATAATGTCATTTTCTCATGAAAAGGTTGTCCAACAGATGTCATGATCTCAAACAGATTATGGGAAAGACATCATAATGACATATGTATGATTAGAACAGCACAATGGCAAACAATGCCACAACAATGTTTAAGTGAATCTCTGTGTGCACTAATTTTCTTGTTTCTGTACATTAGAGAATATGATAATGGAAATAAATAGTGCGGACCTGTTTTCCCATTTCTAAATGAGCTAAGGTACACAATTACATTAATAAATCCATGAACACAATTGCAGTTGGAGTATTGTTTTCTTCAGACAATAATGTTTTGTGGGTTGTTTTTTTTTTTCAGCTAAGAGGAAATTTTTTTTCATTTCATAGAAAAAAAATATTATGCAATTTGTGATGTTGCTTTATCTGGCAAAAATTTGTGGAAACAATGGAAGCCAGTTTAAACAAGTTCTTCTGTTCAATACATAAAAATAAGATATTTCTACAAATATGAGAGATACATGTCGGGACACACTGGCCAAGAGAAGGGGCCTCAGTTCACCATATTGATGTCATTTATCATTGTGTTATGTATTCATTGACATCACCATGTTGGTGCACAGCAGGCAAAATAGTGAGAAACAAAGTATTTACAATTTCGTTACTAATTAGTATTCAAAACATTAATTAGAGAAATTCACTCTGTCAAACAATACTTGGGAGCAATGCATGTAAATTGTATTATGATAGCAATTTACAATAAGATTGTAGAATTTTGTCTACAAGTCCAAAGTGAATGGTGAAGTGTTAATGTTAGTAAGATATGACTGAAAGGATTGCTGTCAGCAGATGAATGTGCCTAATTTTCCTCTATATTCTGGTGGATTTTGACCTTGTGTCTTGTTTAACCACACAGTTCTAAGATTACTCTCATTCTACTTTCATGAATCATGTAATGGATATTTAGTTTTTGAACCATGCTTGGTCTCTTCATATATAATGGACCAATACTTATGAAATTGCTCAAATTTTGTTCACAGCTGTTGATGATGGAGTTGTCATCTGCATTGATTGTCGTATGAATGTCGTAAATATCTGAAAACAGTTTCATTTACAATCTCTGAGTCTTAAGTCCACAACAACAGGGCACAATTGTGAAAAAAATCATTAGAAAATGTTGACTGCAGTGGTTGGCTATAGTTGTTATAGGGTACTTTGATTTGAAAGTATTGATTTACACAGATTATTTGACCTTAGAAAGATTTATTGTTTTCCAATTAGCCATTAAATCAAATTAAAAGAAAAAAACATCTTGATAAAAGAATACAGATAATAGATTGATTTACTTTGAATTGTTTTAATAATGCTATATTCATTAATTGACTGTTTGGTTTTAAAACCTTAACATTGAAATTTTTAAAAATAATTTATCTAAACAGGTTGTTCTTCCATACATGAAACAGAAGTTAGATCAATGGTTTGAGGAGGCAAGACATAATTCTAACACAGGACAATTACCAAAGGTCAGAACACTATGAAAAATAAATATTGCTGTCAAAAAGATTTCATGAAATTTACTTAAAGTATAAGGTATGGATGGATTTGTCATGTTCCTCAAAATGTTTTCTTTTGTAAGTGGAAAGCATTGGGTGAATGTAAAGATCATGTGGCAATTTCAATCCAAGACCATCACCATATCATAACTTTTTTCTATGAGCACCTGCATTTCTGAAAATAAGCCATAACTGTTATGTGAGTACCATATTAATGTTTTTATTTTTCATATCTTTGTTGTAGAATGAAATGCTGAAGCAGCTCTATAAGGTTTTTGTGGCTGTTTACCCATACATCCACATGAGCTGGGAGGGCAGCATGCTGATGTATCAGATAGCATACATGTTTGGTAAGATCTCCTGGCACACTCCTCTTCTTCACCTGTCAGGAACCAGGCTTTCTCATGCAGAGGAGGAGGAGGGGGAATCAGACAGACTATCTTTTTCTGACCGATGGGCATCTTCAAGGTCTGTATTTTGGTTATTGGCTATATCTTTTATTCAATGTAAACATTTTTTTTACAGGTGTATTACTATTACTATTCGCTTGGTAACATAAAATAGACATGATAAGAGATAATAATAGAAACATTGAATAATGACTGTCATATAATCAATGCACAGAATACATGTTTTAGTTGCTGTTTAACATTAGCTTTGAATTCATACCTTACCTGAGCAGATTTAGAAATTATCAAGATATGTTGATTTTACAAGTGAAAGTCAGTATAGTCAATATTGTAGAATACTTTGATAGAGTTATTCCCTTTTGTACATTTTTAGTGTCTGATATTTTTAGTGTGCCTGGAAAACTTAATCTGGTCAAAAGAAAAGTCCTTGGTGTGACAGCTGTCACCCTGTCCACAGGTTTGTCTGTGGGTGTGTTTTTCCTGCAGTTCCTGGAGTGGTGGTATTCCAGTGAAAACAATGCACCGTCTCTGATGGCCTTGCCTATACCTGATCCTCCAAAGGTAACAGAACAAAGAATTCATTGAAAATGTTGTGACTCTTCTCATAAAATAAATTACAGATGGGATGGATCAAAATGGGGTTTTTTTTGTATAAGTCCATCTGATTTTTCTGCATGTGTTACATCTTACGTAAGTTGGCTTATGTCTGAGTTGAGAAAGTAAAGACATTTCAGTTTCTTGGCTAAAGCAGTATTATAGAGTTCAACTGAATTTGTAGATAATGCACTGAAATGGTTATAAAACATATGTGCAAATATAATTGCAGGCTGACAGAGATTTAATTAAAACTTCACATCATGTTTGTCCATTGTGTCTGAAAACTCGCACAAACCATACAGTACTTTCAACATCTGGGTAAGCCTTTTCTATCGCTGTAAGATTTTATAAAGGATTCACTTATTTATTGAATATTCTATTGTATATTTGTGGGGGGGAATCTTAGATATCAATGTATAGAGTACTCTTATGGTGAATTTTTTCTGTATACAGATTTGTCTTCTGTTATCCCTGTATCTATGATTACGTCAAACAGCACCAATGTTGTCCAGTCACCAGCTATCCATCCAGACAGCAGCACCTAATCAAACTGTACCCTCCAGATTCTTGAAGAAGATTCGGATGTGAAATCCATGTCTATATGGCTGTGATATATCTCCAGGGTCAGAGCTGAAATAGATGGAATAATTGACTCATATAAATGTTTCTGATGGTTCATGTTGGACATATCTAATTTTGCAGGTGGTGATATGGTTTATACATGCATACTGAACTTCACATTTATCCAGTTTAATTAATATGAATTAATGAACTAGTATCTGTAAATTAAAGGTATTGTTTGGCTTGATAAAATACTAAATGTTGTTGACATTTCCTATTTATCATCATATTTTCAGTGACATCTATTCACTGAAAATACAGATTACTTATAGGAAGGTAAAAGCTTTCTTGTATCTGAAAATGATAAAAATTATTATTAATATATTAATACATCATTGAATGATGTAAAAGTGATGTCATAACAGAGAACGACAAATGTGTTTGAGTTGTAAATAATTCCATATGTTGTTTGCTATTCAGTTTGTGGAATCATGAGTCATTAATTGCTGTTGTATATATTTTGAGGAACATTTGCTACTATGTGTATTATGTTTTCAGATTTATTAAATTTTATATACAGTGAGTATAAAATAAATGCATGAAAATATAGTCCTCATTGTTCTTACTAACCATATGTTTGTTGGATTCTGAACTAATATGTTGATAGCCCAGTCATTTTTCATTAATGGAATATTGGCCGACACAGATCTGTTGAAATTGTATGTAGTTACTGTTCCTTTCCCTAATGAGTGGATATCATTAGTTATGTTTTTTTTTTTTTTGTTTTTTTTTTTTTTATAAGACCATGTAAAACACATATGCAGTTGTGAATCAGAGTGTCATATTCGATACAACAAATGAAAAACAATTATGCATATTCCTGTCACTACTGTTGGTGGATATTTGTGTCACTCCACTTAGGCCTTGTGATGTCACTATACTTACAACTTGTGATGTCACTATACTTACAACTTGTGATGTCACTACACTTGCAGTGATTTACAACTACTGATGTCACTACATTAACAACTTGTGATGTCACTACACTGAGGGCTGGTGAGGTCACTACACTTACACCTAGTGATGTCACTACACTTACAACTAGTGATGTCACTACACTTACAATTAGTGATGTTATTACTTATGAGACTGGTGTTGTCACTATACCTATAGCTGGTGGTGTCACTACACTTACAATTAGTGATGTCACTACACTTATAACTTGTGGTGTCACTACACTTACAACTAGTGATGTCACTACACTTACAACTAGTGATGTCACTACACTTACAACTAGTGATGTCACTACACTTATAACTTGTGGTGTCACTACACTTACAACTAGTGATGTCACTACACTTATAACATGTGATGTCACTACACTTATAACTTGTGATGTTACTACACTTACAACTTGTGATGTCACTACACTTATAACTTGTGGTGTCACTACACTTACAATTAGTGATGTCACCACACTTATAACTTGTGATGTCACTACACTTATAACTTGTGATGTCACTACACTTATAACTTGTGATGTTACTACACTTACAACTTGTGATGTCACTACACTTATAACTTGTGGTGTCACTACACTTACAACTAGTGATGTCACTACACTTATAACTTGTGATGTCACTACACTTACAACTTGTGATGTCACTACACTTATAACTTGTGGTGTCACTACACTTACAATTAGTGATGTCACTACACTTATAACTTGTGGTGTCACTACACTTATAACCTGTGGTGTCACTACACTTATAACTTGTGGTGTCACTACACTTATAACTTGTGATGTTACTACATATATGACTTTATGTCACTACTCATGCAACTGGTGATGCCATTACACCTACAATTTATGACATCAATGCTCATACATATAGCATTTACACTTTGCCAATGGCTGGTGATTTTATGATATGAAAACCTTCATATACATACTTAGATATGGTTTCAACACAGTCCAGTATACTTGAATAGATTCACAGTTTTGTAGGTCATTACAAAGGTTGTTTCAAACTTGGAATATTGAAACTGTGAAGTGCACTGTTACATGAATAAAAATAATCTGACAGTGATATGTTTTTATGTGAAAAGTAAACATGAAATAACCACTATGGCATTTATGCTGAAACATCGTTTGTTAAGGTATGTGGAACTAGAACTCTAGCAGGGAGGGTATGGGCACCCCACTAAGAAGCCACAAGTGTGGAATAACTACCATCGATCCAAACAAGACACTTCAAGTCAAGATAATCATGGTATTAAAGTCAGATAATAAATCTTGTGAAGGAAGGTGATCTTCAGCAAAAATATCAATTGGTCCCTGTAAATGTGTATAATATATTGATTTTATAAAGATAAATCATGGGTCTAAAATATGTATTGAATTGTGCATTTTTAATGACATTGTAAGGATCGTGAGTTCACAGAAATTTCTATCTGTTTATGTTTTTAATGTATGTATGAAAACTTCAAAAACTATTTAGTAGATGATGAACATTGTCTTGACCCTAGTAGTGAGAATACAAATGAATTAAATTTAATTATTTCTTGTTGAAGATATTGGAATTCGATACTTTCATGGAAAGTAAGTTTGCAACATACCACTGATTAAATGCTATGATGTGTTGTTAAGAGATTTTGAAGTGGCTGTCCAGTACCTGAAGGGGGTCAAGTGGGGGGATGAATGTGATGATAGCCATGGCTTGATATGAATTGTTGATTGCATGGGATATTTCATGGTGGGGAGAAGACTATCTGGTATTGACATCATAGGAACCAAGTGTAACTCTCAGATTAAAGAACTATCTAGATGTATGGTTTAATAGCAGTGCATTTTTCCAAGGATAACATATACATGAGAATTTTCTGCATATTTGAATAAAGAAAGGAACTAGAAAACTCTTTCAGAACAAGCACCTTATGAAATTATTTTCCTGCATTAAATGTGATATAAAATCATGTCTGTTTTACTTTTATTCATTACTGAGTATATGTACAATATTTGTATTTCACTTTCCTTAAAATTTGGATTCTTGAAAATGATTACAAAGCTGTTAATTGATGATTTTCAATTAAAGACATAAACTAGAAATTAAACATATAATATCTTAGCATGAGGCAGTGAGTCAGGTTTTGAAAACTGAGGCCCAAATGACTGAACGTGAAATGCCCATTTATTGAATAACTAAGGACCATTTCCTATTTGTTCATGTGGAAGGAATGGGGTTTAAGAATAAAAATAAAAGAATTTCACACTTAGTTCTACACCTTGGTTTATTTGTATGACCAAGTTCTGGCAAAAACAAGATTTGATAGTGAGGTTGATTTTGAAATAAATCTTCATCAATTTCAAATTGAAAATGTACCTTCTTTTGGATTCTCAGTGTACTAAAGTTAATAAAAGTCAATGAATGGAATATTTGGAATTGATAACAGCTGTTGTTTTATTGACTTTAGGAAAAGGTTCATATACCATTATGATAACGGTATGGACTGGCCTTTGGAGAGCCTTTATATATTTATCAAATTGTAGAAATTTTGGTTTGAACTTTTCAAATCCCTCCAAGATAAAATTCCATTTAGCAATCTCATAAGTCACGTACAATACCTCAATAGGGGGATTTTGGTACATAATGAAGTGCATTGTGCCATATAAGAAGAGTGTTTGCGTAGAAGAAAGTAGTATTGAAATTGTGCATACATGTACACTCTGTGTTGAAATTAACAGTGTATGCCTGGAGTGATTTACGTCCGTTCTTCATGTGGTATTGGGTCTGAGAGGAGTGTAAAAGCATTTGGATGTACTCCTTCTAATAACGATTGGTGAAAAACATCATTAAAGGATATCTACTTGTTTCACCAAGGAGGTATGATAATACTTTTTCACTTCATGTTGTAATAGCAGGTGCCACATTTCATGAACTCAAAAATTAATATGATATATGTAATTCTTTAACACTATGTACACTCTTTTTAAAGATGGAAGGGACAATGCTTATTTTGTATTAATAATGTTAATATGATGTACTTAATCATTGTATTTACTGTAAAGTACTTATAATATTTGTATGATGTAAGTGTACTATCTGTATAGTATTTATGATATTTTTACACTTACCATACAGTACTTAATAGTGCAGGTTTAGATTTATCAGATGTAGTCTTTTTTGATGTAGTCAGGTTTTATACATTTATATGCATTATAGATTGACTTTGTATTATTGCCAGGTTTTGTATGATATATTTGTCTTAATTCTAATTTAATTAGCCATGTCTTGTTTACACTGCCATTTCTTAGTTGCAGTTTTTATTACAGTTTACTGCAATATTTTTATTTTTTTTTTGTCATTCAAAAGATGAAGCTCAAGTATAGATTCATATATAATATAATAATATACATTCATGTAGTATCAAAGTCAAGTACAGAAAGATGCATTGATTCTTAGTCAGATGATCATTACATAGTCATTGAATTCATACTCAGACCAACTCAAACACAGATAAACTTACACTCTATAAGTCAAGTTATACTCTGACCAATCACACATAAACTTACAATCTATAAGTCTAGTCATACTCTGACCAATCACACATAAACTTACACTCTATAAGTCAAGTTATACTCTGACCAATCACACATAAACTTACAATCTATAAGTCTAGTCATACTCTGACCACTTACAATCTATAAGTCTAGTCATACTCTGACCACTTACAATCTATAAGTCTAGTCATACTCTGACCACTTACAATCTATAAGTCTAGTCATACTCTGACCACTTACAATCTATAAGTCTAGTCATACTCTGACCACTTACAATCTACAAGTCTAGTCATATTCTGACCACTTACAATCTATAAGTCTAGTCATACTCTGACCACTTACAATCTAAAAATCTAGTCATATTCTGACCACTTACAATCAAGTCATACTTGGACCAACTTGCACTCAGATAAACCTACACTATAATTTCAGTCATACTTGGACCAACTCTTACCTAGATAAATTTGCTTCCTATAATCAAGTCATATCAAAACTTGGTAAGTTTAGGATTCCAATGTATGGATTTTTTTGGGTTTTTTTTTGGGGGGGGGGGGGGGGGGGGTGGGAGGGGGAGTTAATTTGCTGTTGTGGTTGTGACATTTTGGGTACTTTTTAAGTTTAGATCCATCATGTTGTGCAGTGTACAGATGACTACTTGATGCAAATAATGTGGGGACATGACAGCATAAACAATTAGAAATTCTATTGTAACTGTGCAAAAGAGATTTGATCAATTACCTATTATACAGACATGTAAGCTTTTATAGCATTAGCTTCAAAATGGTCTCCTGAAGGCTAGTTTTGAACTATTAACATTACCTATCTGTTTTGGTATGTTAGGTTGGGTCTTTTGACACAACTGATTTCACTGAGTAAATATTTTTCTATTTTGTCAATACTGTCTAGTTGAAGGTTGTTATACAATTTGAACTTGTTGGAAAAGTCTTCTTTTATAATAGTTGCGTTGAGATTAAACTAGCTAATTTTGTCTGAAAAATTTCATTCTGGACACAAGAATGAGACTAGCTGAAGTTTCTGAGCACAATTAATTTTTATTTCTAATCACATTAGTTTTACAGAAATTTTTTCGATGAACATTCTTTTGTGAAGATGAAATTAAAATCAGAATTGAAAAGTTGCCCATGTTTCATTTCCACAGGCAATTATTTGTTTACCACTTTGATCTAGCACTCATATACTCGTTGGATCTTAACAATATATCAGGAATTCATGAAAGTGTTTCGCTTAAAACTCCTCCATTAAAATCCTAGCAGATTTGAAAAAGATAGGATTTGTCTTTGTAAAAGATCTTTCAGATGCTTCACCCTGGCACAATGCCAATAGCACCAATCACCTAAATTCTCCAACTATATACTATCTGACTTTTTTTTTTCAATCGTCAGCAATCATTTGCAATATTCTGATAGATCAATAGAAGTTTTGCTTGTCCCTGCCTGCAGATATTTAACAAGTTGGTGGAATATTGCCTCACCTGGTCAGGGAAAAAATTGTCACAGTCTTTTAAATCTTGTCAACATCACTGCCAGGCAAAGACATTGAATGCTTTAACGTGTCATACTTAGATTTGGATGTACTAAAAAAAAATTGATGATGTTAGAAAACAAATTATGCTATGAATGGACTTGGATTATTTTGGTGATGGCCACTTAATTTGATGATAGGATTAAAATGAGAGATAATGCATGAAACATTAGTAATCTCTATGGATTGATTTTTGGCTTTGTGACTTTAGACAATCGCATCTGGGACGTTTAATTGAATTATTAGAATGTCTGCTCAGAGGAGAGTGGTTCAAAAACCAAAGGTAACAATTACATCAGAATGCTTTCTCATTTTTGTGTATTTTTAAATCACAGTTCAATTTAGAATTGATTTGTGGGATTCATTAATGTAAAGAAATTGAAAAGTTTGAAATTCTATTACCCATAGTAAGCAGAATAATTGATTTCCTGGACCCAATTGCACTTCAACTAAAAATTAATTTGTTATTAACTCTTACATTTATATAGCATTAACTAGACATTAACTGTTAGTTAACCTTAACTAACTTTTGTGCAATTGGGACCAGATGTTCAAATGAGTCTATTTTTGTTAATTTTCTAAATTTCATATAGATGTTGGTGTGTCCTCAGCAAGGATGTTTAAATATGATATTAAGCCACAATAATTATAAATTCACAAGCACCTATAACCTCAGTACAAAGATAAGCTGCATTTGCTGGAGGTTTAAAACATTGTATTAATTTTAGTAAATGAAGTAACTGAAAACATTTAAATTATGGATTGTTTTAGTGTTGTGAACAAACAATTTAAAATTCCACATAAACTGAGAGTCCAAATGTATGCATGTTTGATCCCTTTTCTGTCCTTAAAAATTTCAAAATTCTATGAGTAGCTTCCAGAGCTTCCAGAGCTTCCAGAATATTACAATGTTATACATAGAAATTGTTGTAGTAATATATACTTACTCTCTCTCTCTCTCTCTCTCTCTCTCTCTCTCTCTCTCTCTCTCTCTCTCTCTCTCTCTCTCTCTCTCTCTCTCTGTGGAATGTAAAATATGCATATGAAGACTTGCAGTTATGTTTCAAGAAGTTGATTTTAATTAATGAATCTAGGCAGGGCTGCTTTTTGAAATAAATAGACAACTTTTTAACAGGTAGATTACTATTAATCATAGTGTGTGTTTACCATGTTTATCAAAAAGTTAACAATATTTATGCATTTTCCTTTAAAAATTCAAAAAGTCTGTCATTGAAATTCAAATTTTCAGATGAAATTTTAGCATTACAGATATACCCACTGTAAATGATAGTGCATTAAATAACAATATGAGTATTGGATAACTACTGTGGGTAAAGTTGCATATAGACATGTGTATGCATCAGGATGTGTCAATGTCTACAACTAATATGCAAAATTTTCATGATTTCATAAAAGGGAAATATGGGGTTGGAAGATTTTTACTGAATGGCCTATTTTGGAATGAAGATCTTTTGGCAGCAAGATGGAAGTTTGCGGAGATTGATATGTCATTAGAGTTAAGATAAATTTGTTCAGGATCAATACCACCTTTAAGATGGCACGTTTAAAATTCTGGCCTGATTTGAAGGTCATCTTGCCTACACAACTCATGCTGTGCATATACGAGATCTATATCGTGTCAGGTGCTGTTACAGATACTGAATCATGCCTAGTCATTAACAGTGGTTAATTATTTTTAAAATATCGGTCATAAACATCTCCTATCTCAGACTTTTAAGTTCATGAACTGACTGATATTTGAAGAAGGAAATATTTACTATATTATTAAATCCCAGTTGATATTTTGTTGCCATTATTCTTCCAAAAATGTGAGTAAAACGTTATCAAGTTCAAATTGTACTGCATTGCATATTATGTAAGTTGGTTCAAAGTAAATTCTTCCAACCAAGTAGATTTCAGGATTTGGGAATGATGGTGGTGGTGGTGGGGGGGGGGGGGGGGGGGGGGGGGGATGTTCTTTATATATGAACTACTATACATGTAGTGGTTTCTGTTTTGAATGTGTGGTGAAAATCTCTATCTGCCAAAGAAACAAACATTTTTCTAGCACATAAAATCTTTATGTATCCAAAATATTCGATTGCCTCTAATTCAGAAAACCTTCATGCTCAGAAAACAGGTTAGCAAACACCATTTGACATGTGAAGAGGTAATTGGGCCAGTTATCTCGACTTATTGGGGTACTCTAGAGCAGGACATATTTCATATCCATGGATTTATTGGGATATATGGATGTTTCAAATTTGACCACCAAGATTAAGAAGGGTTTTAAACTCTTTTTGTATAAAGCTTATGTGGGCTACATGATATATGGTGATTTATATGCTAAACTGTGTGTCTATTTTGCCACAAGAACATTTACAGATTTATCAGTATACATAAATAATAAATTTTCTATTTTGTGATTTTCTTCTTTCTCTTTTGTTGGGTTGCAACTTTTGAAGAGAAAATTTTCACATTGACTCCTGTTGAGGTCAAAATTTAATTGAAATTCTCCATGTTGTGTGAATAATGACATAGCTAGAATACTGCTTTTAAGCTGATTTCAATATCCGCTCAGAAACAGTGACTGTAAGTTCTATACGATATTGACTGCAAAAATGAGCTGTCAGCCAGGAGGAATTGATGTTAACGTAGCTTCGAGGTTAGTAGAAAGCTGATAGTTTCAGAGAAATTTGATCAATTAATGGAGTCTTTGAATAGTGTAAATATTTTAGCATTTTGCCCAGAAAATATTATTTTGAGAATATACTGGCCAGTATTATATTTATGTATTCAATAAATGTACTAATATTAAGTGTGTGTTGCTGCTACAGTACCTAACTGTCTACATTCATATGACCTCCTGCATTCATTTTTTCCCTACCTTTGATTTGAGGTTTAGCCCATCAACTAGTCACTAGTATTTTCATGATGAAATTGAATGAGATGTTAGATATTTTAAAAGTCATTTGAGTGATACTGATATTTAAAAGTGTTGTAGTGCTACCATATCCTGTTCGGATCAACATTTAATTTCAAAACTGTTGATCTGCAAGAGACCTTGCGAAATTGCTTTATTGGGTCTCTGATAATCTCATCAACTGATGCAAAGTATCAGGCCAAAAATCTTGCATATGTAATGACTTGTGCTCTTTAAATTTGTAGGAATAATGATATACACTGAAAATATCATGATTTCATTTATAGATCTAGTAATATTTTTTAATGTATAATATAGTTGTTGGTTTCATTATGCATCACTTGTTGTAAAGGTCTGGATAATTGATATCACAATGCAAGTAGTGTATAACAGATAATTCCATTTAAAATGACGGAGGAATTCGACCTCATGGGGAATATTGAAGTTTGCAGTTTTGATATTGGAGTGTTTACTTTAATTGGCCAAGTACAATGAAACACCACTCTGTGTTGAACTCTCTTTAAGTCCAATCAAAGTTTGAAGTTCTAGTAATATGATATCCTTAACATCAAAAACATAAAACCTATATATAGCTTGATACAATATGGGTAATTTCTTAGCTTCAGCCGAATCTATAATTAGTTTCCTTTGGTCTTAATGATTATTAGGACATATCTGATCTGTAACTTTCAGAGTTACAGTGTATTAATTCTGTATGTCTTTAGTCTGCAACTAATATCAGGATTGTTCCAAATACCTTCGGAGATCAAAAAGCATTTAACAGCAGTCAAAATGGGAGGTGGATTATCACTTTTATAAGAAACATTTGTGGATATATACTTCAATATGTGATTTTGACAATAAAATGGTGAAATAATGCATTATACATTACATTTTTAAATGGTAAAAAATGCTTCAGAGGGCACTTAAAGTGATTTGTGTAATCCACAGTTGCCATCTCAGAATAAATATTTGGTTTTCTTTGTAATATTGTATTGACAGTGTATCTTTAAATTACTTGGTTAAAAGATGTGCAGTACTTGAATTTCACAAAATATTGACATTCAGAATAAGGAACTTATTTAGCTTCAATGGAGATGAATTCAAACACAGTTGCCCTTCTGAATGGCATTTAAAGTTAATTTAAATGAAGAAATATTTTGAACTTTAATATAGTTAAAGTTCCATATGGTTGTTTTGACTGTGAAATACGGTTTTTAAAATTTTCACAGCTAATGCTTGTGAGTCTGATTTAGTGGAAAAAATTGCATGATCTTGTTTGCCAGTGATGATGGCATATTTTCGGCATTCATAATGGAACTTACTGTCATGTGCATATCACATTATTTCGGTTTTCGTACATGTAAGCACTGCATTTACCTGTGTATTATAATTCATGATTAGTGGGAAAATTCTGAATTTCACTAACGTAGTGGAATGCAGTTGCAGAGATTGAACTAAGTCAAATTTCATGCAAGCACAAGCATTGTTTCAGTAAATTACTAAGTGAGTTAAATGTATGATACATTTTTCTTGTTGAAAACTTTTACCCATTTTCCATTTTGGTAAATAAAAAACTATTTTCCCACTGTCCCATAGAGAGAGTGCATGTTTGATAAATTGTTTAAGTAAAGGTTTAACAAGTGTTGTATACTAATAGTTTTAGCACCAGGGTTCTGTAACATTGGTTGGTATCAATTTTTCAATTGATGTTGACATTAAGTTTTCAATGAATTCAATTAATCCATACATGATGTGTATATAGTTCTTAAGGTACTTTAAAATCATTGCTTACAGTGATGCAAAAACATTCAGTAGAATTTTAAGTTTTCATTTTATAATGAACTGTTTGCATAAATTTGTTGTTTGGAAATAGGAAAGATGTAAAACTAATTGCTATTTTAGCTGAATTATGAATTTATGAACAGATATGACATCTCAAAAGTATGAATATCTTTGGGTTTTCTTTGAAATGCCCATATATTGTTAATATTTTTAGCCCAATATGCCACACATGTTGATCATGATGAAATGTTAATTTTAGTGTTGCTGATACATGTATTTAGATTTGATCAATTTTGTACATTATGTGGATCATGATTTTTATTTAAATGACTAAGGTCTGAAATATTGACATTTTTTGTCAATTTTCAAGGAAAGAACTATAAATTCTTCAGTGTTTGTGATGATCGTCATATTCCACAAGGGAACTATTGGTTTTGGTGAAATGTAATTTTCATTTTAGTTTCATCAAATAAATCACTGAATTTCAGAGAAATCAAAGTGTCCTAAAACCTTTTCTTTATATCTAATGTTGCAACTGGTCCTTTTGTCATTTAGACAGAGGGTATAAATAAATAGCAACTGTAATAAATTGATACGAATTTTACATAATACTGGTAGCAGGTGTGAAACGTTCAGATTTTTTTTTTCCTTTTAATAATTAATGAATTGGATATAGGTGTAGAATTCCCAGTACTTTATCCTTTAAGTGTCACACCATTTGTGTTTTCTTGCAATCATTTTCATCATGCACAATTATAGGTAAGATATTTTATTAGAGCAAAAGATGACTCGATTACATCCTAAAACTTACTGGTTGTGCATTTAAAAGATCTTCCTTGTCCCCTCCATTACACAGTGAAGACATAATAGAAGATCTAAACATTCCACATCCAGTGCAGTCTACACTACTTATAGTTAGCTTGCTTATATTGAACTAGGCCAGTAATGTTATTCAATATATAATTCAACATCGATTATATTGACCTTTGGGTATAATAAACAAATCTGGTCAGTCCCCTGAATTTCAACATATTTGGAGTAGACTGTAGTTGTCAGTCTGCTGTCATCCCTTGGAGTGAGAGGAGAAGCTAGCATTAATCATTTCAGATTATTTCCAGTGATCCAGAGTGTAAAGGAAGGTCAAGTGTGAAGTGTCTTCTTATATTGTCAATCATCTCCATCATATGTCGGATTATTCGAATGTCATAGTACAGGTGAGATGGATGATGCACTGTTGTTTGATCATTGTGTCTTCATATCGAGAATCGATGATTTAGTTACTTTTACATTTTCACTTTAGTCAGGTTCTGAAAAAATGGCAAAGTTCACGGTTGTTAATAGTTGATAAGGGGTCAATAGCCTTTTCACAAGTTCAAGTCTGAAAATTGTTTAGTTATAGAGTGTAGTCAATTTTACATTGGAATGTTAGGCACCAAAGATTCTAGAAAGACATTAGGTTTATAGATTGTTAGGTTTTCTGTTTGTATGGTGTAACATATTAAACTCATCAATTATAAAAAAAAAAATTCATCATGTTAGTTCTTGCCAGGATTTCCAGTATTTGTGTGAAGGTCATGCCTATAGTTTTCAGTAATGGGTGCAATGTGCCATATCACCATAAAACTTTTTGTCTTGGAGTGTCTCCCTGTATCAAGCATAATGAGTTGTTAAAACTTGTCGTTTTTCTTAATGGTCTGTGAGACACATTTATCTGTAATTTGTATACAATTGTGGATCTGTAACATTTAAAATTTAAAAACTCTGTAAACAGAAGTTTTTCAAGAAAGAATTCAATAAGCTGTATTTATATGGATAGTTAAACAAAAAGAATTCATGATGGGGCCTTACCTGAGTAAATTAGGTAAGAGTTTTAGTACTTTAAAATCATGTTGTTTTGCTTCAGGAATGGATTAGACTATATACTGCATCAGTGAAAGGAATATATAATTGAAATGATGGTACCCACCAATATGTCAGTTCTAACTGCATTGTGGTTTTTGTTTTGGGGGAGTTTCTTTGAGTGTCGCCATTCAGGTGCATAGGATGTATATCATGTAGTGGCTTTGTTTTGGTAATCCAGCATTTGTAGTACAGTGTACCTATACAGATTAGTGTATGTGTAAGAAGACTATAAGTCAAGTTTTTCTTTGATCTGTCAGGTAATCAAAGGTTGTTTTTTACACGGCATAGTTTCATTCTCCTCTGTGTACTGTAAAGGTACACCGGGCCATTGTAGATAGGACTGTGGAGTGGTAGGTGATTGGATCCAGCAGGAGACAGTGACACTGCACTTGGGGTGTCCTGTTTCACTCACATCTGACAAGGGAGTATAAAACAAATCTATGATCCATTCAATAACTAGTGACATTACATTGGCTGTGTGTTTTGATGTTCGGTTTTTATAATCTACAAAAGAACAATTGTTGTGTAGTAGAAATTGATAGAAAACCATTAGGCATTGGAAATGTGTCACTTTACCTAAGCCTAGTATGATATGTTTACAGTGCAATATTGAATCCCTATAGTGGAGCTTTCTTTAAGATTGGATTTATTGACATATAGTAATCAGATTGCAAAACAGAATTCATTTCATAAAAAGTGTTCTTCATTAAACCAAATTTACTTCACTTATGCATTTTTTTTATAGAGTATTAAGAAGCATTTATGTGACAAATAGTTCTTCACTAACAATTCTTTGTTTGACATTTTCAGCATGTTAAAATGAATGGCATATCAGTGAGTGGGTCAGGGGACTGGAGTGATGATGCTGTCAAATCTGGATCTAACACAGGTAAGTGGAAGCATGCTCCAGTGTAATGATCTGTAAAAATCTGGATCTGATATAGGTTATGTGGAAGCATGCTCCAGTGTGATGATCTGTAAAAATCTGGATCTGACATAGGTAAGTGGACATGATGCTATAAAATATGGATCTATCACAGGTAAGTGGAAGCATGCTCCAGTATAATGATGCTGTAAAAATCTGGATCTAAGAAAAGATATGCTCTAAAACATGATATGGTCAAGCCTGATTTTAAGTCTTAAGTTGAGTCTGTCTTGAGGGTATGAATTGTTTGGTAAGAAACATAATTAACCTAGACTGCTTCCATTAGTGTATGCTTCATTTGAACTTTGGATTTTGTTTGAGGTAGTTTGGAAAAAGTATTTTCAGAATTATCAAAGACTTTATAATTTGTAACTTGTTAAGCTGTGTAATGATAATGTCTTATATAACATTTTACGATGGACTATTTGAGCACTATACAATTTTAGGGCAGTATACAAATCTCAAGTCTATGCTCTTTACAGTAAATGTACATTCTTTCCTCAGATTTTTAGTGATATGCACATGTTTGATTTCAGGTGATCAATCTTTGTCAGTTTGTGTAATTGATTTTTAAATGTGTCTTACTCTGCTATAGAGAGAGAGCAGGACAGATCTTTGTACACACTGTAGTAACTAAAAGTAAATCACCCTGTGTAACAAACCATGGTACTGGATACTAAAGAGATATTTACAGCAAGCTATTAAAACTTGGCTGCTATGACTGGTATCAAATTTGTTATGCAGTGTTTAGCATGTATACATGTATATAAAGTAACTTAAATGAATAAACTTGAAGTTATCTTTTGTCAATCTGAATAAATGGATTTTTTTCAGATTTTAATAACTGGAGTTTTGTAATAATGACAGTCGATATCATGCTTCAGTCAGACTTTTTGCGTATGACAAATGCACAGATGTTGGGCTTTGTATGTACATGATAGAAAGCTTGTATGAGAAAAGTGCTTACAGGGAAGAATGCGGAATTGCATGAATATAAGGCCAGTAGGAGAGATTATTTTTTTCTTGTTCATAATTCAGATTTCTAAAATTTGAAACACTTGTTGGGGAGGGGAAGAAATTGTACAAATTAGAAATTTTACTCTTAAAATTCAGATGACATTTATTGCATCTGACCATTTAAACAAATTTTACCAAAACAAAATTAAAATTTGTAATAGACAGTTGCTTTATTCACCTCAGATTTAGATAATGATGTATTTTATACCCCCTGCAAACCAAGTGTGTGTGTGGGGGGGGGGGGGGTGTTATTCTGGAATTACTGTAAATTCCTAATTATATATGTGGAATTTTTTATCATGGAATTTCGTGAGAAGTATCACTTGTGAAATGAAATAACTCACTTTTATTTTTATGTTGCTAAAATACATGCAAAGGGTTTGGATTAAATTAACACTTACGAATTTATGTTCTCGCGATTAGGTGTGTATGAGTCATTTCGTGATATTAAGTACTCGCGTAAGATAAGGAATCTACAGTATCTTGTCTGTCTGTCCATCTGTAGACATGATTTGTCCAGAGTATATCTTTAACACTGACAAACAGATTTGATTGAAACTTTGTGTATATCTTATGTGAATAATGAAGTTGTGCATCTGCTGTTTTGATTGACATTGGAGTATATCTTGAAGTCCAATTATTCTTCAATGAGCACAAATTCACTATTTCCCACCAAGCAATGTTCCCTGTGGCAGTAATTGTGTCATTAGGATAGCTCTATTTACAGTTTGTACTTGTTGTGGTCTTTTTCTTGCTGGGAGCTGTGTGTCTTATTGAATGCATTGTTTTCTGTTGTAGGATTTTCTGACACGGAAAATGACCCAAGTGCTGTAAGGAATGGTAGTAAAAACTTCTCAAAGAAGTATGATCCTGTTAATGCAGTGCTGGACAAAATAGATTCAGAGTTATCCTCCATGGTATGATAATGATGTTGTCTGGCAGGGTATTTTATATGTACAGTATTTCAAATTAGTATTTATATACCATGGTGTTAAAGGTTAAACAATAGTCTTTAATGAACTTTCAAATTCTTTATGCATCACACAAACAAGATTTGGTCATGTTAGTTTTCAAAGGATAGATAGATTGTGTAAATAATATTTTCCAAGGCAATAAATACTCTTGATAACTTTTTTCACAGAAAAGCTACAATGGTTCACAACAAAGTTCAAAGGGAGATAAGTTACAATCCTCAAAGTATGATGAGCTGATGAGTAGTCAACAACAGAAATCTGGTAAGTCCCTTTTTTTTCTCTTTCTCTCTCCCCTCTCTCTCTCTATCTTCAGAAATGCAGTTATGTTTTTGATATTACATATTGTTAATTTTCAGAGACCTCAGAGAGGTATAGAAAAGTACTGGAACCACCCTCATCCGGATTAGATATTTCGAGGAGTCCACACATTGTTGGTACAGCAGAGATCTACAGTGATGCTGCTGGTGGCACTGATGGTGAGCGGTTCTGTTGGGGCTGTATTTAAACAATGAAGTGTGTTTTTGTTGTCATTACTGGGGATCCGACAGTCACCAGCATTGTAGGATAATGAAATGATGTACATATATATGTCCTGCAAATTTCCTATAAAGCCAGTGACCATCATTTCCCCAAACAGTGACAACAAAAACACACTTCTTATGTTTTATATTTACATCAAACTTTAAATGTATTGTGCCACAATATATGCCAGAAGTGGTGAATTCTAAAATATTCTAAAGAACTTTTAGTAAATTTGAAATCACAAAATTTCTCAAATCAATAACATTAAAATGTATGACTTTTCAACACTTTACATGACCATTCTTCACAATGAGTTAAAGACTAGACTGTTTTCTTTACATCATTTTCATTCATATGTTGATTTGATATATCCCAGTGAACTCAAAATAAATGACACCACAGAGTTTCTCACATCTGCTCCATACTTAGATATTTTATTGAACAAAGATGTTAACAGTGAACTAACAACTCAGCTTCATGACAAACAGAATGACTTCAGCTTCTCCATCGTCAATTTCCCATATTTGTGTTGCAATCTACCATTATCGCCTGCATATGGTGTTTATATTTCTCAATTGATTTGATATGCAAGAGCTTTTTCTGTGTATGATCAGTTTTTAAATCAAGGTAGGCTATGGACAAACAAGTTGATGTTACGGGGGTTTCAATAACCTCATTTAAAGTAAGCTTTTTGCAAATTCTATGGTTGTTATAATGATTTAGTTTGCCAATACAACCTGTCACTGGGTCACAAGCTATCTGATGTTTCATACTAATTGTTAGGCTTTAATTTACACACTGATTTTGACTGCAGATTACTTCGTTTACCTGATCAAGTTACAGGGCTCACAGCAGGTGTGACCAGTCGACAGGGGATGCTTACTCCTCCTAGGCCCCTGATCTCTTTGCCCAACTTTTAAATTTGTATTCCTTATAGGAGTTATAAGATTGATCACTGTTTGTTATCTTCACCTTTTCATCAACATTAATGGAGGAACATGTTTTTAGGTCTATAATATAAACATTTACAACCATGTTTTGTGATGTGAGAACACTGTAAGTGGAACATTAAATACAGGTAGTTACATGATTTTTTGATCAGCAAAAAAGTTCAGTTTGTTTCTTTGAGTTTGTTTGTGTGATAATTTACTGAAAAATATTACAGAAAATTTAATTTTTGTTTTGTTCTTAAAACTACAAATATTTTTATCAATGGAAAATGAGACTTGCCCTTTTCAGTCCTTTGGCATTCAATAAGTGGCCTCTCTGATTGTGATGTAGCATTGTGCCAAGTGTTATCAGCTGTGTTAAGCATCATTAAATATGAACTCATAACTTTACAACAACTGATAAGAAGAGGGGAAAAAATATAAGGTAAATGTATAATTATAGTCTTGCATTAAAGATGCAGGAGCCCCATGGTAATCACTATGTTTGTTCATTTAATGGTGTCTACCCATTAATATATTTATATAGCAAGATTACTCCAAAATTTCTGACGTCATATTCGATAAATATTTATAACTCAGATTTAATGGTGATGTTTTATTCCGTAAGACTATTATGTTTAAATAAATCCCATAAGAAGTGGTTGCACATCATGACTGGACTATTTACCAAGAATACAGTTTATATGATAATATATATACATTTTCAAATTTTTAGGTCTGAGGGGCTCAGGTGACCTATTGCTGTCGTTTTTAGCAGTCGTCATTCATCGTACATTGGTTGTAAACTTTTGAACATTTTCAGCTTCTTCTCTGGAATGGCTTAGCCAATTTTAACCAGTTTTGGTGGATAAGATCTGTGGGTCGCAGGGAACAAAAATTGTGAATTTCATGAACTCTGCCTCCTTGGGACCTTAGGGCCATGGTCAAAACCATCAAAATTAACATAATCTTCGAAAACCTTCTTTACTGCTGGCCATCAAAAAGTCAAACTATTGGCATGATTATAATAAGCAATGCTATAATAAGCAATGCTCCCTTACTAAAACTGTGTAATTGTTATCCCTGGGGTTCATGCCCTAGGTTGGGGCTGAGTTGGTCATATATTGAAAATACATTACATCATAGAAAATTTTCTTTACTTCTGGATATCAAGCTGTCAGACTGTTGGCATAATTATGATGAGCAACGAGCCCCTATACCAAAACTGTGAAATTCATGCCAGCATCCCAGCAGGCATCAGGTACCAGACTGGAGCTTGATTGGTCACATACATTATGTACTGAAAGAAGAAATCTTCTTTACTAAAGGGTTACCATGCAGAAAACTGTTTATGATTATAATAAGCAATAGGCCTATGCTCTGCGCTCAGGGCCTTTGAGCAGGGAGAGATCTTTATCGTGCCACACCTGCTGTGACACGGAGCCTTGGTTTTTGCAGTCTCATCCGAAGGACCACCCAATTTACGACAAGCAAGGGGTACTGAGGACATCAAACAGGCATATTGTTGCATGATTATTTTGAGTAATGAGCTCTCTTTGAAAACTTAAAATTAATTTGCTCTTTCAGAACTCAAAAGAAAATCTCATTTCACTGTAATGTGATAAAACTTACTCTCCTTTGAAAGTATTCTAAATATCAATTGTGTGTGATAATTGTATCAATACAGTATATATATCATCTAGTACTGAGTAAAAAATAAAGAAAACACACAGGTAACACAATAATTTCTAAAGACCAAAAAATGTGCATACTCAGATGACCATTCAGGCCCATGGACCTTTCGTTATGAGTAAACAATGATTAGCTACTCTAATTTTTAAAAGTATAAAAATTTCACAGAGATTACAATATCCATAGCATTAAATCTTTTGCAGAAACAAAATGTGTAACTCCATTGTGGCAGAGATGGCAGAATAGTAGATTTTCAAAGTTTTCTTCAACTTATCTCCCGTTTAGAAATTTAGATAAAATGAAAAATCTTTATACTTCATATGATGACCTTTGCTTTTCTTTACTTATTTTGAAAGACCATGGTAATATGAACCTTTTCACCAATGGCAAAAGCTTTCTTTATAAATTTTATTTCACTGGTTTTATATATATATATGTATATATATATATATATATATATATATATATATATATATATATATATATATATATACATGTATATATATATATATATATATATATATATATTTGTATGTATGTATCAGAATCTCACGGGAACTAAATTTTTATATACATGACAAACATTTCTTAAATGTCTAATCAATTTGAAATTTCTTTTGGTGAATATTTTTCTATGTTAATTATTTTTCATTTTATACAAAGTAACTTTTCAATTTTTGAATTAAAAAAATGGGTATTGGGGATTGGATACTTTACTCTTTACATCTAAAAAGAGAAAAGTGGAGTGACATCAGATCGGAACAAAACATCCATTCTTAGCAACATTTTAAACACCAGCAACATCAGCTTCAACACATGCTAAGAATAATGGTCATGTTTAGGATCAAAATCTCTCTTGACTTTAAGTCATTACATGTATAAAAAAAAATTGGCAAAAATGACACAAAGTTTGTTACAAGGGTTGTCACCAATTGACCAAACACTGTATTTCTGAAACTTTTGTTTGATCTTCGATTTGATGTGGTTTTTATCATTTTTGTTGAGAGATTCACCTGTACTTTTTTTATTATTAAAAAGATGGATTATTAATTCATTTAAACAAGTCTCCAGGCTGCACCCTAAACAGTGCTATCAAAATATTTGGTATCTTTCCAAAATAAACTTGATTTCAAAATCAAAGTTATGTATAAAAACATACAATAATTCCCAATTTGCTATTCACTTTTAAATGCAAAACCAGGTTACTCTTATTTACATGTGTACAGTGAATTGCCAATCAATTAAAATCAAAATGCACTCTAGCTTGGCTTTTGAACAGACAAATTAAATCTTTGGTAAACATACTCTACTTTACATACAATGACATTGTTACTGTGATTAAACTTGTCTCGTGGATGTTTAATTCCTCCTACAGACGTGCCACTTATTTGTTTTCTTACAAACTCACTCACTGTTTTAAAAAGCTATAGTTCAGAAGAGAACATGGACTCACTGTATGCATGATAGCATGAGTAAACACAAAATTAAAAGAGTGTAAATTTTGCTACTCATTCAATTACCCGATGAAATGGACTAGGCGTGATTTCTGAAGACTTATAAGCCAAGGATTATAGGTTCCATTGTGAATTTTTATGCTTGCATAATTGTAAGTGAGGTTTAAATATATCTATTGGCGTGCCACAGAAGTCCATGTTTTCAACATAGTATTTGGCAGAAGAATGAAATGTATAGAATATCACTTGGGGTTTCAAATACACAATTTTCTTTGTTAAAAGTTGGATAGCTGATTGGAGTGATTTTTTTCTAGTGTATTGGACTTCAATCTGCTATACTTTCCTTGGAGATTTTTTCTGTTGACAGTTTAGATTTCACAAAATGGAGCTTATTTCCGTAAGATACAATCAAAGTCTAGGTATGCTATAAGCCTTTATATTAAGTTAGTCCTAATTTATTTTTGACTGCAATGCATTGCAAACTTAGTATTCTATTTCAGGCACTTGTTCCCAAATCCGATTGTTTTTTAAATGCTATGATAGATTAGCATTTTTTTTTACCATAAAATATTTACCCAGAATGTTTGATTGAAAATGTTTTATGAAGCCTATAATTGTGTAAAAACAGAATATTATAAGGGAATTGTAAATGAATTATTTTGCTTTACATGCAGGATATATTTTGTAATTTTCATGATCATGTGTTATATTGAGAATGCATGTAGTAAGAAGAATTTTTTTTTGTATTTGTTTGATAAAACAACTTGATGCTGTTTAAATATTTTCAGGGGAGGAGAAAATGAATGCTCCCAGTGATCTGGATTCCCTCAGTGCTCAGCAACTGGATGAAAAGTTCAAAGAAATCATGCGCAAGAAAAGAGGTTCATAAAATATTTGCAGAATTTCAGAGCATAGAATGCATGTCAAATATCTCTGGAACTTTGGGCATTGTGTATTGATGGTTTGTTGTATGAAGAGCCTAAAACTCTTGAATCAATTTCTCATTATTAAGTGGATGGTGCTACTTTGTCCCATCACAGTTCAGATCAGATCAAATCAGTTTAAAGATTGGTCATTATAGTGATGATTCAGGTTATAGATAGTCATTATAGTGATGATTCAGGTTGTAGATTAGTCATTATAGTGATGATTCATGTTGTAGATTAGTCATTATAGTGATGATTCTTGTTATAGATTAGTCATTATAGTGATGATTCAGGTTGTAGATTAGTCATTATAGTGATGATTCAGGTTGTAGATTAGTCATTATAGTGATGATTCAGGTTGTAGATTAGTCATTATAGTGATGATTCTTGTTATAGATTAGTCATTATAGTGATGATTCAGGTTATAGATAGTCATTATAGTGATGATTCAGGTTATAGATAGTCATTATAGTGATGATTCAGGTTATAGATAATCATTATAGTGATGATTCTGGTTATAGATAGTCATTATAGTGATGATTCAGGTTGTAGATAGTCCTTATAATGATGATTCATGTTGTAGATTAGTCATTATAGTGATGATTCATGTTATAGATTAGTCATTATAGTGATGATTCTTGTTATAGATTAGTCATTATAGTGATGATTCATGTTATAGATTAGTCATTATAGTGATGATTCTGGTTATAGATTAGTCATTATAGTGATGATTCAGGTTATAGATTAGTCATTATAGTGATGATTCATGTTGTAGATAGTCATTATAGTGATGATTCATGTTGTAGATTAGTCATTATAGTGATGATTCAGGTTGTAGATTAGTCATTATAGGGATGATTCTGGTTATAGATTGGTCATTATAGTGATGATTCAAGTTTTATATTGGTCATTATAGGGATGATTTTGGTTGTAGATTGGTCATTAGTGATGACTAAGGTTATAAACTGGTTCTCACAGTTCATACCCTCATATATTTTTTAAAAATTAATTTATTTCATAAATATCACCAATTTAGTTGGGGTCTGTTATTTATTGTTTTTATAATGCATACATAGCTGAATTCAAATTCTCTATGAACAGGGTAAAGTCAATTGTTATTAAACTCTACAATCATGAAACAAATCCTCCAAAATTTAATTAAACCTCAAAAGCTTGAACTCCAAAATTTTAGTGATTTTACAGTAATTATACACCCAATTTCTCCTCTTAAAAAGAAATGTTTCAATGTATGCAAACAAAAGATTTCCAAGACATCAACATTGTGGTCTTTGGATGAATAAAGAGGCTGTATCATGAGTTCCAAATCTGTTAAGCATTTGGGTCGACCACAAATCTGCACATGTTTCAACCACTACAACAATTAAGTCTCAAACCTTAAGGGAGTTTTAATGGTGTCATTATATTATATCAATGAAATACAGGAACATATTAATATGTAACTTAAATAATCCCTTTGGTCTGGTCATTGTGGGACCAGATAGAGCAGGAATTTTAAAAATAATTCATGCTTGAACATTCTCCACCAGACCAGTTTGCATTTAAATTTTGAAAGATTAATCTGATTTTTGACGATGCATAAGTATGTTTGGACAGCTAAAAAGAAAAAGAGGCATCCTATAGGAAATCTGATAGGAATGTTCTTGGGCTTACCCACATTTACTCCAAGTTAATTAAATTAAGGAAACGATTGAAATGTTTCAATGATTTTTTAAATTATTTATGCTATACATATTTTTGTTGTTAAATGACACGTTCTTGTAAAAATCCTTTGACTTTAATAACCCTTCCTATATCCAAGGACCTCGAAAGAAAGGCAATGCCTTCAGACTATGTACATTTGACTTTTGACACAGACTACAATCTGATTTGATATGATTTGTATGGAGATTTGTGGTAATGGTCAAGAAATATGTGGTCTTATATCACCCTATTGTGATAGATTTAACTTGGGCAGACCATACATTCATTGTCAAGAGGATAAAAAACAGATTGATAGTTCAAACTACATGTATGCATTCTAATGACCTTAAAAAACTTGTGGGTATATTGGCATGAACTGATATTTTCAATGCTTTGGTTGATATATCAGTGTTACGTATTTACACATCTAGGAAACTTGAGCAATTTTTCTTAACATTTTTTTTAAAAAAAGTTTACTATCAGTGATGGATAGAAAATTTTCCCCACCCCCATCCCCAAATTTTTCACCAATCTGGCAATTGAAAATTATGACGAAATGTTTGTGTACTCATGTTTGTTGGTAATGAACCAGCTCTGATATTTCATTGTTTATAATTCTCAATAAAAATCTACAGTGTATAAGGCTGTCTTAAATTAATTCTGTGTTTAAGGTCAGGTCTAAAATTCAAAACCTACAAGGGAGGGAGGAAATGTAAAGAAGGAAATATACAAAGAATCAAAAATGTAAACCAAATAATTAATCAATTAAATTCATCTATTAACTGAAAGTAAAAACAATGTAGATACATGTCTGTGTTTCTTTATATGTTTAGATAATTCAAATTCCCAGATATAATTTCACCTGATCAGTTTCATCTCTTTCCATATTGTATGAATAACCTGTGTTTTGTCACCAAAAGTAAAAGCTTATATGGATAGTACATTTATCTATTGTTTAATCTCGAAAATGACTTCACAATATTTTGTAAGAAATATTCCAAAAAATGAATCTGTAGCATTAATTATGAGTTATCTAAAGCTGCAGTGCTTTGAAATTGAAATCATTTTGATGTTTTAACCATCAATAAAATTATTGTCTGAAGGACAATATATCAACAAATTCCCCACCCATATTCATATGACCTTTGTTGAACTTCATTCAGCAGCATAGTTATACAGGTACACAGCAGTTACAAAGTGATATAAAATAGTGCCAATACATTGTTGTGTCATTGCATGTGCTGTGTCGGCAATCTTTGAAAATAAACAAAATGCATAATTAATGAGATATCCAGACACACAACAGTGAATTAATTTGTAATTATTATCATATCCAATGTGTTTATAAACATTCTGAAGAACTTTTTATGATTTCCTAATTATAATCTTTAATTTTGCCACCTTTTTGGCACATTTCAAAATCATAGATATTATGCCTCTAATTGGAATTGATAATTTAGATAAGAATTTCAAGTCCTAATTTCACAGAAACCTACTCGCACAGGTGGTGGTAAACTTATGATATATTCGGGGCAGCCTAATATTTCTAACAGAAACAAGTTGAATTACAAAACATAAGGAAAAAGTGTCTAATTTGTTTGTATTATGGGGGATATTAAAACAATGGAATCATGGGATAATTTCTGCAAAATAAACTTTACTGATTACTAATATACAAATTACCCCATGTTTTCAATTCATACCCATTGATATAAACAAACTATACCTGTATACCTTCAACGAAAAAATTACAGAATGTGAGGATACATGTATTTATTTGAACATGTGGTATTTGCCAGGAAATCATCTGGACCACCTGAGGGCCAGTTACCCCCAGAGTGATACTGACACCATTAGAACAGAGGACTATGAGAAAAAGTTCAGGAGCATTATGGTGTATAACTCAGGTAAGTCCACGACAAGGAAAATCTTTGAAGACAACTACAAAATAAACTGAATGAAGTGGTTTAAAGTTGTATTAGTTAGAAATAAAAGCTTTTTTGAAATATGGAAGTTTAACTTATTGTTAAAACAATTTGGATAAGGTAAGTAAAATATACTGTAATGTCTTTAATAGTGTAATATACATATTTATGTAAACTGATGCTCATAATATAGTGAAGTAATGAATGGTCTTTTTAACATTTAATTGTAGACAGACTTTACTCGTATTTCCATATTTCTATCTGGCATACACTCTTTGCATGCTTTCACAAATTTAAGCATGAAACCAACTTCTGTTGTATCTCCTGTTGTTCAAGCATCAAGCATACTTCACAATACAATATATACATTTGTATTACTTAATTTAATTTTTGTTTGAATTTTTGTGTATATTTTTACATTGATTGTGGAATTAGTTTGCTGATTAACTGTTGGATGTTAAACAAAATGTGTCACTTTCTGTAAATAATGTTAAGGTGTCATTTTCGTGATGTATTCATGATACATTCAGCTGTTTGTTTCATCTTTGTTGGGTATGACGGTCTGAATACATGGGTATTGCATGCTTTCTTGCTCTATCTGTCAATAATGTATTTCCATCCAATAATTATAATACTCCTACCGTGTCTTAACCCTAACTTGCATTCAAACTTCAGTATAATTCCCTTATAATCTCTCAAATATATATAACATACTTGTACACATTATTTAGACTGTATGTAACTTGATATTTATTAACTATTAAACTTTAGGATAGTAGCAGCAGTATCTAAATAGCTATAGAATACATATTTAAAATTGAAAATGTTTTATTATTATTATTTTTTTTTGGTATAAATAATGAAATTATTATTTGTTATAATTTTAGCTCACCTGAGCCAAAGGTTTGTGTGAGCTTCTCTGATCAAAATTTGTCCAGCTTCTGTAGTTGTGTGCAATGGCATGAACTTTTTACATTCACAACCACTGGGACAATTTCAATCAAACATGGCACAAATCATCCTTGGATAAAGGAAAGTTTGTTCATATGAAGGAACATGACCCCTTTAAAGGGGAGATAATCAAGAAATGGCAAAATAGAATTTAAAATTTAAATAATTAAAAAACCTTCACAAGAACCACTGGGCCATAAAAGTTGAAATTTACTTGAAAGTTTCCTGACATAGTTTTCAAGTTTGTTCAAATCATGCCCAGAGAGTTGGGGGGGGGGGGGGGGGGGGGGTAGTTTTAGGCCACAATAGGAAACCAAAGTTTTACATGGGGATATAAAGGAAACATCTTTAAAAATCTTTTTTCTCAAGAACAGCAAGGCCAAGATTATCCTTATTAATATGCAAGCATTCTCAGGTTGTTCAGATTTAAGTTTGTTCAAATTGTTCTCCTTGGGGGTAGGGTGGAGCCCATGAGAATATGTAGGGAAAAATCTTTAAAAATCATCTTCTCAAGAACAGCAGAGTCATGAACACTTATATTAATATGCAAGCATCTCCAGGTAGTGCAGATTGAAATCTGTTGAAATCATGACCCCTGGGAATAGGATGGGCTGTGATAGGAGATCAAAATTTTATAAGAACATATAGGAATCTTCTCAATAGTAGGGCCATGATTATTATAGTCATACTAGCATACATAGGTAATACATATTCAATTGTTTGTTTATCATAGCAATGTAACACAAGACTACATACACAAAAGTATTATGACATCATAATGAGTATTACAATTGATAAGTAATGCCATGGTTGAAATTGCGCAAAAAAAAAAAAAAAAATTGTGTGTGTGTGACAAGACTTTACATTTCATACCATGATTTTTGAGCTTTCAACCTTGTATCATGGTAACGTCATGATCATTTGGGGTAGGTTGGAGCCACAATATGGGGTCCAAATTTTTTATGGGAATAATGATTGAAAAAAATCTTTTAAAAATCATAACAGCTGAACAACAGCGGGGTCCAGGTGACTCAGGTGAGGGATGTGGCCCGTGGGCATCTTGTTTTTTATATCTTACAAAAACTATCAGGAAAATTGTCTATGAATTTGTTGTCATTTTCCCATTTAATTTGATTGTAAATCAAATTATTGAAACAATCTTTATATTTATTTTTTTATTTTTTGTACTGCTGTTATACTTAAAAATATATTTGTTAATTTTGGTAACTACAGAAACTACAAAATAAATAGACATTTTAAGTTTGATTTTAATATAAATTAATGTAATTGATGATTAATCTTGCAAGTTTCACCCTGCAGATGACTCATCAACTCTGGTACTGTCCGATGATGATAGATTGGATGATTCTTTTGATGAAAGTTTACCTCCACCCCTGAGTTATGTTGTTGATCCACCCCCTAATACAGGTGTGCTGTGATTACATTAACAAAAGGTGTTTTACCCAGTGACCTGTGTGCCATAATATTGTTCTGTTGTAGATAACATGTTGTGTGCTGAAGTTTTTAACAGACCTTATAAACAAACTACAAAATATGGAGTGTGTAGACATGTGTTTATATGGACTACAGTTTTGTGGATTTTGCTAATAGAAGAAAAGGGATAAACAGCATTTTGATTTTTTCTCTAACGATGTTGAACTTATATTTTGATGCTGTAGAATTGAAAGATTGTAAGTGGCAGACACAATCAAAACAACATTTTTTTCCTGTGAAAATAATATGCTATGTTTGGCATTTGTCCTCAGAACATTGCAATCCATTTGGTTGACAATCCATTGAAATAATGTTTTGTCACATCTACAAATGGAAAGATATTATAATTTTGCAGCATTGCTGCACATACGTTTAGGGTATTTCATGAAATGAATTAAAATGCAACTGAACAAAATAGAAGTACCAGATTTATACCATGTACATGTATTTTTGAATTTTTATTTTTTGTTGGGCAACATGAATTGCAGTTACAGTTAAAGGATATGGACTTTTGTTGTAGTTAATGAACACCGCACATTTTAGTTCACATATTTCACCAGTATAGAATTTTCCTTTGCACTTTGTGCACATGTACATGCATCAGCCATACTGTTATCAACCTTTCTTTCCATCCAAACACTTTATGCATCTCTCCATCATGGCTGTTCTTTGGGAGCTAACATTTTAGGTGATTGGAGGAGATTTAAATAAAATATTGCCTATCATTTTTCCTATCATGGTTATTATTATTATTATCATTAATTTATTTATTTATTTATTTTTATCATATGCATTGACTCTAAAATGTTCTATAGGTTCCAGATTACCTGATGTGACAGAGGAACCTGGTGGTGCAACGACATCAAAACTGAATCTTCAAACCAAAACTCTGGGTAATTGTTATCACTCCCTCAATCCTAGCGTGAAGGACAACTACCACTTTCAATTCAACAGCAATATATAAAACTCTTGTTAGTCTGAAAGAGTTTTCTCCCTGTCAGATTTTACGTGACACTAATATGCACACCTGATCAAGGAGTATTGGTGTTAATTATAATAAATATCTTTTACTCACCCATACATATATGAAGTGAAGATTCTTGTAAAAAAAAAAAAATCATACCATTATAATGTTTATAGTTTTTATAACGTTATAAAGTTTGAGAAATTAGTCTTTGTACCGATGAATAACTGATCAGGAATACTTAACAGCTGCCCTTAGCCCAGCAGTCCCTGTTGTACCCCAGATTGACCGGTCCAGTAGGAGCAGAAGGAGGAGGACTCCCTATACAAGCGAAGCTGAATCAATCAAGACAGAGGACTTTGAAATCAGATTTCAGGTATGAATAAGCCCTTGTATATATATTTCACCATGTATTATGGTGTTATACTGAAATTAAATGAAGGAGGAAATTCTGTATACAACCAATTGTGCCTTTGCTAGATTTATATTAACATCAATTTAACATTAAAATTTTAATGTTAATCTAACATCAATTTAGCTTATACATTAATTTGTCTTATTAATTTAACATGAACTTAGCATTAATTCAGTGTGTATTCCACATAACAAGACCTCTCTTTTGGTACCATAATCACTTTGCTGCCATTTTGAGGCATTAGAGTCTCACAAAAACATCTTGTTGTATTTCAAAATATTGTTAACTATAACAAATTCACTGAAGAATATGTTTTTTAAGAATCTTCTGGATGATCTAAGCACTAGTGCATATATATTAACAAAGAGGCAACACATTCTGATAATTTGTAATGAAATTGTCTTGGAAATTGGACACTGATTTAAACTTTACAAAATAAAAAATAGAAAACACTCTCTTTGCACCTAAATTTATAAAAATGTACAGTAGTAAAAAATTACCTGTGATACGGTATGATATTGAATGCTTAAATGTAAATATTTATTGCTTTCCTTTGTTTCCTAATGATTGTTGGTACATGTATTTATATACTCTCCATACTAACGACTTTATATATTTATCAAACTTTTTTGAGAGTATGTCTGATCATTAATTTCAATGATCATTTTGTTAGTGTTGCATTTATGAGAATAATAGGAAATTATTTCTGAGACCAAATATTATTCCAGCTGATTGTAAATCTTAACAAGCACAATGGTGATTTTTTTTTTTTTTGGATGAAATAAGTTTCCTTCAAAATCATCCATAATTTGCAGAGTTTTTTTCAATGTTATAATTGTGCCACTTACATATGTATATTCCTTTCTGCAAGATTCTTACATGTTTATATGTATATGTTCGTGTTTTAATTGAGAACCATAAGATTCTTAACTAGACCGAATGTTTATATTTTGTAAGGATTTGATGGTACAGCCACAAACCCAGCAGAATGATAGGGACACAGGCCAGGAGAGTGAACCTATAGATGCCCTCCACAAAAAAGTTAGGGAAATCTTGCGTGTTTCTGCCCCATGTAAGTACACTTATATTGTTATGATAAATGACTTTATAATACTTTCATGTTGCTGAGATTGAATATCATGGAGGAAGTATTTGTTTTTGGTCTGTCTGTTTCTGTCTGTCAATATCCTTAGCTTTGGTTATAAATTTTGTACCATATTAGGAGATGAATGTTTATTTCATATTTGTACCAGGGTTAGGTTTAATGAAAAGAATAGGTGTAGATTATTTCTGAGATCGGAAGATGAAAAGGTGTGGCTTCTGTAACTAAAAATAGATATTTTATTTCTCAACAATAACTTGAGAAGGGTTTAAACAAGAATGTTCATATTTGATTGTCTGTGGGTTCAAAAGGTGTGACCACTGTTACTAAACATATATATTTGGTTTCTCAACAATAAATTGGAAACCTGGGTTTGAACATCATGTTCATATTTTTTAATGTATAGCTTGTTTGAAATTGCCTTTTGGTTCACTTGTCAAAGGGCATGACCTCTGTTATAAAAATAGATTTATGGTTTATCAGCAACAATTTGAAAGGGTTTGCACTTGATGTGTATATTGACACCAAGAATAGGTATAATGGAAAACTTATCAGAGATTGGTGTTGGTTCACCAAAAAAATAGATATTTAAACAGAGCATTTTATAAATAAGCCATGATCAGGTAGTGGTTTATTTTGGGGGGTGGGGGGATTTGTGTTTAACAAACACATCTTGTCTTAAGTAGTATTAAGAGCTTTCCAGTAAAAATATGATTGTTGTGTGTTCTCTCTACCATAGTATCACAATGAGGAATATGTAGCATATTTTTTTTTACCCCTTGTGTGACATTTAAATACACTGTACAGTACATGTATAACGGTAACAGACAGCCATTATACCATAACTTTCAATGCTTCAGTTACACAAGAACATTTACTTTTTGCATTAAAATCCTTGTTACAGATGACATGCAGCTGTACAGGAATCTAAGTATGAGAGACTTCTTTCACTACAACAATTTCATTAGCATTTCTGCTTTCAAGTTATGATGAAAATGTCCATAATTTCCAAGTACATGTATCTTCATGCATTTGGTTTGTTCATTTGCACACATTATCACTGCAGTGTGAGGTAAAGTGTCCATATTGAATTAATAATTTGAAAAAAAAATAGAATTCATTGGCATTAGAAAAAAATGTGGAATAAATCATATTATTCAAATTGCCCTGTATAACATTGATCAGTATGTGTTTCATATATATTCTTTTTTAAATCCAAATTTTAAAGTTTGAATTGATCATTGAAATTCTGAAATGCATCAAAATTTCATGTTATGAATTCAGAATTAGTCAGACTGAGTTACTTTATATTATGTGCCATGAATTTCTGAAACTTTTGTCAATGCAATGGATCACTATGTGAATATTTGTGCCATTTGATGTATTTTTTTGCACAGATGTTGTTATAAAGGGTAGAGTCATTATTGGTGAGAATTTGATGAATTTTAAGAGAAAATGAGAGTTTGTACAATTAACATTCACTGTATTGATATGAAGACCACCCAAACAGCCACATGTTCTGGAAAAAATTTGTAGTTTGTATTATGTGTATGAGACTATAAAATAATCGCACTAATAGCATTATTTGTGTAAATGGTGAAGCCACTGTTTGGATTCAAAATCATTAAGTCAATCTAGCAAACAATTTCAAACTTATTGGGAAAGGAAATGTTCTTGAGGACAGGAGAAATCATTTTGCAATGAAGAGTTAAATTTGTGTATATACCCATGATCACCCTTAATGTGACAATGTAAACTTTATATGGGAATTAAAATAAAATCATGGTTTTGCCCAAACTGGTGTTCTGTATTTTATACTCTTAATGAGAAGAAGGAAATTAATAATAAGATGATGATCGTAAGTAATGTAAATGTTAGTCCATGATAAAGGACTGACACATACTCACTAGCCAAGAGTTTTCGGTCCACTACGCTCCCTTGGCTAGCGAAAATGGGACTGACGTTGTATTAGATTTAATTTTAGGTAGAGGAATGACAATTAACTCAGGTGTTAAGCCTTACAGACCATTCATGTATCATTTCTATATTCATCAGACATGAAAGAAAAGCAGTCTCATTTAATAAATTGAATATGACTGGCAATTGGTCTGATTCATCAGTTCTCTAAATTTGCATATCATATGACTGTGTCCATCATGTCAGTTTTATACCTTTAGCTTTCTGTACATGCACGTTGACTTGGTGTGATTTCACAGGTTTAAAATCCACTGATAATGATATTGTTCTTAGCCTTTGTGTGAATGCACTGACCATCCTTATATGTGTCCATTGCTGTATGCAAGCAAAATAAATATTTATATAAATATTGCCTCATATTTTGGAAAAATTTGTAACTGCCTATGATGATAATAATAATGTCTGATTAACTGCCTTTGATGCTAATGATGATGTGTGATCATCACACTTTTGTTATTTAAACTGTGATTTTCTTGTAATTGTAGATAAAACCAAATCTAGAAATGGTTACCATAGAAATAAAGCATATGAGAATTCTGAGTCAGAGGAAAGGTAAATTATTGATAAATCAGATATATCAGACTTTGTAGTATACCAGTGTTAGTCTTGTAAACATTATTTTATAGATTTGTTTCTGATGAGATGTTCCAATTATGTTTTATAGAATTACCTCTGTGCAGCCCCACCTCAAAAAAAACCCCACAAAACAAAGAAGTATTTTGACCTCTTCACTTATGTAACATATCAGACTGAGTGATTATTACCAAAGAAGGGTAGAGTTATTTCACAATCCTTGTATAAGGATTCTGTTCATGAAATTTAAGATTTCAACACCTAGCAGGAAAATAGATAAATTGTTGATTTTAATGGAACACCTAAAGACACTATAAGTATCAGAATATTGAACAGAAATAAAGGTGGGAAAGCAAGAGGAAACCATAATTTCATTTTGGTGTCATTTCACTCCACTGGGTGTCTCTCCACTGGGTGACGTCTCTCAGATCTGTTGAAATATTTCATGTTTTGAAAAAAAAAAAATAGTGGTGTGATAACTAAGCTATAGACGATAATATATCGTGAAGAGCACTAGATAACATGTATTTGTGGACAAGGAATGTAGAAGATGATGCTAAAATGTGGAGGGCATTGCTTGCAGCTGCTAATTAATGGTAAGTCATTTGAGTTTTTTATATGTTTATTTCCTGGATATGTCATTTTACCTGTACTGTCTCACAGAATATAACAGTGTCCTTTACACTCCATTGAAATCATCATCTTAGAAATTGATGTCTTTCACCATATTGATAGATGCTCTAATATTAATGAACAGAGTGAACCCAGTTTCCTTAATCTAGAATTGGATGTAAAGTTAGAAGGTTTTTATTTGTATTTTGAAAAGCTTGGATTTTCTTTAGCAATATTATAATCAATAAAGGCACCTTTCCTTTGATTTCCACATTTTGCTGTAACAGTTCCAAAAATCTTAATTCTTGTATAGAATCAAGGAATAAAACACATTGTCAAAATTATGGCAATATGTAGATCATTTGGGGTTTTTCATGATGATTTTACACAAGAATTGCAATTTTTTTTTTTAGTTTATGTTTATGTGTAAAGCATTCAAATAGCTTTTTCTTTAATGCTATTGATGGTAAATTGAAACTACAGTCTATTCCACTTATATTGAAGTTGTTTACATTGAACTATTTGTTATATTGAAGTAAAAATAAATCCCAATTAAGTTTAAATAATATATCAGTTATACTGAACTTTGGATATAATGAATTATTCAGGTTAGTCCCTTGAATTTCAATATATCTGGAATAAACTTTAAATGGATATTTAGAAGGAGCAGGTAGCCCTTTACCAAAATTGCAAATTTCATCCTCTGAGAGGTAGGGGTTTTGAATCTAGGGTGCGGCTAAATATTGTCTTTATCATTTGAAATTTTTTTTTTATTTTGCTGATACTGTATAAAAACTAAATGCATATTTAGGAAAAACAAAAAGGGATGTACCAAACTTTTGAATTTTGCAACCCAAAGTTCTGACTCTAGGACAGTTAGGTCCAAACTAGTCATATAGTGTTATATAACATATCTTTCATCAGTATTGGCACTTTCAGAGACATTACTGTTGTTGAATATTAGGATTTATCATAGATATGAAAACAGGAAAATTATTCTAGATTTCATAGATGGGGCTAGTTATCCTTTAAACTAATACTCAGGTGACTGATAAGAACTGTGGGAGAAATTGTTGCTACACTGGACAAAACATCCTCACACCACAAGGTTATTACACATGTTCTTTAGAATGTGTTACTCCTCCTAAGAGGCAAGGTCAAATGTTCAATGCCTAACAAACAACTAAATTCACATTGTTTTCATCGACTCCTCCCCCCACTTTCCAACTAAATATGATAAATGTTGATCCAAATTGATTATCAAGTACAAGTACTAATAATCTTTACACTTTCCCACTGTTTAATTCTCCATTGAAAGAATAGTCTTTAAATGTCACTTTGATTGCACATTAAAAGAGCTCACTCCCAAAAAATTGTGTAATTGATGTCAAATGACAGAAACTTTTGGAAGATTAGATTCCAATTCCCCAACTATTTGTATTTTTAATTTTGATTTTTATCCAACATCAGTATTTTTATATTGCCCCTAAATTATACTTGAAAAAAAAATTGTTTATCTCAATGATTATACAGAATGTAGATCAAAGTTGGCAGCAGGTTGAAAGGTTATTTGCAGAAAAATAATATAAAATTTCTGATCAGTGTACAGTGCATTTATTGCATGTAAGGGTCTCACTGATCATTCAGTTTTCTAGATAAATATGAATTCTATACACTTCTTTTTTAATGAATGTGAGTGACATGACATTCACTGTTCTTTATTGATGATGTCTAGTGGATCTTGCAAGTATGGAAAGGCTGTATTTTGCATTATGAAACTCAACAATAAGCTGATTAAAACATTGTGCAGTTACCAAACAATATTCAGAATTGTTGTTAAAAATGTTTAGAATACTTAAAATGTCATCCTCAACTACCATGACAAGCTGGTGTAAGTTTCAACCACAAATTTATTTCTGTATGAGAGCTCAACATTAAATATATTACATGAGGCTACATATAGCATGAAAACTGGGGGTTAATACATCTAAGGTCAAGGTTACTGCTTCAAATTTAGTGAAAAATGATGATAGCACCTTTTCCTTCTTTTGAGTTTTCAGTTGCAACTTAAGATAAAATCCTTTAACCTTCCCATTTCTGCACTAAAAATCTAAATAAAAGGAACCACCATTGGAATCAGGTTAAGTGACTCGAGATCATGACTTTGCAATTAAAAGAGCATTTCACAATTTATTTTAGAAATCTATAGCTTTCAGAAAGTTCTGAATGCTATATAATAGATAGGATTAGAATACTAGTATGTTGTCACAGTTGTTGAAATTGGAGATGTTCTCTTTTCTCCATCAAACATTTTTGTCAATCTTCTTTATGTTTAACTTGTGAGAAAATAGCTTTTACACAATCATTATGGCACAGCACAATTCATTCAACAAAATGCATCTCAGTACATCTGAACTTAGCCCTATTTATTGTAAATTGTAAATCTTAATTATGAAATTCAGTTTTTCTCACACTGATTATGTTACCTTACACAGGTCTGTTGAGAAGGATTGATTGATTGATTATATATTGTTTAACGTCCAGCTTGAGAATTTTTCACTCATATGGAGATGTCACCATTGCCGGTGAAGGGCTGCAAAATTTAGGCCTATGCTTGGTGCTCAGGGCCTTTGAGCAAGGAGGGATATTTAACGTGCCACACCTACTGTGACATGGGGTCTCAGTTTTTGCGGTCTCATCTGAAGGATCGCCCCATTCAGTCGTCTCTTACGACAAGCAAGGGGTACTGAGGACCTATTCTAACCCGGATCCTCACGGGGTTGTTGAGAAGGAAGACATGCTCATAATGACAATATGGTTTAAAAGCTGTGTGTATATGTCACTTGTGTTACTCAAACATTTGATTAATTAATAAATCCTATCACTTCAAATGTATGCTTGTCAGGCTTTATTTGAGCTGATTGTGATAATAAATATTAATAAGAGAATCAAACTCCCTCAATGAACAAATTTAGCCAAGCTCAATTTATAAATCAATCTCATGATTATTCATTGTCTTGGGTCATTTAGATCCATATGTAGCAAAGTAAATGAGCAGGGAAAAGGATCTAAATATGTCCCCCAAACAAAGTTTGGAAACATGTTGCTTTTACTGGTTTTTTATTTTATTTTTTTTTCTTCCTCCTCTTATTCTTCTTATGCTCCCTAAACAAAGTTTGGAAACATATTGTTTTAACTGTTTTTTATTATTACTGTATTTTGATGAATATACAGTCAAACCTCATTATCTCTACCTCAATGGGACAGAGAAAAAAACTTTGAGATATGTGAGGATTTGAGATATCGAGGGTAAAATACTTAAAAGAATATGTGGTTTGGACTTCGAATCACTTTGACATATCCATGGTATTCAAGATATCAGTGTTGGAAATACTTAAGTTCAAGTTTTCAAGAATTTTATTTTGTGAGAATGGGGTGCATATTATTTACCACAATGGGTATTTGACCTGTATTTTTTTTTCAGGTGATTTTGTCATATCACATTATTTGACCCTTAGACATAGCCTTCTACAGTAAAACATGCTTATAACAAAATCATGCTTATTGTGAAGTGATATTTATTCCCTAATGAGAGGAAAATAATAAAAATTGTATTTGATGATAACAAAGTGTGGTTAAAACAGACTGTTTTTCACTGGTCCTGGAGGTTCACTATAACCATGTTTTTACTTTATACAGACACACTTTTTCTCATTGTTCACCTGTATTAAGCCATATTATATAGTCAGAAGTGAAAACCAATCTCCAGAAAATTATTACAGGAACATGAAATTGTAGGAAATGTGATACTTATAATCTGTAAAGAATTAAATAATTATGGAAGAACCACTTCAGATTCATTTGACCTTTATAGTCATAATCTCATTGTACTCTACCATTCAAAGACGTTTAGGCCTACAGATGCTTACATAATACCTTGCCTTGACTAAATTAAACAAAGGTTGAAAAATGATTTACCACTAAAAAGTTAGTTTACTGTAAGGTGTATGAATAATATTTAATGGAATACCATTAAGTTTTTTCTTATTCAGATGAGAC
Source organism: Ostrea denselamellosa (assembly GCA_024699665.1). NCBI lineage: Eukaryota > Metazoa > Mollusca > Bivalvia > Ostreida > Ostreidae > Ostrea > Ostrea denselamellosa. Next base: position 23,924,340 of record JAMZEH010000005.1, on the reverse strand, counting down.
ACCCTGTAGATATATTTACTTTTCCTATGCTGCTGTTTGATGTAAAGCCATTGCTGTGTACCCATAATTAATGAGAGTGTTAGTCAATCCACAAATTTTTTCTTGCAACCTCCTTGAAAGAATTGTGGGGTAGGCTCCTAAAACTGAATATTCCACTTTATCTTGAAACTGAGAAACATTTTTTAAATGTTGTAGAATAAAACTTGTAAATAATGCCATTAGATATTTTGACTATATCAAGTTTTAGTTACCAGCCCATTAAAAATGGGGCAGGAAGGAGTCAAACTTATTTTGTAAATATCTCAAAATTTATATAGATATTGTAAAGCATCAAGGAAGCAAAGTACTTTGCTATGATGTTCTCCAACAACTACTGTCATCATTTTCTGTGGTTAAAATTTTTGGCCAGCATGTGCATACATGTATGCTGAATTCTTATTGGTCATTTTTAGAATTATTTTCTTAATATATTTGATGCAAACATTATGAAATTCACACTATAGGTATATAATACGAATACCTGTTAAATGGCATTGACATGAGGTAACAGTCACTCTTATGTGCGTGTGAATGCATTCTATGTATCAATAATAATTTTCTTTCTGTTCTATATGGTACTGAAATGGCAATAACTTGTATAAGAATGCAGTCATATAAAAATAATATACTATAAGATATGAATGCCCAATGAATGATGTAAACAAAGATTGTCATTAAATCAGCATCAAGATTGTATGTGCAGTGTATTTTTTAACATCTAAAATCAAATATTTGTATATAACATTTTTAGTTTTCAATGAAATGTGTTCAAATTTAGTTTGTAGATATATTTTAGGCCTCTCTATCAATCATTGTGGTCAAAATCAAATACTGGGTAATACTTATAAATGTCAATATTATGAAATGGACTGAAAGTCATAATGTAAGTAACATTATGAGACACTTAGTTGATTGGTCAAAATCACTTACAATGTATATCAATGCACTGTCATCATGCACATCCCCTTAATTTTATTGGATAATGTTTCAACATCTAAATGTTTCCTGTTTTTCAATTACTTTGAGTTCTATAAATTCTATAATAAAATCTATTGAAACACTGAACATGGTCAAAATTACTGACCAATTAAACTGGTCAAATTCCAGTTGATTTTGACTGAATAATGCTTCAACTTGCATCTCTCTTACAACTCAAAGAAATAAAATGATAGTTATACTGTTATTTCATTAAAATGTATATTGAACAATTCAATAGAACTTAATCAAATAAAATAGTATCACTTTGTAAATTGGGGAAGTTTGGAGAACATCTGTAATGGTCCCTGTTACAATTAGAATTAGTTGATAAGATAGAAGAAAACGGCTACCTTTAATGCAATAAAAGCTTGTGTTTTGTTGAAATTAACATTTAATCTTTGAAGATTACTGCAATGTATAAAGTTAATATTACCAATTTTGCTCAAACATTTGCTGTGCAGTTTACAAATTCTTTGCTTTGTTGAATATTTATGTACATTATTTCTGCAAATTTTTCATTGAAAATTACAATGTATCAAACACTTTTTGCAGCATATATTATACACAACTGTATCCCCCCCCCCCCCCCAATTTTCATGCCCAAAAAGAGAGGGGGGTGTATGTTTAACACAGATGCACAATATTTTATTTTTAAAAAAATAATAATGGCATAATTTTTTTTCTCCAGCACTTATTTGTCCAAGGGTGTTCTCAGAAATTAAACAAGGCAGATAAAACCTTTTCTAGGATGGTAATGAAGAATCTGTAGATGTGCAGAATGATTATCAGCTTTTGTGTGAACAGGCATGTGTGTGAATTAAATTTTTAGTACACTATGGAGTTAGTATTAATATTTTTGTTTTTTATTTAATGAAATAGCAATTTGTGAAATTAATATGTAATCTTGAAAGTTATATAAGAACAGGTCTTGGTTTATACTGTAGTCTTGGGCTCAGCTGAACAGTCTCTCATTTCAGGTTTCTGCCATTAATTAGCATAACTGGATCATTAGGAGTTTCTTTTGTCAATCAAGCTGTCAGATTAGAGGGTCATAATTAGCTCACTCTAGGCTCCAAATTAATGGTTAGGTTTGATGACTTCCTTCATATGTCATTACAGTATTCATTGGAGACTGTACATTTATGTAATTGCTTCTTTTTTTGTTTTGGTGAGTGTGGATGCTGATGCGTGATAGAAGATTTACAAATATAGCATGAATGTCAATCCCTTAACATTTTTAGCAGAAATGAGAAAATAGATGAAAATGTAACAGTTTTGTCATTCCCTTTTCTCTATGAGTACCAATAATGCTGAATTGGAACCTGATCATCTTGATTCCTTCTTATTTAATACTGTTTTACTTTATGCTGTTTTATTAAATGCTGTTCCATTATGCTTTTCACCATCATCTCCAATCTGCTTGCACCATTGTAAGGAAATGATGGGCCCATCTAGATAAACTGTTTCCATTTTTACAAATTAAGAATCTTCAGTCACATATATGTGCAACTATACATGTAAATATTGCTAATTTGACATTGAAGATGATACACTTTAATAAGTATAAAAGTATTAACCACTAATTTAAGCATTCCCTTCATATTGTTTACTTGTATTTGTAGTCACGCAATACTCATTGATTCTTTGTTGTCATTTTTAAACTTAAAACTTAAACTTCAGTTGAAATATTTCCAAATTTTGGAGGAGGCTGTTGGTGGCTCTTTGATGGTATGACCATCTTAATGAATCTACTTGGAAAAGTTATTGGATATCTTTATCAAGCACTTCAGTCTGATAGGGTGGGGTGCTGTGGCTTATACATGCATGGTGAAAATGTTTTATATCTTTTGTAAAGAATTTTTTATATTGACTTATGGGCATAAAACAACCTGAAATTGAATGCACAGTTAATGATGAGCATGGTTTACCAAGACAATGAAATTCACAATCTTTGGGCAATGGCTTTAATGGTAGGGCAGAATGAAAATACAATAGAGATATAATAAATGTACATCTTTTTCATGAAAGAACATTTAGCACATAAATCAAGTGCATGGTTATACAAAAGCCGCCCGCGTGGCGCAGTGGTTAGAGTGTCGGGCTCAAAGATCTGATGATCCTTGAGTCGGGGGTTCGAATCCCACTGTGGGACGTGGGTGCCGGTCTTTCGGATGAGACCGTATAAACCGAGGTCCCGTGTCGCAGTAGGTGTGGCAAGATAAAGATCCCTCCCTGCTCAAAGGCCCTGAGTGCCGAGCATAGGCCTAAATTTGCAGCCCTGTCACCGGTAATGGTGACAGCCGCCGGATAGCTGAAAAATTGCTCAGGCGGCTATAAACAAACAAACAAACAAACATGGTTATACAAAACTAAGAGGCCTCTTAACAAAAATTGTGAAATTCATTGCTCCTGGATTGCAATGTTATATTAATTATATAGAGAAAGGTATTCAATTTTTTTTTTAAATATTCTTTACCACTAAACATCTAGCAGAGAAAGTAGGTGCATGATTGCAGTCCTTGCAAGCAAAAATTTGAGTGATATATGTGAATCTCTATGTCAGTCAATCTATTCACTTCTGTCATTTGTCTGTCCTATTTTGTGTATAAAGCATAACTTTGTAATGGAGACACTTTAGAAGGTCATATTTATCTGAAATGTTGCATAGTACCAGATAAAGTGCCATGACCCTGAACCAAGTTCACTTGGCAATTATCAAGGTCATTAATGAAGAAGAATAAATATTTGTCTTTACCAAAACATTGTAATATAGAGACCATGGAGACTGTGACTGGAAGGGAGAAAATGCATCAGACCAGACTGAGTTTCAAACCTGGGCCCCTTGAATCTCTAGTCAGGTGCTCTACCAACTGAGCTATCTGGCCACCAGCTATAAACCACTACAAGGCATTAGAAACACATAATTGGCACAAATATTGTTTATAATCACACAATATGTCATGGTCCTGTACTTAAGGAGGAGTACTACACCAGATTGATTGATTATTTATTGCTTTCCGCCACACTCAACAATTTTTCAGTTATCTGGTGGCGTCCAGTTTTTGTTGGTGGAGGAGAAAACCCAGATACAATGTACCTGGGAAGAGACCACCGACCTTCCGCAAGTAAACTGGCAAACTTGCTCACATAACGCCGTGGCTGAGATTCAAACACACGCCGACAGAGGTGAGAGGCTTTGTGATTTTGAGCCCGATGCTCTAACCACTCGGCCACGGAGGCCCCTCTTCTACACCAGAAAAATTTGATGTCAATGAAAAGTGGAGGATATGAAAAACAGTATTTTGAAATTGAGAATTTTCAAATTTACCTTATTTAGTCAAAAAATGCAGTTTTAGTAGAATGCAATTTGAAAAAAAAAATTTTTTAAACTACTGCTGAACTCGAACTTGCAATCTATAGTTTAGCAGTCCATGTGCTACCCTACTGAGATTCTCATCTAGGCAATTAAATTTGAAATGAATATAAAAATATTTGATGATATTCATATTTTCATTAATAGTTGAAAAGGGAAGCCAACCATTATGATGCTGTAAAATACTCTCTGTAAGTCCTTTGGCAAAGTCAAGTTTATCATTGAAAATATTAGAAATTAGTATTCCTGCCTTAACTAACTTTTTGTTTTGTTCCTGAAGTAGGGTTATTTGGCCAATGTCAAGGTCAATAGTAGACAAATATAGAAGTATTATGATGGCAGTGTTGTGTAATTGAGAGATATAAAACATCAAACTTGGCACAGTGTATTTCAATCTCTATTAGGTAATGTTTTTGATACATTTTATATTTTTATTTCATTTCAAATATAAGTAAACTCAGGTGACCTATTGCAATTGGTCTGCATCCATCATTGTGCATCATCCGTCATGCATTAGCAATTAAATATTTTTAACTTCTTGATAACTGCCATTCCAATTCTTTTCAAATTTGGTACAAAGCATCTTTGGTGGACAAGGTGGACATCTTCTTTAATGCTATTGATACCAAATTGAAACTAAATGGATATTTAGAATGAGCAGGTAGCCCTTTACCAAAATAGTAAATTTTGTGATCTCGGGGGTAGGGTTTTAACTTCTTGATAACTACCATCCTAATTCCTCTGAAATTTTGTATGAAGCATCTTTGGGACAAGGGGGACAAATTAATTTCAGGGCTTCTGCTCACCTGCGGTCCGAGGGGTGGGACAAAATCTGTTAGGATAAGAGGAATGTATATTGTGAACTCCCCCAGGGCTTCATGGTTGGGTCCAAAACTGCCCCAAAAAGGTGAATTTCAAAAATCTCCTGTACTTCCACACATGTGGGAAAAAAACAAATATATTGTGAATATGTCCAATGAAGCCCTTTACTAAAATTCTGAAATTATTTGCACCTTGGTCAGGGAAATATGTTCTGATTTAAATGCTTCAAACTTCATTTTTTGTTCTATTGTAATTGAATGGGAATTGTATGCATGCATCAAAAGATCTTAGAGCTGTGAAAAAAAAAGTACTCCAGAATGAGACTTAAATGCATATATGAGACTCCCAACAAGTCATTGTATGAGCTATGATACTCAGGTGACCGTTTAAGGCCTGTGCGCCTCTTGTTTTATATCTATATTGTTAGAAGACATGAGTCCATATGTATTTGATATAATGATTAATTTATGTTTCTTATTTTTATGTTGAAAAATCAAATTTATATAAATAAATTTTCTGCAAAAAAGTTAAGTTTAACACAATGTAGCTCAATAACAAGTGCTATGACCCAATTTGGGGGGGGGGGGGGGGGGGGGGGGGGGGGGGTGATTGATTTTGTTGTTTTTTTGTTGTTTTTTTTTGTTTGTTTGGGGTTTGTTTGGTTTTTTTTCCCTTTTCTTTTCTATTTCATAATTTTCCTTCAATGTAGAAATCAATGATATACTTCCCAAGAAAATGAAATACTACAAAACTTGGGTGCAAACCTATTTAATACAAACACTATTCTTTTGGGTTGACTTCCTGTGGCCAATTATATACTTGGAAGATATTTTACTCGCCCTCCCAGAAAACAGTGTGTACTAGTACAGTGTGATATGGAAATAAGATGTGATTCCATCATTAAAAAGGTCTGCATTTCTCAAAAAATAATTAAGTACTTAGTTTACTTCTGGGAAGTATTATTGATTGTCAATATTTTAGCAAGTATCATTAAAGTTATGACGTACAACATAGTTCTATGTACGTTACTGTATATGTCATTTATATGTCATTGATTTCTACAGGTAGAGTTTGAGAACCTGCGTAATTGGCTACACGTATATATACTTGACATCGTTTAGAAATTCTTATTGTGTATCTCTCATTGTTTCCTGTAATATTTAAATATACCATGTTTATGCAAGATCAAGCAAAATTGTGGATGCTTTCTCAGTGAGTCTCAATGCTAGACTTTTGGAGTTATTTAAAACTATGAAAAGTTTTTGGTTTGAATGAATGGTTTTATATAAACTTCATGTCCTTAATCACATTTCTTTACTTTGGGTTCTTACATTTATTGCACTTGATTCATGATCAAATACTAGCAATTTTCCAGCAATAACTTTTTTTGCTTTCATCCATAGAGCACAATTTAAAATTGTATTCTTGTTTCAGACGACAGAGACACATATATGAATTGAAGTCAAGAATAACAGATGATGACTCCAGTGATCTGAAAAACCGAGATGTTTTTCCAAGACACAGACTGTTTGGGTGTTCATTGGATTACAATGAAGAAAGTGAACTAGGTTTAGTGTGGCAGAAGGACTCGGGATCAAGTATGTCAAGCAGTGCAAGGACTGGCTCATCCTCTCCCTCTAGTGGATATACAGTCAATTCAGGTAGGCAGACTCCGGAGAGACCCTTGTCAGAGTCCAGAACAACTTCTGTTTCAAGTCTCCGAAGTGACTTGTCAGAACTGACTGCAAGTCCAGTGGTTTCTCCTCAAATTAGGTTAAATAATCCAATGCTAGAAAAAATACTGGTGGATTCAGCAACTGTGCAGAGCATGAATCTGATGACCACTGTTCAAGATTGTCCTTGGAAGAAAAGGCCCTGGGACAGGCAATTGGAAATGAAAAAAAAATTGAACATCTCGAAGTCTTCAAAGATTCGAGATTTAGTATTGCCTGAGGAAGAGCAAGAAGAATATCCATTTGCAAAATATACTTTTAACAAGAAACCAGAGAAGATTACCAGCAGTAGCTCAGAAGTCTCTGTTGGATCTAGAGATTCCAGTCTAAGTCCTTGGGATTCTCCCACTTCAGCAAGGTATAATCACCACATCAGACATGGATCATCAGCAAGTTCATTGATCAGTGAAGATTTCTCTAGTCCAGAGACAAGCAGTGGTTCATTTGGTACCAGTTTTTCTTCCAAACAGTCTAACATAAGCACTTATCCTCCATCACCTGAACAATGTTATTCAACACCCATCTTTCCACAGTCATTCCAACCTTATACTAAACCATCTTCCAGTGTGATGTATCAACAGCTTGCTTTGAATGAACCAGATGAAATTCTCTGCAATCTTGGATTTGGGGAGAGATCTGAAAATTTTCTTCCAGAGAGATTTGCACAGGATTGGTACAGGAAAATCCAGCAGTCAAAAATCAACCAAGTTAAGCAACAACTTGAAAGACTACAGATGGAATTTCATACTCCATATGTTTCAGGCATGGAAAACATGAGTAATCCATCCTTTGGACACACAGCCCCACAATGGAGAAGTCAGGCTGACCTGTGGCAACACTGTAGTATGAATAACCTTGGTGCTCAAACACAAAGGCAATACATTAATATGTCACAGTTCTCTCCATATGATAAAGAAATGCAGGATAGAAGAATTTCTGATGGATGCTTGAGTATCAACAAATTGTATGAACTTCTGAAAAAGGAAAATCAACATTTTCAAGATTATGACTCAACAACTTCCAAAGACATGAGAAGAAAACAATTTGCTTGTCAACGCCAAAAGTCTCTTCCAACTTACCTAGAAACCTTGGCTGAAGAAGATGAAAGTCGTACTACATCTGGGAAAGGAAAAACAGGCAAGATGGAAAAGGTACTAGAGGCACATTCAGAAAGTATTTCTTCTGATGAGAAGTCTAGGAGCCATTCACAAGATGTGAATTCTGACATGAGTGATTCTGAAAGCAACAGCCAGGAACTGCAAGAAAACAAAATTCAGAGCCAGATGCAATTGAAACATGTAGTCCCTAGTATCATGATCTGTCAGAGTCCAGTCAGAGATCATACAGATTCAAAAGACAGTTTGGAAGTAGCTAATATTCTGTCATCCAGTAGTGACGATGAAGTCAGGAAGAACAATTATAAGACTGAGCTTCATTTAGAACCAGCTATGCTTTCTATGGTGCTACAGGATGCAGACAACACTCCAACCAACCAACTGTTGACTGTGATGAAACCCAGTGGAAATGGGGAGTTTTCAGAAGACAGGCTTTACCCAGCCTCACCATCTTCTGCATCTTCTGTCTCACCTTGCCCTCTTTCTCCTGTAACTGTTATTGAGGTAAACCTGGACAATCAGAATGACAGCATTGACACTGAAGAAGGAGGAAACTCGAATCAAAGTGGTAGTAACTCTTTGGACAAAGATAGTAGTGTAGGGGACAACCAAGTCAATGTGTCACACCCTTGTGGAAAAAAGCTGAAAGGAAAAGATCTCCATCTGAAACCATCTTCATTGATAAATCCTCCAGAATCTCTTAATACAGTGGAATGCAAGTTGAATTCAGTGAATTCTGTATTGTCATCTGCTACATTTTCTCATCAAACATCTATGCATCCAGACTCTTTAGCATTGTGTGATGTGTGTGTTCAGACAGAGGAATTGAACTTATCACCTCTACTTAGTTTTAGTGACTTTGATAACTTTTTAAAGAAAATTCTAAATGGTGAAAATGAACACCTGTACGTTGCAGAGGACAAGGAAATTCAGTGTGATTTGAACAGAGAAAGACACTGCATCAATTTCACAACACAAAGTTCTGAGGGCAATTCAGAACAGACATCAGTTCTTCAGAGTCACAGGACCTCAGTCACATTTGCTTCACCGATCGCTAGCATTGTGGAAAAGACTAACAGCAGTAGTAGTCAAGATAGTGGTAGTTGTGTAAGTACAGAAGTACAAACAGATGAGGATTACAGTTGTATTTGTAAGAAGAGGGACCTTGGGGAAGTACAAAACAGTGCCAAGTCCTTCCTGGGGCTCACTGAGGGGTCCTACAATGTTAAAAATGATGCAAACTTCTCTAGAATTTTCTCTTCAAGTTTTTGTGATAGCATATCAGAAGAACAAATGCATGGGAGAGGAAATAATAGTTTTCTGTCTCCAGAAAGTTCTGGGTATTGTCCATTAGAGATCACACTTGACAGATTGGAAAATAAGGCGCAACACTGGAGGAATGTGATATCTCAAAAAAGTGATGTGTCTATGAAGAATGTGAATTATTAGGGACATGTACTGTAAAAAACTATATTCTTTTGTAGTGTTTTTTTTTTAATTTTAAATATTGTTGAGTTTATGGGCATTACTGTATGTATTTTGAAGCATTGATGTTTATTGATGATTATGGTGCATTATGGATTACTAAATGATTAGATCATTTATTATTTAATGACAGAATATAATTTGCCTACATCATGTAGTTGACTTTTTCTGTGCTTTTTTATGCTATGAATGCATGTTATACATGTAATTAATTTCTAAACATTGGACAGATTAATAGAAGAATTGTTGGAAAATTTGTTACCTATGGCATGTTTTGGGTGAGAATGATATTGATTTTAATCATCTCAGCCAACCCGAAAGTAATTCACTGTCTATCATACCTGGTGGCAAATTAGGTTCCACAGAATAGATGAGTTTGAAATGCAAAGAAACAAACTTTACAGAATCTGTTGAGCTATGTGTGATAAACACCAATGGATTTTAGGGATTTTCATTGGCTTCACAACTTCCAGAGTCAGTTCATGTTGTTATCAGATGTGCTGGTCACATTTCTGATATTACATTGTGATGTTTATATATCTGTAATTTAAATATCTGGTATGTTAATTAAGTCGCTGTCAAAGTTTGTGCTTTTCTCTTGAGTGTTTACACATGTTCAGGTTTAATGAAAATAGAATTTTCATATAGTATGTGATACTAGAAGTTGGAGTTTGGTATTAAAGTTGAGGGGAGGCTGAATTTGTCAGTTTGATGATTTTAACAAAGCAGATCATGTTTTACCTTATATTAAAGTATCACTGAACAAAATATACAGATGTAAGGAAAATTTATATCCTTGTTGATGTAACATCATGAATTGATAAATCTGATATTTCAGTCTTTATCAGATGTCTTACCCTAGCTATTATGAGGATAACATTAAGTATTGTATTTTCCCATTGTCCATGATACCTGTATTATACAAACTATTACCTTTGGATGAGGTGAGTACCATTTTGGGGATTATGCTTATTCTGTCTATTTATGTTTTGCATTTAAGTTTCAATGAGTACTGGTATTTTTGATAAATTGGTAATAGTATTAAGAGTTTGAAAAGTAATCCACAAAACAGTAGAAATTGATTACTCATGTTGGAAAGAAAAAACTTACACCTTGGGATTAAGATTCACTGTTTAGAAACTGGCAAAGAATAGAGTAGAATAGAGAAAAATTTTCCAATCCCAAATTTGAACCACACAGTTACCTTTATTTTCATCCTTTCTAGTGATAGAGTTGGTGTTACCAGAGGTGATATCAAATGTCTGGTTGATGACATGGCACAAGCTTAATAATGATAAATGATTAAGTAATAGCTTAATTGCCATTACACACGGAATAAAACAGATTTTGTAACTATATTTCAATCTTTGGAACAAAGAATTGAAGATCCTAAGGTTCTTTGAGTATGCTATCTATTCTTATGACTGAATACTTGGTTAAGCACTAAACAATTACAGTACTGACGATAAAACAAAAGGGTACAGAAATTTGATTGGTTTAAGGAATGTCTAGCTGCAACATAAGTGTTATGTGTCCTGTTGACAGACCATATCTTTATCCTGTGATCTGCTTCACTGAACAATGAACAGTTGATTACAAGATAGAGGTTTTTAATTGTTCATTAAAGTTACAATGTACTTGGTTATTAATGTGAAATAAATGGAAACCTGTGTTTGGTGAAAAAAAGGATCAGGTGTTCTACACTCATAAATTGTTGAAATGAGTGTTTTAAGGTGAAATCAAAATTGGAAGGTTAAAAGCATGTTGGGTCTAGATGGCTCCTGGTGGCATAATGGATACCTTTCTCAAAACAGGGGCACCTTGTGTGAAACCAGTTTCGAATCGTGGTAATGACTGTTGACTGAGGAGTTAGGTCTTGCACAGTACATCTTGTCAAAGTAACCTTATCTATAGAGAGATGGATTTGCTGGTCTTTACCTTAATCTACTCGTAAATATACCAGTTTATACATTAAGACGAATATATTAAATTCTTCTGTGTGTATTCTTTGATAAAAGGGATTTTTCAGTAACATTCATGTTGTTCTTGTGAAGGATCATTTGAAGTGTTTAATTGGAGCACTTTGTTCATATTGATCTACGGTTTGCTACTGTTTAGTACAAAAACAGTTATTGGATTACACTGAAATTTGGGTGATGAAAAGTGAATTCTACTAAACCCCTCTTTGTCTTTGAATTCTGGAATTTCAATCATGGAAATTCAGGTAAATCAATCAGCTGACAAGTTCCTGACCACTCTGAGACAGTCCTTAAAACGGATGCAAAACATTCGACAAGCAGAACAAACAATTAGCTTAAGATTTCGTAGTTCTTCATTGACGGACCTCACTAAAATTAACAGGTAAGGCAACTAGAACTCCAACAAACACTGGTTTGATGGTGATAGTCATATTTAGTATTTACTATATACATGTATATTGATTAACAGAATGATTTTGCTAGGTGTGTGGCATGAATCAGTGTTTTCATAGATATAGCTGTCAGCAACAGCTAATAGGCTGAATGACTAGTAGGAATGAATTGAGAATATTCAATATGTTATTATTTGAAGATTGTGTTACAAAGAAAATGGGTACATAAGATATTTCTTCATGATCTGGGTGCATATAAAGGGATGTAGAAAATAATTATTCTGATACTAAATTGAAAAAAGGTCTCCAAAATGTTTGTGTACATATGGTCACAGATGGCATTTGTTGCAAAAAATGAAGTGACATTTTAGAGGTGTCTTTTATCTTGTCTCTAGGTTTAATCTTCCCACTTTAAACCAGGTTGATCAAGAGACCAAAACCGTGGAATATACATTTGTGTGAAAGATAAAATTTTCTGCAACACCAATCAAAATCTTGACATTCCAATTTGCCTTTAATTGAATGAAATTTGCATTAATATTGATAATAGATAATAAATTCTTTTAATTAGATAGGATAGCACTATTAGTAACAAATGATTAGTATACAATGTGATCTTGTATAAAACTTATTTACAGACAGGTAAATGAGAGAATAGAAGGGGGAAAAATAAGAATCTATGACTTTACTGTGTTCCTGTTAGGTATCGTGAAATATGATACTTAATTAAATATCCTGCAATATCTTGCCCTTAAAAATGGCTGTCCTGGGTATTAGTTTGATTTTATGTGAATAATATCACTGGTCTGTCCATTGTCAGCACTTTCTATGGTATGCAACAACTTATTTTACCTTGGGAATATTTTCATAAATTTGAATTAGGCAGAGGAAGACCTTTTGATTTTCAGATTTATTGCGGGCCCTTTTTGCTTGTCAGTTTCTAGTTTTGTTGCATTGTGATGCCCATATTTAGTACTGACACATTTCACTTTTAAAAAGTTTCATTGGCTTTACATCAAATGAACAGACATGCCATTCCATTCAAATGCTGTTTTGATTTAAAAGGTTTAAGTAAGAAATAAGATATCATTTGTATAACTTCATTTGATCAGGTGTCAACTGTGCTTCGCATGGCAATGAAGTCTTGCTGGCTGATATAGAATAACATCTTTTATTTAGGATGTGTATAGTTGTGATTTGAAACCGTGAAAACATTACTGAATTGACTTGATTGATTATAACACCACGATTAAGTTATGTTGCATTGTAATTTCTGGAATAAATCAAAAAGTGTTTTATATAAAGGGAAAACATTTGCAAATGTTTATATGTATAATTAAACTTTATAATGTAAACTGATTTACCATATTCGTTTATCCTTGTCATTATCTCCATGAGCTGACAGACCGGGTATGCATCTTTTTTATTACCCAATGGCCATAAATCTTACTGAAGGAGGCTAGGATAGTACTGATCACGATTGAAATATGTCAGAAACTCAATTCATAATAGTGGCTCTTGTCGCTTTACTAGCTATTATGACACCCAAGCATACTAAACTATGTTATGTCTTGTTGTAGAATATGACGTTATAGCTATTTATATATTGTCACAGTAATAAAGGCTCTCATACCCAAATGAATGAGAAATTTACTGTTGGTTGATTTTTTTCCATTTTTCTCTAATTTCGCCATTAATTCTCCTTTGGAAAAAATATTCAAAATAAATTTGATTTGTATTAAAGTTCTTTAGAATCAAAGTATTAATGGTGCAGTTTAAATATAAATGACAATAAAAGGCAGTTATAGTAATTTGAGAGCACAAAGTTTAATGCCACCATAGGTTGGCTTGAGTAAGTTCATATTCCTATGATGTATTAAGCCCATAAATAGTTTATGTATCATGTTTCAAAAAAAAAATTGAGTTTTCTTTTAGAATTAGATAAATGTTTTTGTAACAATAGTGAAAATGGGAGTTTTAGGTAGTAAGATTTTATGCATTATTAAGTATAGACCTCAAAATCAAAAAAGTCATGGAAAGTGTATATATTTCCTATAGCTTATGTGAATTTCAGACTGATATTAATTTCAGAGAAACTTATAATTCCCATCAATGATAAGAGCCCATGGTTTAGGCATATTTGTAGGTTGAGAGTCCCCTCTTCTACGATTTTACTAAGTATGAGGAAAGTTCACTGACAATATTTTTTTCATGATGCTGTGTATTCTTAAATTTGTTGCTAACTTGGATTTCTTAAAAAACTGAATTTTTGGTACCTCACAGTGATGTAAGGCTGTTATAGTATTTTTGTTAGCAATTGCCATTAATATATCGATAATATGAAAAAAAAATAAAAACAGAGAATTATTGTATACTATCATAAATTTATTAATTTTCAGTATGTCCAAAGACTTCAGCTTTCAATAATTTCTAGGAAGTTTAAAACTTTGAGATTTTCTGAAATTTTCTAAGAAATACTGATTAAAGAACCCAAGACCTGCTAAGACCAGCTAGGATTTTGATTAATTGACAAGTCCTGATGACTCAGTGGCTAAAGCTTTCACTGGGTGACTGGAAGGTTGTGGGTTTAACTGCATTTAGCTGAAGACATTAAAATAGGTAGTCACTTCTTCTTTGCCAGATGTTTGGCATTTATAAGTAAGAGTCACATAATTTTCTGATGACAAGGTCCCAATGTTACAGCAGGCATTGGCACCATTATAAAAGAACCCTATCTGCTACAACCCCAAGTGCCATGCATTCAAGTTCTAATTATTTGGCACTTTACCTAAAGCTCATGGTGTCTAAATATAAAATTCTTGAGTGGGATGTAAAAGAAACAAATAAATCTGCAATTTTAGAAAATTGTATTTACAGGTTTTTCCTAAACTATGAGAAAATTAATTTTAAGTGCATTAATAGTATGATCTCATATCCTCAGGAAATGATGTCATAATTCCTGAGGATATAAAATGTCTTGCTATGTTTTAAATTGAAAGAGCGGTATTGTATTTTGCAAGTTATAATAGTGCTTAAGTATATTTGATGTACTGTGATAAATTCAGTACTTTTGCAATATAATTTAAGCATAATATAAAATAACCAATTTAGTGTGGTGTCAAAAGTGCTTAGTTTTACCCCTGAAAATGAAGTATGGAGTGGTAATACAGGTGGAAATCACCAAGTCAGACTGAACAGTCTGCTGTTTCTCTCCATCTGTCTTCCAAATTGTGTCTAAGCTACTTAACCGTCTAACAAAGGAACATTTGATTCTCATACTTTCTTCAGATATTGCTATTATGATATAGGATTTGGCATGATCCTTACACAAGAACACTTGCTGTTTCAAAGCAGATCAATTTGAATTTTATGTCTGAACCATTTATTATAACAATGGAACACCATATGCTAATACTTATCACAAATTAAAGGTTGCTGAATATGTGTCATTATACTAATTGAAGGTCACTTGTTCAATGTCAAGGTTACTGCTTTTAAAAAAGAGTTTGAATATAATGTGTGGGATTTAATGTATAATAAAGAAACATTAGATTGCCTTGATGGGCAAAGCCTGTCATCATCTTTCTAGGATTTGAGGCAATGAGGAAAAACTGGAATTTTGAAAGATTTCTCAGGATATCCTGTTCCATTACTGTCCCAGTAAACCCTGACATTTTCCAGCACCATCCCAGATAATTTCATTACCTTGAATTTTTAAAAGGAAATCTCAGGAGGAAATTGCTTAAAATTATCATGAGAATTCTATGTCCCTATTTAGACCTTGGTTTCAAGGTTTAACTACTGAATTTAAGGGGATTACACCTCACTGCTGTTACCAATATAGGAGTTTTACAGAATGTACTTTAAACTTAACCCATCTCTTTGAACCACATAAGTTTCAAAAACCTCATGGTTGTGAAGGTGTTTTGCTGATGATTTCAAAATTAAAAGATCAGAAAATTTAAAGCAACAGCGAGATGGGTTGATTTCAAAGAAATAGATATGAATGTACTGATACATGTAGGTTGACACATCATAAAAATTCATGGATTCCTGAACAACCATATTAAAAACTTTTCTCAAAATTGAAAAACACATGACAGTATGTCTTAATCTACAATGCTTAAGGGTTTTTTTTCTGTTGATTTGCATATGAAACTTGATGGATGATAATCTATATGTTATGTTGATCATGTGTGGACAGGATTTGAAAATGATGCTCCATTGCTCCCATTTAGCTTCAGTATGAAGTGCAATGCTGGAAGCTAAACAGATTCCTCCGAGATGTGATTTTGATTAAATATTGAATCTCTCTCCAACACAATCTTCACCTTGTCACCAATATAATACAACTGAACAATTCAATCCTATCAACCTGAAACTCTAGCGTAGTCTAAATGATTAGATGGATTTTACAGATAGTCATTTAAATATCACAGTCTGTATACAATATAAGTCTGTTTCTCATGGAATCCTCAGCATTGGTAGACTAATTAAAGAACACAGAGACAAAGCATACTAGATGACTAGATTTGTTGACTCTTTCCACACAGGCAGACAGAGTGTAGAGATATGTTGTATGGAGGTTATAGGTGCATTCAACAGGTTTTAGCTGTGACAGTAGATGTTGTACTTGAGTTCATGTTCTTAATTAAGCATTGATTTTTTTCAGCATGGATTATGGACAGTTATTAACCAAATTTAATTTGTTTGTAGACCAGTCTCTAAGAAGGCTGAAAGACCAAATGCCAGGATGAACACAGAAGAACTAGCGCAAGAGTCGGCCAGGATTCAGAAAGAGATGGATGAGAGGAAGTCACGGGGTAACCCCTCCCGCCGGGATGAGAAGTCGCCTACACGTACTGCCATGAACCTCTCATTTTCTGCCATCAACAAGGTAAGTTGGGAATTCTGCTTCAGTTCATGATATAATGTATATTATGAAGTATTGCTGAATACTGAATACAACACCCACTGACTTGCAAATTCATTACTTGATTTTGTAACACCTTTGTTGGAGCTGAACAGAGACTGACAAGCACAAATGGCCTTTCTCTGTGATCAAATCAAGGTGTGCATTATATAGTAACAAGGGGTCATTGAAAAATAAAACATTTTGTATAATGTACTTTAGTTACATTTAAAAGTCACGCTTTCTATGATATGTAATTTATACTAGTTGTTGTGTAATTTCATGAATTCAGAGAAGATGTGTTTAATTCATACAATATAAATAGACAATATTATCTGAAGTGCCAGAATGCTTTATTGTGTATTTTTACAATCATGATTAATAATTGTAGCCCTGGATTTAAACTCCATTAATGAATGGCCTCTCTTTTTACAGTCTCCATCCTATGAAGACCTGCGATCACAGCTACCGCCAGGTTGCCCTGTTCCCTTAACTGGCCGATTTAGCCCCTCTCCTCAGGAAAGAGCGAGCCCCTCTCCCAGCCCTTCCTCGTCTAAACAGAAGTCCCAGATTGATCAACCATTGGAACTGGAAGCACAGCCCAGTTCTCCTAGGGACCTTGAGAGGAGAAGCACCTCTTCTGTGGAGAGACCCAGGAAGTATTCAGATGTACAGAATCCAAGCACCTCAAAGAGAAATTATTCTCCTGACAGGACTACTAATATTCAGTGAGACGAAGCTTTAAGAATGTTTTAAGATGAATCATCAATATAATCATGTAATGATAAGAGTTTCCAAGCAGATTTGCATCATTCATCATATCATTCTAGCATGACCTCAATACAATATTTTTCATTAACAGAATGGATTCACCCACTATGACAAGTTCCCCAAGAGAAAGAAAATCTCATATTTCAGATAGAGGGGAACCAGCTCGTTTGGAAAACTGCCGAGAACAAGAAAGAAGTCAGCAACTGATCCAACCCAAATCTCGAAAACCAATTGACAGATATGATGATCAGGACAGTGATTTCAGCGATGTTATTGACAATTCTATGTATGAAAGAACCCCTACTAGTCATACATTTAATCCTATAACCAGTTCTCCTATAGAGAGAGGGAGAACTCGAAGTCGTAGGTCAGATACTCGCGAGAATTCTGGCCAGCCAATGAGCAGGAGTCTTTCAGAGAGGCCTTTCTACAGTCATTCTCCAAACAACCACGAGAGAAGCCAGACTTCACCTGAGAGACCCGGTGTATCACAGGAAACTCAAAATGTTTCACTGGGGCGAATAAGTCCAATCCTCAATGGGAGGGGCTCACCAAGGGTTACAGAGGAAAAATTGGTAACAAAAATACCATTTTTAAAGTGTGTGCTACAGTGTATCATGATAATTTTCATGAATGTATGATAGAATATTTTTACTATATAAAACTTAGATGAATATATTTATTATATTAAGTTTCAGTTTACTTTTACGTATTTTCATTCACTGTCATTGCAGTCTGTTTCATTCCAAGATTATCCACCTCCTGTGCAAGAGGTTGGAAGAACTGTAAGTACTGATACTGTTTGAATGCATGTTGGCTGATGGCCATATTCACATCATAAGTTTGTTAATTATTGATATCCATATCATTTCATTTTAGTCACCTACTTATTTGGATCTTGCTTACAACAAAGAAAGGCCATCATTTCGCTCTGAGTGGATTTCCAAGGGATTGCCTTCCAAGGTGAATGTGAAGTATTAATATTATATGTTTTGAGGCTTTATATTCTAAAATTGTATTTTGATAAAGATGGTGTACATGGTGTTTTATTTACTGCTGACAGTCAGAAAATGAGAAAGAACCAAAGTCACTGAAGAGAACTCTGTTGGACCTGAGGACAGCAGAGAAACAACTGAAAGAAATCAAAGCACTGACTGAAGATGCCAGGCAAGTTTACAATATAACCCATCAGCTCTTGATGAAAGGAAATGTTTTATCTAGATTAGTTTTTATAATCGAATACTATGAATTGTTAAGGCAGACCCTTGCATGAATTATGTTACTTCTAGTTTGATACCCATAATATGATTCTGCAATGTCTGTCATATTGATTTATTTTTTCTTCTGTGTGGTATTTCATTCAGGACGCAGTTGATGTTAACAGAATTCAAGAGGGACAATAAGCAGAGAGACTATGAGAGAATGAGTGAAGATTTAAATAGGAGAAAACGGGAACTGAAAGGTTATGAGGATCAGCTCAGGTCAAGGACAAGTGATATTCTACAGATAGACCAGACACATCTGGATGATAAGGTGTGATAATACTGAACATTTTATTAATGACACAGGGTCTCTGACCATTGAATAAGGGATGGTGCATATAAAACTGACTTACAAACTATAATACTAAATTGGGAAACTGATTTTTGATGGCAATAAACTTCTGAAACTAAAATTTTTTTTGTTACTATATTTGATCTTGTTATGTACAATGTATAAAATTCAAAATCCAGTATTGGATTATTTATATTTGTAATTTAATGATACTTGCTACAAACAAACTTTTTTCCAAAAATGACTAAAATAAAAAGTAAATTTATGTTTTTAGAAGAGCTGAGATCAAAAGTTGAATGCCTGATAACAAAAATTTATTTGCATAGTTTTCATCAAGACCCTCCCCTCCCCTCTTCAAAACTTGATATGATGAATGTGATTATCATACAATAACACTAATGTTCAATATTCATTTTGAAATGTTTATTAACAAATGTAGTTTTTAAATGTCACTTTAAATGTTGATTAAAATGTGATAAAATTAATTTTATCATAAACGTTCAATGAGCCATTTCAGTCCTGTTCATTTTCTTCCTGCTGAAGTGCTGCAACTGTCGCTTTTGTTTTTGGGTTAGGTTTTGTAGTTGGTACTTAAAACAATGTGATATTGATTTTGATTGATTTTATATTGTTTCACGTCCCACTCGAGATTCTTTCACTCATATGGAGACGTCACCATTGCCGGTGAAGGACTGCAAAATTTAGGCCTATGCTCTGCGCTTAGGGCCTTTAAGCAGGGAGGGATCTTTATTGTGCCACACCTACTGTGACACGAGGCCTCGGTTTTTGCGGACTCATCTGAAGGACCACCCCATTTAGTCGCCTCTTATGACAAGCAAGGAATACTAAGGACCTATTCTAACATGTGATAGCTGTTTACTGTAACAAAATTTGCTTTTCTGACAAAAGAATGGGCGCATTTAAAACAGTAAACTTGAACCAAAATTATTCATGTATTGAAATAAAATCAATGTCGGATGACTGAAACTTTCAGGAGTTTTTACTCCCAAACTACTTAATTGAATTAAAATTTTTATCCAACAATGATTTTTTGATCTCACTCCTAAGTAAATTAAAATTATAACAAGTTATTATAGAATATAATTTATTCTCCTGATTTCTCAATTACATCCAATACAGTCGAGGAAGTTTGTATAGAGCTAAACAGGGAGGGGTAATATATTTCAACTTTTGAACATCATAGAAAATTTGGCAGTCCCATATTTTTTAGAAATTTTGTAACTGTATATATTACAACCAAACTAAGCCAAAAAATGTATATCAACCCATGCATCCAGTTTTTTGTTTGTATTAAGTGTCTTTAAGCCGTGTTGAATATTTTTTGCACTGAAATACAATTTTAAAGTTTATCTCAATATATATCATAGAAGTAATTCCACTGGTTGCATACAGCTGATTTTGTTTTGCAGACTCTGGCCTTGATTCAGGAGAATGAGAGCTTGAAGCACAGACTTAGACAGGCAGATGGCTTGGAGCTAGAGAGAGATGAATTGGTCCGACAATTGGAGATGGCAAAAGAGGACCTTTTTAATGAACAGAAACAGGCCAGACACAAGATTGAGGAACTCAAAGATGTAAGACAGCCTTCTATGATCTCTGCTAGACAGGGATTTTTACGATCTACTGTGCATGTTCTTAATTAGACTAAGTGTATTTAAGATTCGATATGGTATTTGATGTAATCATGAATTAGCACTGCTGTATCGTGCAATAATGGATAAAAAAAATTTGTTACAATAAAGAAAATTCTTGCTTTGACATGAAAGACACAAAAATGATAAAACCCACTAAATAAGAACACATATACTATATTGTATAATACTGTACTGTTGTTTTCTTGTATGGTTAGAAATTTTACATTCAATTTCTTCACAAAATAATCATATATTAAGTATATATTGATATATCAATCACTGACCAAAATTTCTTTACACTTACAAAATTGACAATACCAATCTCTAGAAAATTAAGTATCATCTTTCAAAACTTTCTTGATCAACAGTAAACAACTGTATTAGTCCTTAAAGCTCTGCTTAAAGAAACAAATAAAGTGAGTCTACCTTTAACACATACAGAAGGAAATTGCATGTACCTTTAACATTGTATAGGAATTGGAAAATCTGTCAAGTCAGCTGGAAGAAAACCGCAGTCCTTACTCTGCAGTGGACTCTCAGAAAGTACAGGAACTGGAAGAAGCATTGAGGAAATTAGAGACTGACAAGACAAATCTTATCAGGGTAAGTAAGCAAGTCAGAGCTGTCTTTCTAAAGGTTTACGTCAAACATCAGATAATTGCAGTACATATTTCACGAAGTTTAGATGTGTGTTCTTGAATTCTTATCGTAAAGATGCGATTTTGAGGTGAATTTTTTGTATAAATGAGGAATTTACATCTTTTCAAAAATTGATACCTATAGGATAAAGCCAGTTTGTATGAAGAGCTGCAGGAAATGTCCAAATCTACCAAAGCAGAATACAGGCCAAGGTTGGGAAAGGCTGAGGAACTACGGACCCAACTAGAAAAAGTCTGTTTGGATTTGGCAGATGTAAAAGAGAAGAACAGCAAGACTGAGGAAATCAATGGCAGACTCAGGTACAGGATTTTGTCAGCCAGATACTTTATAGTTGCATTGTTTGAAGTAAACAATGATAAAAAGAAACTCTCTTAAAGGCATTCTACTGCCAAGGAAATTTTTCCTGCCTTGTTAGATTTAATATAAGATTGAGACTGATTTTCATAAATAAATGACTAGGAAATATAACTATTATTCAATACGTAATTTATTAGCAATAAATGTTGGGATATCTTGGTAATGATAACAATAGTCATGTATTATTGTAAACCATCTTTTATTTGTGACAGCTTTATTTCACATTTTACCAGTGGTAAACTGGTTCACAATGACTAATTCTGTGACATGGTAATCTTTAAAAATGTGAGAATCATTATAGCACTGGTTGATAGCAAGAATTATTCTTGAATAAAAGTTGGTTTACAGTAACTTCTTCTAATGAAAAAGAGATTAATATTGAAGTAATATATCATGATAGAATCTTAATCTAAAATTGAAATACCCTAAATAAATACAACTAATCTATATTTAATAATGTTTTTTTTTTATTGTGATCAGTCTCATGAGAAATCAGACTTTGTATTGTAAGGAATAGAATAAGATATTAATAAGTCATATGATAAATATGGAATACCTGTGTAAAAAAAAAAAATGATAAAATTAAACATAAAAGCAACATTGAAACTTACAGGGACCAGATTGGAGAATTGAAAAGGCAGTTGGAAAGGGAGAAAACACTGAAGGATGGACTGTTGGATGATCACAAACGGACTCTTCAAACCCTCAGGAAAGAAATGGTAAAGGAATGTTAAATAAGAAAATAATGCAGAGTCTAATTGCAGTATGTGGCCATTTATTCTCTCCATTCTTTATGCAGGACACAGCTATGGTTCAGATGAGAGAAAATTTGTTTCTGGAGAAACAGAAAGCTATAGAGAACATCAGGGGAGATCTGGACAAAGGGAGGTCAAAAACAGAAGAGAGACTTCAGCGTGCTGCCATAGAGCACCAAAAAATTCTCAAGGTAACCCAAATAGAAGCATTGAGACCACACCCACCCCCATTGAAATTTGAAATAGTTGTTATTCCCCTTGGTACACAATGCATCATGACTTGCTCTTTTATTTTTTGACAGTATATAAAGGTAAAAGTATATTCTTAAGTACCTGTATTATTTTTATTTAACTTTTATTGTACTAAACCATGTGTATTTCACACTCAGTAATAAAAAGGTAACACTATTACTTTTTGTACAAAGTTTCAACCAGTATATCATAGCAATTTTATCATATATAAAATAATTATAACGTGCATATCAAAATGGCATACGAAGCATAAAAACTAAAATAATATCAACAGGCTGTTTAGAGCTGAAGTTATCTGCCAGTAATGTACAAGTAATTAATGTTTCAGACTTTCTCCCTCCAGAAGGGCATATTATACTGTAACAAGTTTTACCGTGCTCTCAGGACATTGAGTTAAATCATTACCTTATTGTTTTGGTCATGTCTTTTTCATATGGAGCTTTCAGAACTGAGATTAAAATTATATTATACAGTTATTAACATTTTTTTTGGTCAATACGATGGGACCATGGAAATGTCAATAATTGTTTTATTATATGATTGAATGATTTAAAACACTGAAACCAGTTACTAGTGCTTATGAACAGATACCTAGCTGACCATCTTTGTAGAGATCAAGACCTAGTTGAAAGTGATTGTAGACACAAGTTTTCATTGGACAACACCCCCCACCCCCCAAAAAAAGTGGTATCAGTTTGTGAATTCCCAATATTTTTTATCTGATACTGGAAAAATTGAATGTTGTATTTGCTTCAAAGGCATGTGGAGGTGAATATAATGTTCTATTTTTTCTAGTTTGTAGAATCTCAGCTAATTAGACAGTTAAGTAATTATTCAATCATATAATGATATATCTGATGGACACAATAATAATGGTTGCTGGATCTAGTATAAACAGTTATTACCCATATGTTGTAATATGTAGTATACATGCTTTTAATATTTTCTTCGTTACATATATTTTTCAGTCACAAATCTCACAATTGTTTTCTTTTAATCTAAGACTCACCAACAATATGTTTGCTCATTTTATGTTTTACATGCTATAAAAATCATCTATGAATTTTCCTTAAATTTCATATATGTTTCCAGTACTTTATCATGTTTATCAATTGGAGTTTCAAATGTAGAGATTCAATACTTTTTCCTATTTCTACAGCAAAAGGAAGAGGAAATAACTCAGTTGATAGAAGTTGTCGGTAAACTGGAAAAAGACAGGTCTCTTCTGGAAAGAAGAATCAAGGATGACACAGAACAAAAGGTTTGATTTTTGATAATTGATAAAATCCAAATTCATATCAAGTACACCCATACAAAGTGAAATATAGCTTACACTGTATCCTCAGTATCACCTCCTCTGTCAGCAGATTAAGCTGAAGGTTGACAAAATACAGGTGATCTCAGATTCATGGAAATTGTATAAAACACAGAAAAATTATGGACCAAAGGATGATTTCAGAATTTCATAAGAATTGACCTATAGGAGAGAAAAAAATCACTTTTGAAAATCAATGTTCATTTGTTATTTTGACCATATATACCTCTAAATTTTTCAAATTTGCATTATGAAACTAAAATTTTATATTTTTGTATTAGCACTTTTGAAATTAACCTTCAAAGTTAGCTAAAACAGCATTTTCTCAGTAAAAATGCTTATTTTTGCATGAATTTAGGTCTAGAAGTCCTTTAGAACAGGCCTGTCCCTAATAAAAACTATGGTATTCTGATATGTTTTGATCTGTTTTGATCTAAGGAATAATTTGAAATAGGATTTTTTCAGGGGCACCCCTGCCCTGGGGTTGAAATTTACAAAAAATGTACAAAAAAATGCAAAAACCTATTTCCATCATCGTGGTTCATATTCATGCTGTTTATATTCATAGTTAGCATAGCTTAGATGGTTAGACTGCAGA
Source organism: Ostrea denselamellosa (assembly GCA_024699665.1). Taxonomy (NCBI): domain Eukaryota; kingdom Metazoa; phylum Mollusca; class Bivalvia; order Ostreida; family Ostreidae; genus Ostrea; species Ostrea denselamellosa. The sequence goes on along the minus strand of JAMZEH010000005.1, from coordinate 23,899,595 downwards.
TGCTCACAATCAACATTTTTAGTGTCCTGGTTCAAATCTACTTTTACTGTTGTAAAATTTTTGCCTGTATAAACACCATGTTAATTTTTTCTCTATACAGGCTTGTGTATTTTACTTTAATTTTCTTCCTTAAATGTGGGTTTGCTCATGATGTAAAAGATATTTATGAGAATGCAGGTCATAAATTCTCATTAACTAAAGGCAATCAACTGGAACTATACCTCAGTGTAAGCACACTTTGTTCGAGGACAAGAATCATTCACTCTGTGTTACTCAATATAAGTGTCATGAAAAAAATAATGCCCTGCAAAAATATCTGCGTTTGCAAAGTAGGTGCGAGAACTGGTGGGTGCTGTACCCGTGTTGCTTCTGTTTTATGGTATTTAGGCTATGCTCATAATAGCCTCACACACTAGTTCCGTCCAAAAATCAAAACATCCAAAATGTCACAAATACTCTTGAATGAATCTCATTGAACATGGTATTGTATTCATTCATTTATGGCAAGAACCCAAACTTTTTAAGCATTCATCTACATGAAATGCCTTCATACTCAAAACATAAAACAGAAAAGGCCCTCGCCATGTTACAACAAGGGTGTGCCAAATATTTTAAAATTACATATAAAAATTGTATACCTTGAAGACAATACTCTCTACCCTGATCAGGTTTTTAAGCTGTAGGGCTACATTTCAGTAACAACAGTTAATTTCTTGAATTTTATTTTCATAATTTGTATTTCTTACACCAATGACTTTTTTAAATATTATTTCCAAAGAAATGAGTTGTAAGTAAACATATATAAAGTAATTGCATTGTTAAAAGTAAACAGAGAAATATGAAATGAAATTTCAAGATAAGGAACTAAAAATGTGTCTACAATTCATGCTGCTCAGACAACGACAGTGAAATGGTTTCTTCTATCTTAACAAGTTACATGACTGTATTGACTAGAACTAAAGCAATGCATGAGAAACAAATAACTACACACATGTGGCCTGAAGTCATTGACTGGAACGAAAATCAAGCTTTTTGTAAAGACTTCAGTCTGTTCAAAATGTGACAAAACAATAACAACTTCACATTGTATGGAACATTTCCGTAATTGTACCCCTTGAGGAGTACAAAAACATTTCAAGTTCTTTTTGAAGCTACTAGTCCTCAGAATATTGTTTCACAAAGAATAAGCAGAAACCATCAGAATAGTTAGATTTAAATTTAACAAAAATTGCCATCAAAGGAAGCATGACTGCTGCCATGCCACATTTTGTCCATAAATATGTGATGTGTTTATGGATGTACATAATATTTCCATGCAACAAAAATCCACGAATTTCACTGTTTTACAAAAAAAAAAAAATGCAAAATAATAATAATAATTAATAATAAATAAATGATAATTAAAAACCAGGTAGGAAAGTTATCAATGTCAACATTCCTTACCAAATGAAGAAAGTAAATATGTTAAGATATTCAGTCTAATGATAATGAAATATGTTTTGACGTGCATGTATTCTTCAAAAATGCATAGTACATCCATGGATGCATGAGGTATTGCCTAAAAAGCTAACAGAAAGACATATCTTGCAAATTACTGTCATCTAAATGCAAGAGAAAACAAACTGTTGAATTCATGTATGATGTAGAGTTATGGTGTGGATTTATATTTATATGTACAAAAATGTTGCAAATGGATCCTACTAGCTGCTAGATTTGTAGATAAAGCATGTTAATTAAATTAAGAAGTCCAAAACATTTCATTGTTGAATGTAGAATCTCATACATGTAACAAATGTGTTTCTAGTACTTTTCAGTTGTATTTTTATATTTAATTCCATAGAAATTGAAATGTCCGTAATTATAGAACTGTTATGGAAAAGTATCTCCTGTCTGTGAATAAACTTAGTCGGATTTACCACAGAACATCACATTCTTCATGTGAAAAATTCATGGAAAAATGCAATTCCATGTCAAAATGATCTGTGTTTTGTATACATTTGCCCATGATCCATAATCTGTGATCCATGATTGTCCATGTTTTGTAAACTATGGATTAAACCTTTTGGAGCAAATGATACATTGTTAAGGAACTTCATTCCAACCTGGTGCAAGCATACAAAGTTTTGGTACAACCAAGCTGTCTTTAAGCCCTGCTTGCATGATGCCTGCAGGACTTCTATCTTTTCCTACATGAATAATTGAAAGCCTTATTAAGATATATAATTCATTTGTATATTTGAAGATTCATTTGGTTTGGGACTTTGTTTTACATCTAGAGAACATTTCTCATATTGCTTGTTTGTGTTTGTGAGCTTTTGGTACACTCTAAAGTAAAGTAACACTCAAATTTTTAAAAGATGTTTTGTAACCTGTTGTTAATGTTGATGAAGATAATTGATTTATCAATTACAGGTACAGGAAGCTTTGAAGCAGGAACGGGAGAAGCTAGAGAAAGACAAGGAATTTATGCTAATGAGGGAGAAGGAACAGAAAGAAAGCAGACAAACCCTGAATAACCTGGCTAATGAACTCGAACAGGAGAGGCAGCACAAAGGGACACTGATAGAGAGGATCAGTCAGTTAAACAGGGTAAGTGTATACATACAATCAGTAACAGTCAGAGAGGATCAGTCAGTTAAACAGGGTAAGTGTATACATACAATCAGTAACAGTCAGAGAGGATCAGTCAGTTAAACAGGGTAAGTGTATACATACAATCAGTAACAGTCAGAGAGGATCAGTCAGTTAAACAGGGTAAGTGTATACATACAATCAGTAACAGTCAGAGAGGATCAGTCAGTTAAACAGGGTAAGTGTATACATACAATCAGTAACAGTCAGAGAGGATCAGTCAGTTAAACAGGGTAAGTGTATACATACAATCAGTAACAGTCAGAGAGGATCAGTCAGTTAAACAGGGTAAGTGTATACATACAATCAGTAACAGTCAGAGAGGATCAGTCAGTTAAACAGGGTAAGTGTATACATACAATCAGTAACAGTCAGATAGAGAGGATCAGTCAGTTAAACAGAGAAGTGTATAAATACAATCAGTAACAGTCAGATAGGATCAGTCAGTTAAACAGGGTAAGTGTATACATACAATCAGTAACAGTCAGATAGAGAGGATTAGTCAGTTAAACAGAGAAGTGTATAAATACAATCAGTAACAGTCAGATAGAGAGGATCAGTCAGTTAAACAGGGTAACTTGTGATTCCTGTCCAATTTGCCAGCAAAGACTATTATGATTTTACAACAGAATAAAACAAAGAGTAAGTCAAATATCAAATCCTTGTTCTTTGTCCTCATATTCATTATCAATTGCAAAAATTCTGGTTTTCTAGGTTATGTGAAGAGTAAAGAAAATATGCTAAGGCAGCAGTTTAAACATCCTTTTCAGTTTAATATTGATTGATGGAAGAACAAGTCAAATATATATAAAATTCATGAGTAACAGAACAGTTAACATGTTTTATGCATGCTATATTCAGTTTAAATACTTAACCAACAAAATTATGATTGTGATAATTTATATCAGCTGTCTTCGTCTTAGCAAAAATGCTTTACAGTTAAATAGACACTGATTAATATACTGCTGTCAAATCCTCAATTTCACTGGTGATTATTATTTTGGTTTTTGGGAGCTTTTTTGTTGTTTTTTTTAATAAATAATGATAATGGCTGTCTTCTCGTTAATACATCTCCGTAATGGTGGAATACAGTGTTTTTATGAATGTAACTTTACTTGGTCGATACCCATAATGTTCAATAAATTGAATTCATTGGTCCTTTATGATTTTATTAGTGTTCAGTAAAGCAGATCTAATTATCAGTTGATGTTTCTTTCACTCAACCCAAGGTCAAACACTTTGTTCAGCTGCATTTTGTGGCTGATCATAGTAGGGCTGATTGTATTGGCTAAAATAAGTTATCATGTGTTCTGTTGGTGCTATCTAATATGATAATTGCAAGTATGCATCTATATGATTCTTTATTTCATTCAGTCGTATAAAATTAGATGACAACCAATATGATGTGACAATCTGATGTGCCAGTTTGATTATTCTTTGAAAGAATTAAAATTAATTGTCACAAACACAAACAGTAGATATTGCTACTGTAGCAGTTAATGTGACAGTGTTCATCATTTAATGCTATACATAAAATGCAATAACATTTTTATGTAAAGTTTGAAAATTGATACAATGACAATTATAGGTAGATATCTTTAACAATTATACCTATATACACTTACTAATAAGACTAAATAATGACAGACAAATAATTTCAAGCTTACTGAATTTATTCTGTGTTAACTGATAACGCTAATATGATGTAAATGATGTCACAGAAACAAAAACATGTGCAACTTTGCACAAAACAAACCCTTACATGTAATGACATGCTGAACAATTCAACCAAAACAAAAAATAAAAACTCAGAGTCCATACAGTTTCCATTATGTCCACAGTTTTATTTGTTAATACATCCCTGTTGAAGAGAAGGGGGGGGGGGGGGGGGGGGGGGTTACCTCATATGATATGTGCTAAAAATATAGAACCCCTTTTAAAACACATTTTCCCCTTGTATTACAATGCATCAAAATTTTGGCGATAGGAAATTTGAATTTCAATGCATGTGAATTCTTTCATTAGTAAATTTAAAGTTACTTTTTAATTAACATGTGTCAATGGACAGGTTTCCTAGTTTTAAAATAGGAGCAAATTTGCTTTGCTGGAACTGATTGTTTAGAGTAATTATTGTAGTCAGGTATTTGATATTTACAGATGGAGGTCTTTTAATCATAAATGGGCATTTTCACCTAATCTCAGTAGAATATTATTTGTAATGTTCTGTGAATAAATTAAACACCTGTATCAAAAGTCATTGAATTTGAAATCTACCTGATAGAATTTGAAAGGATCTGGAGATGTGGTATTCTATGACTTTATCTTATCTGCATAACAAATCTCTTCATTTTATCACTTTCTAAATTGAAAAGTTTGTACAACCTAGTCAATTCATGGCTTACCACTCGAATTTCCATAGTTCTTGATTAAACATGTTTTCCTTGGCATTGTTTAACAGGTGAATAGTAAATGTTCTTTTTTCATTATCACTGTATTGTTTGAGCAGATTAGATGAGAAAAGAAAACTACACGTCATTATGATCTTTGTATACACCAAACAATGTACTGTATTAAAAGGCTCAGCTCAAATTCTCAAGGTGTCGTATTGTGAAAGTCCAACATTATATATTTAACTGCTCTAATTCTACTAGGTTAAACATAGCCATAGGTCTTATTCATAACTCAGCAGTAGGAGTGGATAGAGTAGATATTACTTTTAGCATATTTCTCCCTTTTCAACCCCTTGAAACTACACGATTTTGTGCACCCATTGAATTAGAATTTGATTGGATTATTGTGTCACCTATACTTCACTAGTTATAGCGTCATTACCTGGATATTGATTTTTAGGATGGAATTCTTCATATGTTCCAGTTTTTTATTATTAAAGTCTGACAGAGGTTGTGCAAAAGAACAGTCAATTCTTAATTGAATTTCAACTTTCCTCCTTTGCTGTGGTTGTGAATATTTAATTCACTTTCTGGATGCTAAATGTAGAGTGATATCAGAATACACTATGAAGGTCTGAAACAGCTGTTGTAACTGTGATTTACTGTACTGCGTGGCTAATACTAAATTCATTCTCATTCAAGTTACAAAAAACTGATGAGATTGAACTGTCTTACTTTGTGCTGCCCAGAAAATGTTGTGAGATGCTTGTGTGAATGCATGACTGGTATATTGCACTATTTTGTGATGTCATAATAGCTATGATGTCATAATCATATTTCGGGAAAATAGGTGTAAATACCATTTCAGTTCAAATAAATTAGTCACCAGTTCTACTTGAGCAGTGTTTCACCAGCTGGCTTTATTCGTTCTCATCAAGTGGATATTTACTTTAACTCTTAAGGATTTGGTGAATGCAGATATTAAGAGTTATAGGTATTAAGTCTCTCCTTCCACTGAAAGAAACATATTAGTGTGTAAACTGATAGCATTGTAAGTGAACCATTCATTTTTGGATGAAATCTTACTGCTGTAAATCTAAATGTGTAGTAAATTTTATGCCCAATTTCCTTCAGCATACTTCAGACGATTTGGAGTGGTAGTTTTTGTATTGTAAATTTTAAGAAGAATAAACTGTATCTGACAAACGCTGTTTCCCAACTGAAGTATTCTTCAGACTTTCTTCCAATGTGTTGAAACTGTTTCAAGTGATTTGTCATCAACTGTCTGGAATGGATTTGGATTACGACCAACTAAGAGAAATAAGAACTAGATTTTCCAACTGTCTGTATGTAAGTACCTTGTATTTTGCAAAGGGTGTGATGTGGTGGTCATGATTATTTTTAGTCATTTATATGAGAGAGAGAGAGAGAGAGAGAGAGAGAGAGAGAGAGAGAGAGAGAGAGAGAGAGAGAGAGAGAGAGAGAGAGAGAGAGAGATTGTACACTGAACTATAGATATTTCTGAATTTTAATCTGAAATGCTTATTTAGTACTTTTGTTCAATAGAGTGTAATAACCCTCTCTCCCATCTTACCCACAGACAATAGGTGTTTCAGTTAGAAAACAAGATGTATTCTTATTCTTTCAATAGTTTACAGCATGTAAAACAACCTTGTTAGACTTTTAATGGGTAGCTGTGCAATGTTTCTTTTAAACAATAAATGGTAATTAAGAATGACTAGCTACTGCTGCAAGATCATTAATGTTAGTAAAAACAAAATCAATAACTTAATTAAAAACACACAAAGTCCTTGCTGTCACCCAGTATAACTAGCATGTGACATTTCATCAAGTCTTAGTATGTTCACAGTCCATGGATAGAAAATTGATCCGGTGTCACTTGGTGTGGAACTCTGAATTCTTCACAAGATTTACTTTATAATTTTAGTTGCCTATAACTGTAATTTAATAAACAAGATGAATGGTTTCAAGGCTGTTTACTGAAGATTTTAGTTTTTATTTTTGCTTCTTTTTTTCTGCTGACTTGCATCAAAGATGAAGTACTGTAGTCACATATTAATTAATCTCATTGTATGGTGTCACTGTGTCTGTGCTACACCATCAGTGCTTTTTACAAGCAGTAATTCATTTACAATAAGTATTCATTTTTGCATATTATTATGCATTTAATTAACAAAAGCATTATATGGTATTAAGATTAGTGCTTGAGATAAAACAAAAATATGTTGTGGTCACTGGCCATAGAAATGTGTGCAATATTACCGTGTTCTTTCCCAAAATATTGAGATAATGGTAGAATCATTATAACTGTGCCTTTTAAAAGCTGCTGTGTGCAGCAATTAATTATTGTGACTCAAGGAAATGAAATAATGTATCTTTTTTTCACAAAATATTATAATACATCAGTTAAACTATAATTAGATCAAACCTACTGACAACAGGTCTTCCATGTGTGAAGGCTTTCCTCTGAGGAATCATTGAACATAAGGATTGAGCAAAACAATACTTACAAAGAATGAACAGTGTAATGTAATACATATACTGGTATATATCAAATATATTAATACAATCTTACTTAATGCATGTGCTCATCTATACATTTAACTTTGTCAAAATAATAGAAGTAAAAATTTACATACTTTAAACCTAAAAACTGTATAGTTCTTAGTTTGTTTGTTTTACGTCCCGTCAAGAATTTTTCACTCATATTGAGACATCACCAGCTGTAGGTAAAGTACCTCAAATTTGGACCTATGCTTAGCACTCAGGGCCGTAGCAGTGAGGGTTCTTTAACGTGCCAACACCTACCGTGACACGGGACCTCCGTTTTTAAGATTATATCCGAAAGACCCGTGATTCTCACTTCTAAATGCCGAGCATTTGGCGAAGGAGCAATCACTACCTATTTTTCGTCTTAGGTTTGACGCGGCCATGGCACGAGCAGGGCTCGAACTCATGACCTCCTGATTATGAAGCGAACACTCTAACCACTGAGCTACCACGACCGGTAGTTCTTAGTTAATAAACTATACTGTATAGTTCTTAATTAACAAACTATACTGTATAGTTCTTAGTTAACAAACTATACTAATACTGGTACTCTATACACATGCTTTATTGTATGACATGATTATTAGCATCAAGTAAATTAGCTATAGCTTTGGAAATTTATTTGGATAAACATCGTTTAATCATGAGTAGTCTGCACATTTCGATTGTTATATCAACCTCCCATAATCACATAAAAAAAGTTGTAACTGCTTTCTGGATCTTAATTGTTTGACTTGCTTTGTGATTATCAAACATTTTGTTCATTGTGTTGTCAATATATTCATTATCTGGTTTTGTGGTATCACACAGATGCAAAATTTTAGATTTCTATGATAATAAAGGAAATTTATAAATGTAGATATGAAATATTTACAGACTTTTGTTTTGGTTAATACTGTATAAAGAGTCATCATTTGAAAAACAATTACATTGACCATGGCTTTGCCTTGATTAATATAATGCTTCTTAGATTTATAGTTCCTGAATTATGTGTTGGGGATCTTTTTTATTTCTTCAAGTTCCTGAATCAATATAGACTTCAGTAAAAAGTTGGTAATTGTATATAATGTAATTGGAGGGTTGGAGCTAGAACTACCTGAATATAGATAAGCAAAGAAGGCAGAACTGTATTCTAGGCTTCGTTGAATTTATTGAATTTAATTCAGGTGTAAATATACATTAATGTACTTTGCATCCGGACTTTGTTGCTTTCATGATCTAAGTGTGTGTTCATACAACCATGTAATATGAATTGAGTCTTTACTTTACACTGAAAACATATACTTTTGCTTGATATTGAAAAACAGCCATTTAAATTTAAATAAGTATAATTTGATTAAATTGCATTAAAAACTAGATTCATTTAAATCGTAAATTCATCATATAAATCTGATTTGAGGTGTATTTTACATACGGTGCTTCCTTTCGTTAACATGAATAAAATAAATTGAATAAAAAGAGGACTGTGAGTTTGAATAGCAGTTGTGGTTTTTTTTATAGGGACAGTTTGCAATTTCAGTTCCTTTTTAATCCATATATAACATGTCAATGTAATTTTGAAATCAATACTCATTCATTTGTTTCTTATATCAGAGCTTTTAGCATACAGAACTTTAGAGGGGTATAGACATTTGGGTCTGTTTAATCATTCAATGATGAAAATGGGTTTGAAATGTTTTATAACATTTTAATTAAAGTACATTCAGATTTTCATTGGGGTGTGTATAAAATTCTTGTATAAACTTGCTTACACGAATATAGAATTTTAAAGGTAAGACCATATATATTATCTGTGAGCACACAGTTAACCATTGAACCTTGTTGAAAATTTCCTGATAAAAACCTTTGAATAAACAATGCTGGTTATAGACTTCAAATGGAATGAACAAAATCAACCAAGTCAGCAAAACTATTTTACTTCAAAAATGGAAAAAAAATCCTCTAATGAATTAATAATGAAATACAAGTTAACTTATGATGTAAAAGAAAATAAAATAAAGAGCTTTAATCTAGTATGCAAATGTCAGAATGCTTTGACCATATTTATGGGTCGTGTTTGTTAATAATTTAATCTGGATTTCATTCATTGCCATATCCCTTTCAAAGTTTTATGTGTTATCTACAGGAATGTTTGTAAATATTTGATTTCTGGACTGAATAAACATATCAACTAAAATTGTTATTTAATTTTTGTGAACTAAGTCAACAGTTCCCAATCAAGATTTGGATTTGCCATATTGCTTACACGAAAATGGCATTCTGATTTCAGTGGTACACATATTTTTGCCATCTCTTAAATTCATAGGTCTGAAATAACATAACATAAAGCTTTGAAACTTCATATTTGTTCTAATATTGACACATATGAATCAGAATATGATTTGCACAGAATTTATGTTTTTATGTAAGTTTTGAGGTTATTTTACTGATATTCTGACTTTGGAGTGATGGTTGATGGTAAACATATAGGTAGATGAGAGGGATGAAATGTGGCCAGGATTTCTTGGAAAGAAAAAAAAAACTCAAGTCGAAACTTGGACTTAAGTCTTAAATCTTACTCAAATTTTGACTGCTCAAATTAAAAAAAAAATACTCAAGCTAAAGTTTGAGATTTTTTCAAGAAATCCATATCTGTATTGCCATCCATGAATGTTTTGTATGTTTCTGTAGAATAATAAGAATGGTGCTAGAATGTTACTCAATATCAGGAAAGTCTACAAGAGCAATCCATATTGGGCAAGGTGAAGCTGACTCCCATTACTAGGGGTTTCCATTTCACACCCTGGATGACTCTGTATTTATTCTCAAATAGACTGTTTAACTTTATCCCACTGAGGACCTTTACAAACTTTGTTTAGATTTCAATAACATGTTTGGTGAATATCATTCAGTTATCAAATTGAACACCATATATACATGTGCAGTATCATATCATGTAATCACAAAATTAAAACATCACAGTTAAAGATAAAAATTAAAAAAATTAATAATCAAAATGAACAAATATGTAAATCATTGAAATTGTTAAAATGAATGCAGACATACCTTGAAAGGAGATTGTAAGCTACATAGTTCCTCAGGTCATTTGTGTTGACATTATAGTTGTTAAAATGAGACTTTCCTACACAGAGACAATATATTGAAAATTTCAGGGCATCTCATGATTCATTTTTGTCCAATATCAACACATTTGTCTGAAGCAAGATAAAGTGCAGTGTATATTCTAATGTCATTAAAAATTTTTGTAGGATCTTGAGGATCAGCGCCAGATGAGCAAGCAGGCAGCACATGATCGCATGATGGCCGTGGCTCGAGCCAAGGATCAAGTCAAACATGAGATGCTGCAGGAGATGGACCGAGCCAGAGAAAAACTCAAACAGGTACAAAGCATTGACTACACTAAATTTGGTTTGAGAAAATTTAGTTTCTTTTGGATGTCATTACCAAACCAAAATTGATGTATAAAGTTTAATAATAGGAGATGTATACCATTTTTCAAGTTATAATGATTTAATTACACTTTAAAAAAAGCAATTTGATTTGTGTATATGACTTTAACCACATTCTTTATATTGTATAAACAAAGTTGTTGTAAAGTCACACCAAATGACATCCAGGATTGACATGATAATACATTTAAATCCTCCATTTCAATTTTGTTGCTACAACAATATTGCTCTGCATCATGAAAGATTTATATATTTTCTTATATTAATTATATATCAAATTACATCAGATCTGTTTTTCTAAATTTGCAGTTTGTAATGTGTAAACTACAGCCCATACTAACTGTATATCATATAAAACGAGTAAAGATTATATTCATTCCTTAAGGTAAAATTTGAATGCAATTGTATTTTAAGATTGCCATCCATTCTGAAAACTTTTCAAATCTCTTTTTTTTTGTGGGGAATATTTACAAATCTAAGTGTAAGGCAGTACTGGATATTATTAGTGAATTGTTAGTAATCTTATGAGATGTGCATGTATCTGCTTGGACATTTTTTTTTTTATATACACGTATATACAAATCATCTTCCAGGAACACAAACAGGAGATTGAACGGTTGCAGGACACCATACGCAGACAGGAGGAAGAGCTGTGTAATCTCAGAGCAGAGAGGAAACTGTACATCAGACCTGAGCTAGAAAACTCCCTGGACAGAGTGGAAAGGACCATTGTCAATGAAATCAATGATGAATGCAGACGCAACTCAGGAATTCTGGGCAACAGTCCCAGAAAAGTTAACCTGAAAAAGTGGGTTTGATAGTGTTTATCAAAAAAAGCAAATGTAATTTCAGTCTATTTAAAAACAAATATATGCAGTGATTGAAGTACAATAAGATGCTGGGAAAATAGAAAAAAACATCTTTTACTACCATTGATAAATTTGTGTAGAAAAAAGTCTATAAATGCAAGGCACCTAGATATAGACTTGGCAATGCTATCTGTTCATAATTCGAAGACTCTTTAAGAGCCTTTTATCTTTATTTAACTGGTTATCATTATTTGCCAGTCAACCACTAAAGGATAAAGATAATATATAATCCTGTAAGAGATATTTTTTAATATTTTCTCACTAGAGTGTCACCCGAAAGTAGATAAGCGCAGAATTTGGCTGTGGAAATTGTTCCATAAAATCAATTTCTTATTTATGTGTTCTATTTAATTCGAGGTTTTTTTCCCCCTGCAGCTTCCAAGTAGAAAATGGTGGTTACACACCAAATGGCAGGAGTAGAACCCCTACTACTGCAGCATTGGTGAGTGTGATAGATCTAATACAAAATACTAAATGCAAGATCTTCCCTTCCATTTTGTACCAGGCTTCAGTAAATGTTAGAATCTCCATGCTGTTTTCCATACATTGTGCACATATTTGGTGGAATAAATGATTCATGGCAAAATGAGATTTTGCCTTTCATTTTGTGCTTCCCTGTAGCTTTAGTAAATTCTTACCTCTGAAATAGTACTAATAGCAGAATAAGAGATATGGGTGAAACTAAATGATATTATTGGTTGATGTTTTTTTCTATACACAATAGATACAGCCCACAGATAAAACTGAGGTTCGTTTTTCACATCAATAGTATTGCTGATGACTTTCCTGTGTCTATGCAATATTCATCATTGTCTGTTTAACATTGCTGCCTAGTCTTCTGTAGTCATAAAAGCTTAGCTCTTAATCATTCATTTGATAATGAAAAGCGTTAGTCCGTCATTGCTAATGGGAGAGGGTTTAGTCCGACATGTTTGAGACAGTAGAAACATGTACATGTGTAATCTTCATCAGCTCTGAATTTCATACATTTTAACCATTCTCAAATGCTCTATTGTTCCTGTTGGATTAACACACAGAAAATTACATGTATACCAAGAATGTTTCATAGTAGATGATTAATGTATAGGTTTGAGGTACTCTATATAAGTGCAAAATTTATACAGTCCCACGATTTTGTTAATACAGGTACTCCAAACCAGACAGACTATTTTCATTCTTTTTAATGTCATTATACATATACTCTTGTGGAAAATGCAAACTCCAATGGGAAAATTGTCAGTGTGTTTAGTGACCTCTGGTATCCATGTCTGTATAGATGTTTTATGTTGTGTTGTTTTGTGTAGGCAAACCTCAGGGCCTGCAACCAAGACCTCCGCAACCATGTGACAGAACTGAGACGGGAATTAGAATTACAAAAAACAGCACTACTCAGAGTGGAGAAAGAGAAGGTATGTTAACTAGGCATCTGTGTGACAGAACTGAGACGGGAATTAGAATTACAAAAAACAGCACTACTCAGAGTGGAGAAAGAGAAGGTATGTTAACTAGGCATCTGTGTGACAGAACTGAGACGGGAATTAGAATTACAAAAAACAGCACTACTCAGAGTGGAGAAAGAGAAGGTATGTTAACTAGGCAACTGTGTGACGGAACTGAGACGGGAATTAGAATTACAAAAAACAGCACTACTCAGAGTGGAGAAAGAGAAGGTATGTTAACTAGGCAACTGTGTGACGGAACTGAGACGGGAATTAGAATTACAAAAAACAGCACTACTCAGAGTGGAGAAAGAGAAGGTATGTTAACTAGCCAACTGACCATAGGTAAAAAATACAGATTAATGTTTGTTTTGTGTTGCAGAATGAATCCTACAGATAGTTTTATTTTCTTGATTTCTAATACACAAATGTAGACCAGTCAGGGCATAATCAAACCATAAACTGGGTAATGTTTGCGAGACATTTATATTCTTCATGTAAATTAGATACTATCTATACAACTTTTCTCATGTAAATGATACATGCCTATCTAAATCATAATGTCCTCTGTAGAGTAAGAATTAAAGTGAATTCATAAAATTTCAGGTTTGGAGAGAAATTTGTAGTAGAAATAGAGAATTTTGGGTACAGATTTCACTGACAATACAGTGAATGTCTTGCATTTGCTTTGCAATAAGTACATGATTCTTATTCGTAAAAGATTTATTTAAGAATAAATTTCAGGAATGAACTGCAATGCTTCATGCCAGCATACTCATGAAACGTGTTAACAGCAGTTCATAAAAAAGGATGTCAGCATGATGCATTGCCGCTTTCCCTTCATGTATTTTCAAAAATGATTTTTTTAAATTTTCATTTTACTTTCATTTCTGTCAGAAATAGACATACTATATTTATTAAGATTTATATACACCTTATTCACAACTACACCATATTCATGAGGAAATGTCTCACATTGCAATTGGAAATGTAAATATAGTGAATTGTTTTCATACAGGATGACCTTGTTCTGCGTGTAAAGAAAGAGATAGAAGTGGAGAAGAGTAAAGAATTAGAAAAGATGAAACAGAGTTTGATGAAGGTATGTGTAGTGATGGAGAGGTTGTGAATTTTTTTACTTGAATAATTATACTCAAAAAGTACAATTTTTTGTTATTATTTAATTTTTAATTGGACAAAGGACATTTGTGTAGATTTCCCTGTATTTGGTACATTTGCAAGAAATAAGAAAAAGTGAGCATTTCCACATGTCAGATTTATAGGTTCGGAATTAAAGAGGACATTGCTGTAAAAGTGAGGATATAAAAGTTGGAAACATGTTTTCATCACCTTGCATTAAATATTAAAATTTAGAAATGTTATTATTAATAGCCATGATGGACTTTATCCCAAACCACATTGTTCAGCTCGAAATTGAACTACTAGCTGAGTTTATTTTAAATTCTGGTACTTCCATCTTACTATGGTCAGCATAGACAATGTCAAACAAACAGAGAAATCTGAATGTAAAACAAAGTAAAGTATACAAGACATCAACATTTCATGCTAGAATATCTGTTTGATTTTAGTATCAGTCTGATCAAAGTATTTAAGATTGGAGCAAATGTTATTCATGGGCATGTTCACTTTTCCTTCATGCATTTGTCCTCTTTTTTTGAGAAAATGTTCTTTTATTTCATACACCAATATCATTTATTTCTCAAATTATTTTCTTGTGAGCAAGATTGCTGAATGTGTACTTACATGAGTGGTATGATTTATAGCTGGAGTTCTTTGGCACAGTCACAAGTGTACTAATATATGATCATCACAATATATACAATATTTAGAATATAATAGTATACACTGATAGCATTAATGGTTTTGCCAAATACTAAAAGTCCATTGCCTGACTGCATTGCACTTTGAATTAATTTTTAAAAGTACACATACAGTACACAGTACCTCAGAGAAAAGATTTGTAAGTGCTAGATTAAGAATACTGTCAATTTGTACAATGAATAGTTGATGCATTTTGTGCTTTTTGCAGCAGGTTCCAGCACCCCAGTACAATGGTTACAATGTGCACAAGTCCAACAATCAAATGTAAGGAGATGGTAGCACACTGACACACCACACAAACCTGTTGAAAGTTTAGCACATAGCACAGTCACAATCCTGCAGAGAGTTCAATGTTTCTATGTTACAGAGTATGGTCCTATTAAATATAATCTTAAAGGGGGTCTTATTTAACTGCATATTTTTACCCAATTCCAATTCTGTTTCCTGAGAACCTTGAGCTCTCTGTCTTGGAATGAAGCCGAGTGAAGCAAGGGAGGTAACTCTAAGAGCACTTGAGTCACAGCAGTAGAGTCTGATATTGTTTAAGATGCACTGTATTTATTAGGAGTATGAACAAAAATTGCAACAGCAGGAACAAAGCTATACTGAGCAATGTAAGAAGTACATAGGGGTATTGAAACAGAGAGATGAGGATTTACAAGCTGTACAATATAACTATGATAAATGGAGAATGACTACTGACTCCATGATGAATCGCATGGAGGATGCATTGTCACAATCAAGGTAGTGTACATTCATGCTGTTCATTGAGGGGTGAAGGTCTGTGATCTAAAATATAAACTGAGTGTGATGTATAGTGACCTTAATTTACTAGTTTTTGGTCAGAGAGAACTGATCAGTGGTCAATGCGCACACAGTATGAATATTTGAAAGAAAGAAAAAATTGAATAAATTATCCAATACTAACTTGATGAAGTTTTGAGTTCATACTATTGTTTTTGTTTTAGGCAATACAACAACAAGCTAGTGTCTACTCCTCACTATGAGTACAGTCCTCGGGGTGAGGTTCAAAATTATGAGGTCGAGAGACTGGAGAGGGAAATCAGGAGACTGGCAGAGGTGATTACTAACATCAGTAATGCAAGATTATAGATAGTCATTGGAAGAAGTGCTCATATATGTGCAATCTTGATGTAATTAAAAAATAGTGAAAAATTTAGTACTTATGTCATATACCCCTGATAGTAAGCATATCCCATTGTAGCTTTTGCTCCATATGCTGGCCAAATAGTAGCTCTTCCCAGGGCAGATTACTAGTGTACAGTATCATTTCCACATAATTGGTATTCTTCATAAGTTTCTGGTTGATTTTTTTCTTAACTAAACTTATGAAAAGCCAATTAGACATATGATATTTGTACTGAAATTGTTAACCCTGAAGATATAAAGCTACAAATGCTTGTGTACCCATTAAAATGAATGATTGATGCACAGGAAACAAAATTTTCTGGGAGTTATTCTTTGAAGAACTGAATGACTCTAACTGGCATCTTGCATAATAGTTAGTAATGATGTTAGCGGTTTCATTATTTTGGCTATATACCAACATGGTGATGTTAATCAGTGAATGATAGTAATAGATATGTGTAGAATAAAGCCAGAGATTAAATTGTTTGTGCAACAATGAAATAGGTAATGACAAATTCAGCTCTTGTTTTCACAATAGAAATCCAGCTATTAGTTGTCTTTCTGGGGGAGGAGAGCTATCTACTGTAAGCAAAGATGGCTCAGGGTAATGGCGACTTCCAGGATATGATACCAGTACATTTAATGTATAAATTTGTCTGTTCTACATTTCAGAACCAGAAACAAATTATTCATCAAAATGCTTCAGCTGTAGAAAATGATATTCAGAATGAGAAGATGATAAACCAGTTGAAATCTAGGGTCATGCAGCTTCAAGATGAAAATATAGCTCTTAAAAGCAGTAAATTCAATTCCTTTTCTGTTCCTGATCTGTCAAATCCAGCTCACTATCATTCAGTAAGTACAAATAATTAAAGACTTGTCAGTTAAAATTTACTCAGTGATTCACTAGTGAAGTTCAAATTCTTGAATTTTATAGTACATGTATGATGGGAGGCAAAATTTAAAAGTAATCATATATTCTTAGGTAGAGCCTTCCTTTCAAGAAGTTCTTTCAATCAATTTTTTTTTTCATTTGAATCTTAAAACAAAGTATAAGTCAACTAAAACTGTAAAAAGCTCATATTTTTAAATTACTTATTTTCATATGATGTGTCTTGGAGCACATAACCCTGAAATTCAACAATGAAGATGTATGATCTCATATTTTATCAATTTATGCACCTAAATACATCATATTAGTTCAAAAGTTATGAAAAATAACAGATATTTTCTTGTTAAGAGAATTGTAACAATTTTACAACAGAAAACATAAATAATTTGATGTTTAATCTACTCATGACCATCAGGAAAAAAAAAATCACAAAATGGTTTTGAAATTTTTCAATATCAAAATTTGTAGCATTCCAGTATTTATTCAAAAATACTTAACGAGTTATATCTTTGGCACACCAAAAAAAACAAAAAACAAAAAAATATATATATATATATATTTTATCATTATTGCCAGTGTATGATTTGCATTATAATCTCTTGAACATGTATACTCCTATATTGGTGATATCAAATTTTAGAAAATATTTTACATAAACATTGAAAATAGTGAAATATGTCAAACAAGTACTATCTTTACAATCAAGAACAATGAAATACTATATACAATAAT
Source organism: Ostrea denselamellosa (assembly GCA_024699665.1). Classification (NCBI taxonomy): domain Eukaryota; kingdom Metazoa; phylum Mollusca; class Bivalvia; order Ostreida; family Ostreidae; genus Ostrea; species Ostrea denselamellosa. Next base: position 23,881,631 of record JAMZEH010000005.1, on the reverse strand, counting down.
TATTATTATCATAATATATATATATATATATATATCACAAAGCCGATTGAGTGCAGGAATATACACGACTAGTTTCCTCTTCAGGAATAATGATTCATCAAAATGCTTACTCCTGAAGTAAAGAAACTGTTCGAGTATACTTAATTGGCTTTGTGGTATATTATACTACTACTTGTGTAGATTTTTCAAAATTTATTGCTGGAATACACACATGCACATCTATGTAACATTATGATATTTGGTCCCAACAGGTTAGGCTGTGTGTGTGTGTGTGTGGCATTTATGACATTTCTCTTGCATGGTGTTTTCTTGTAAATTTTTTCCTGGATGCTTATGTACACATTATTTATAAGTACAACCCATGTTGAATAGTTCTGCAGTTGCTTTCATAAACTTTCTTTTATTTGACTAAACATGTGAACTATTATAACATCGTAATATCAATAGATTCATAACATCTAAAACCATTCTGTATCCGATTCCTTCAGCTAGATTAATAACAGGAAGTTCATAGTCGGCAGTGTATAAAATTAAAACCCAGACGTGTGTAAGGACAATCTTGCATTAAAAGTCTTCACTATTGAAGTGTGAAGGGAATATCAAATTAAAAAGTATTCATTTACAAGTCTTCACTCATTTTTCAGAATGTATCCTTGCACCAACCTACACACCGGGAGAAGCTGGCCCACTTCCTAGAGCAGAGATCTAAGGAGGGGTTGATAGACAGCGAGACTGTGGCTGACCATCAGAGATTGAACCGAAACATGATTTCAAAAAAGATGGGAGAGGTGACCAGGCTACAGAACTCGCTGACCGACCAGGCCAAGGTATGCCGGTAGTCTCTACTAATCACTGGTACTACTACTGCGCTCTCTTGGGAAAACTTTTACACTAGCTTCAGCTTTGCCTATTGCATTTATTTAGCAGTTAGCATCTTCATTCTGTGTATTTTCTACTGTAATTTGTCCTTCAGTCTTTTATATGGCACTTCAATGCATCTGCTTCTTACGTTATGTTTGAATGCTTGAGGTTGAAATGAGTATTTAGAAATTTATCAGTAGGCAAATAAAGCTGTGTAATTTTTTTCCTATGTGCTAGGAAAATTTAGTTCCATTATGTATATCTTCTTTAATACTTCTTTGAATTTGTGGAAACATGAAGTTGTATTACACTAAAGTATGGAATAGGAGTTAATCAAGACTACTTTTTCTGTTAATGGTTTCTCAGGTAGTTACCTTTTGTAACAACAATAAGAAAAACTTTTATTTCATTTGTTCATTTCAAAATGCATACTATTTATGTGTACTAGTTTAATTTTCTGCTATTGACTGTTTGATTTGGGATGTTTTCTCTATCAAAATGCTTTTTATGTCAGGAGTACTGTCTTTTATTAGAATATGCCAGAGAATTAAGTGGTATATAAAGCTTAATTTGGTTTTAAGGAGATGTTTGAATCCAATTCTTATATATATATATATATATATATATATATATATATATATATATATGCACACACATGATTTTGAGTTTGATACTAATAAAAAGTACTTTTAAAATTTGGGGGTATGGGATAGCCTGCATTACATCATATGCATTTATCTGCAGTAGTTAATCATTGAAGCATTAACAAGTATCTAAGAGAAAGCATCCTAAAGCTTAGCTTATACATGTATAGACATACATGTCGCTGAATATATATTGTGCTAATGTAGACATTGTACAGTTTTAGCAGGTTGTGGTGATGGTGCATGCATGTTTAAAGCTGTATGTGAAACAACTGCAGTGTATTCTGGCAACTAGTCTAGTACAAGCTAATTATATAAACATTGCTAACATCGGCTCTACACTTTTCTCTTCACTTTAATTGCTTCAAATAATTATGAAAAAAATTCTGAATATTTTTATATTAATATATATACAGAGAGTTCTGATTTTGATTTATTTTCACATTTTATGTAGCAATTAATAGGTACAAACTAATATGCAATTTGCAAAGAAATATTTATTATTCTTAAATGCTTATATTCAAATATACGTAATATAAGATTTCATATTCTGTAACGAACACTGCTGATGTAAGAATATTTCATATTCTGTAAAGAACACCTGCTGATGTTAGAATGTTATTTGGCTTTCTTTCAGGATTTGATCCACCTTAGTAAATCTTACCAACAGCTGAACAAGAGGTCCCCATCGCCTATCAGAGATCTCAACACAACACAGTAACCAAGGAAACTGTACATTGTTGTTAAGATTTCTCCTATGTTTGTTACAGGACCTGATCTACCTGGGGAGGTCGTACAATCACCTGGACAGGTACTACCATCCCAGAGAAGCCTGGTATTCTGTTCATGACAATAACCGTTATTAATTGTAATCATGATCATCATAACACTTGTTAATCATGATCATGATTCGAGTATCTGCTATATGTGCATTAATTTAGATGCAACTCCAGCATTAATGTTACATTGTCATCAAGATGTGATTTTTAGATTGAATTTACATACAATATTGCAAATATTCATATATATGTAATTGTTTTTTGTTATAATTACATCAATTTCGCCATCTGTGCTTGACTTTTCCCAATAGCAATTTCAAACATAATCATGTATGTAATTTTTTTTTTATAATCATGTACTTGTAGTATGGTGATTTATAAGGAAAGACCTAATGTAGTTATACATTGTATGTTTCTAATAATACATGTATATTGATAATACTAGATTTTTGCAATAATTCCATTTAAAATGACTTTTACTTTTTTTTAAATTCAGAATCATTCTCTTTAAATAGATAAATGTATTTTCAATATTTTATGTTATATATTTTGTTCCTTGCATAGTTTCTTCTTTTTAAATAGATATATGAAGGATAAGTACAGCTCATGACTCTTGAGCTATCTTACTAGTAACTGCAGTAATTATTCATTATATAACAGATACATAAGGATTTTAAATTTGTTACATAGATATTTCACCCATGCATGAAATACACATCATGAATACAATGTACATGTGTGAAACTCTTGGTATAATTAATGCATGTTAATGTATGAACTGTGTATTGAAGAGAAAGAAAACAAATCAAAATGATGTAGAAGAGGTTTTACGTGTACAACCAGGATCCGTCCATTGAAATATCAGTATATCCTATTTATTTTAGAAGAGTGTCTATATATAGATTCTGTGCCAAATTTTCCACTTTTAGTAGTCGTACTGAATGTAGTAATTGTCATAGATATTAGTACAACTTGAGAATGCTGGATTCAGATCTGATATTTTTTGCTGTATATTTGCTTTGTAATGTAAATTGCTTGCTTTGTCATTTTTTTTTTTAAATTTACAAAAACAGAGAGGTTCTTCTCTGATGGTCCATCAACAGTCTGTGATATTTGGTTCCGTCCATAAGAGGAAAAAATAGTGCTGTGTTGTAGGTTAGTAATGGCTGGTTGTGCATGTGTTCCTGTGTTGTGAAGATACAAAAGACTGTGTATGAATGAGAGTATAAATTAGAATTTTGCAATTAATCATTAGCTAGGGTTTTTTTTCCTTTCCTTTCACTTTTTTTTTAAATTTATGCATTATATGCAAAATTGATTTATGATATTATTTAATATATTATATATAAATAAAATATATGTTCAACTTATTGGTTTTTGTGATGTTTGCCAATTTTTTAACAAGATGTAGTAAGCATTTGATGACATTAACTCGACCTTGCAGTGGGTTTTGCTTCAGATCCACAAAATGAAGGTTCCTTGCACTGGTGTCTTGGATAAGTGTTTGCAACACGATGAAACATTTGCTAGGCTGGCACAGGGATGTGATGTTACTTTTATATTAAAAAAGTTCTGTTACTTACTGAAAATACAACACTGTACTGTACTAAAGAACTGTCTTAGCTGGCAATTAGCATTTACAACTTGATGAAGCAAGGTAAATATATAGTAATGTCATAGCTGGAATTCGAACCCTTAACTTTCGGTAACACATACCATTACACAAATTGTTTTTATCATAACAGATTCTGCCCCATCAAGTATGATCCCAAAATTTGATAATTGTAAAGTACATGTACATGTATACTACTTTTACCCCCTCCATCTCATAATGTGTTTCACGTTGCCACTAATGTGACTAATTATGAATGAACTGAAAAGTTAGTCATTTCCATTGTAATATGATGTAATTTTAAATGATTACATAATAATTACGGTTGGCAATGATATTGATCAAAATACGATTTTGACATGATTTCATAGTGAGAAAGTAATAAACCTGCCCACATATGAATATGATTATAATTTACCAATTAACTAGAGTAATGCATGACATAATCATAAGATCCAAAAAACCATACTGTTTGTGGTTGGAAACTGAATAATATAACGGAGTAATAACATAAAGACAACATAACAATGAGGTCAGATGGAGGGGTGGAGGTGGTTTGAATTATTCCAATAGCTGCAAGCTACTGCTTATTCTTCGGCATCTTCAAAGAAAGTGAAAAAGGCAACACAATATAATGAACAAACAAATTATTAAATTTCATAAACCATTACCATGTACATTTGATGATGTTATTTAAGAAATATATTTCATTTCTAAAAATACATGAGGGTGTGAACTTCAACATATGCTCAACACCAGCATACTTCATGAAGTATTGTTAGCTCTTCATGAAAAGTATCCCCGAATGAAAGTGTTGTAGGTCAGACCCTTGTGTATTTTCAAAGATGAAATTTACTTTCATATTTACATTTTACTTGTGTACTTTCCATTTTTGTTCGAATATCCCCAGCAGTTAAAATAGATGTACTATATATAAAAAAATTCGTGCACACATTGCTCACAGTTGCAGTGCATTCATGAGGAAATCGGCCGCGGCGTTATGTGAGCAAGTTTGCCAGTTTACTTGCGGAAGGTCGGTGGTACATTGTATCTGGGTTCTCTCCTCCACCAACAAAAACTGGACGCCACCAGATAACTGAAAAATTGTTGAGTGTGGCGGAAAGCAATAAATAATCAGTCAATCAATCATGAGGAAATGGCTATCATTACAATTTGTAAAGATAACAAAGCCAAACACATCGGAAATGTAAATTGTGATTGGCTAACAACCCGGGGATAAATAACCATACAGTTCACAAGCATGTGATTAAATTCAATGTCACCAAGGACTATAATTTGATCAGAAGCTAATTATTGTACAAGATATATAAATATGCTCCGACATATAGAAGATTATAAAAATAGAAAGCTGCATTGTTTGCATTCATTGCAAAACAAACTACTTTTTTTATCTTCTGAGATCTTGTAAATTTTCTATGTATAAATTAGTAAAGAATGACACCAAATCAAAGTCTTTTCAGATATCACATCCCTGCCTTTCTGTCACTTTCTCATTGGGTGGTAGAGAGAATTCAAACCTTATCATTTTTCTCATAATTGAGAAATAACTAGTAAAAGGACACTCCATTTAGGTTACATATAGGAAACAAATTCATTACCTAAGTCTAATCACGTTATAGGAATTTACCTGAGTTGTACCACTTCAATACACTCTGAGGACTGGGGATGTAGTGAACTACAACTCTGGGTCAATTCCCATACCTCCCTCCCCCCCCCCCCCCCCCCCTTCTTTTTTTCAATCCAGAAAGCTAATAAAGAATCCTGATTCTCCAGTACTGTAATTTTTTTTTATTAGGAATGTATAATAACTTTCTGCAGTACATGTATGAATTTCCTATGGATAAAAGTTTGTACAGAGTTATACTAAACATAGATATTGCTGGTTGCAGAAATTATTACTTCATATTGCTATGGCTTTTATGTCGAGTATTGTAATAATTACAGATCTTTTCTCTAAAGAAAGTATTGCATCAAATCAATTGTCTCTATGAGGCTTTGATTCCATTCCCTAATGATCACAGAATGCTCCTAAGCTTCTAAAATTGAATTACTATATAAAGAATCTCTGAGACCTGCTCCATGGAATGAAAAATCTACAATCACAGGTATTATGAATGAGGCCGTTATCAAGAATCCATGCATGCTCCGTGAATTTTTCGGGTTTGAAAATATCACAACACTTTCCAAGACCTAGAACCTGTGAATACTAGCTACCAGTTTTTACTGCAGTATGGGTGGGAACCAGTCTGTTCAGTTGAGTTCTCTGAGAATCCGTTCAATTTTGGGATTCACTTCCACCCCTGTTAACTTCCACTTCAGAGCACTAAAATCAGCACATTCTATCTTCTCCTTTTGGTAGTCAGGCTGGTCCACTTGTTCTTGAGAACTATTTAAAAACAAACTCAAAACTGAGATAAAGCACAAAATAAACACTGGACTGGTAAATCATTTCATCAATATTCTGATTTTAATGTTGGAAAAGATTGATCACTCTAAAATATTTGGCAAAATACAAATTTAGGTTACATAAACTAGCTGTGGTAAACTATCTTAAGATAATGATAGTTAATCTATTTCATCTTTGTAGGAGATGAAATTCAATCTATGCATATCTAACTTTGTGGTAAACCATTTTCAAAGTTATGAAATCTTAGATTTACATGAAACTGCAAAAATCAAGACTTCAGTCTAGCTAGGAAATGTAAGATTAATGTCATTTGAAGAAATTTACTTGTATATGGTGCTGGGAAACAAACACTTTTGTATATATTAAAATTTTGTGCAAATCAAGATGAAGTATCTCTTGACAGTTAAAGGTGATTAGTACACATTTTTATACACTCTGCTGGATTTCAACCAGCACATAGTTGTACTGAATGCATAAGGGAAAAAACACACAGCATCAGCTAGAACACAGGTCTTTCACAGAAACATGGAGGTGTTACTAATTAGGGTTTAAAGTGACACACTGTTATATCTGGCATGCTACAACACCATAACTTACTACTGTTCAACACAGGTAGTATTTACTTACTCACTGCAAGAAAGAGGATCTTGTATGTCAATGAACTAATCTATTATGTAATCTGATAATAGGCGATTCTGCCCAAAGGCATTGAAAAATGATGAAGAATCCATAGAACTTGATTAAATGCATGACTAAATACCCATTCATAATGCACATTGTATAGAATGAATAACTGACTTATGAATGGAGAGTCCCACTTATGAAAGACTCACAAGAATATGATGCTATAGTTTTAAAAAGTTGTGTTTTAAATCATGTGCACAAGGGGTAATTATTAACCATTATGAACATTTCAAAACACCAACATATCTAGAAGTACCAATTCATCTCTAAAAAGAATGGTTTTTCCCATATAATTTATCAATAAAGAAGGACAACAGTCAAAATCTGTTGACATGAGTTACTTATACTTACACATGTGTTGAACACATCAGCCTCTCTGCCAGGGCAGCCATTGCTGAGAAGGCATCTTGGTCAACTTTTGTTGTCTCGGTAATATCCAGAAGTTCCACTATTCTCTTGTAGTCATCTGATGTAATTGTGTTAACAAGAACCATGGTCATGGCCTTTTCTAAATCCTGAGGAATTTAAGAGAAAGAATTTTAAAATATCTAAAAAAAAAAAAAAAAAAAAAAAAAAAAAAATTACAGCATTTCATTGCTTAGGATTCATAAATCAGGAAAAGAACACAAGACCAACAAAGAAACATTTGCATTTCACAAAAGGCGATAAATAATAACGAGACAATTAAGCTGTCGTTATGATACTAATAACTCCAGCAAAGCATTTCTCCCAGTGATTATTCTTGTCCATCTAACAGGAAGAGAGAAAATGCAATGGACCAGACCAAGATTCGAACCTGGGTCCCTGGACCTCCAGTCAGGTACTCTACCAACTGAGCTATCTATCCACCGGTGATGAACCTAACTGACCGCTACATTAAAATAATCTTGGATCTAGGATGATGACACTCACATCTTTTGGTCAAAATCAACCTCTGTATCAGTTATGAGCAACTACTGCTTGGATAAGAACTTCAAACAATTTTTTACCTGTTACCTTGCTTCAGGGTTATGACACACATTCTGGTCCTGTATTACTATAAGCACCCCATGTGCCATGTATGAGTTTCTAATGTCAACACAAATATTTCTAACAAAGTGAGAAAGACAACTTGACAAAAGAATAGACATGATGATTCTATTATGACATCCCATCTCACCCCAAAACTTTGTTAAGGATAAAATTAACCTTTACTCCTGCCACCATGTTAAAATTCTAACTAAATAGATGCTTGAAATTTCAAGATCAAACAAAGGGCAAAAACTCTTGTTTTCTTGAATCAACTCAAAACTGGCAGACCTTATATGGTATTGCACCAGCTGATTTCTCTCGGTGTTTCATATAGATATCCTGATACAGCTTTTTCCGTCGTCTTTTGATGACACAGAAATTTTTCACATAATCTAATGGTGACATTTCTGGAAAACAACATAAGCCTTAAATGTACTGAGCATATCAACATCAATGTAATCAGTTAGATATGGTCTTTTAAATAGGATACCCAAGATGAAGTAAGATATTGACATTTACATGGGATTTTCTAATGATTTATTTAATCAAACAACAATGTAAATTGGTCATTAATACATACTAGTAATGTATCAATAAAACAATGTTTTTGAAGAATTTCAATTTTTGGATAATGCTTTCACATATACATGGAATTTTCAAGTAAAGATTTGTGTATAACGCAAAAATGAAGGTGGTGTCAAAAGAAAATTTTGTGGCAAAATATAGGTATTTAGCAAAATTAAAACTTTTACAAATGGTTTTACAAAATTCTATAACAATTTTTTTTTGGGGTGGGTGGGTATATGGGGGGATACCCCATGTCCTTAATGGGGATATTAAATCAATCCACAAATACTGCAATTATATCATGACAATTCTACCCAGTGTCAACTTACGTTCAAGTCGTGCCATGTCTATCGGCAATGTGAATCTACTGGACTGCTGAGAGAGAGCTAATCTGCCAGTCACCCATGTAGTTTTTTGGACATTTTTCTGAAATGATAGATAAATTTTGAAATTTCAGACTGCAAGTATTGTATGACTTTCAGGCCATAAACTGTGTTGTATGTCCCAAACATTAGCCCACTGAACAAGAAATGTTTCAGAAACATGTATGTCCCTGGTTGTGCAAATTTGAAAAGGGATATACACATAAATAATGTAACTGAAAGTAATGCCAAACAATTCAAAATATTGAGCAGAAAATATCTTCGTAAGTCCAGAGTAAATTGACCTTTGACCATGTGACCTCAAAATCAATAGGGGTCATCTATTCCTTAGGATGTACCAATGTACCAAGTAAGGTGTCAATCAAGCACATGATTCTCAAAATATAGAGGAGTCAATATATTACTGTGTCCAGTATAACCCTTGACCATGTGATCCCATAATCAGTTGGGGTCATCTGCTTATGATGTACCATTATACCAAATTTGATGTCTGTCAAGGAAAGGGTTCTCAAGATCATGAGCAGACAATACCTTCCTATGTCCAGAGTGGATTGACTCTTGACCTTTAACCATGTGACTTCAAAATCAATAGGGTTCCTCTACTCCTTATGTCTGCTTAAGCAAGGGTTCTGATTTTATAGAGAAGACAATATACTACTATGTCCAGTTGACCCTTGATTTTTAACCATGTGAACCCAAAATCAATAGGGTTCATCTACTATTCATGATATACCACTATACAAAGTTTAATGTCTGTCAAGCAAAGGGTTCTTAAGATATTAAGTGGACAAAACATGGTCTACAGACCAATCAACCTACTGACAAGTGCAAAACAATATGCTCACTCTTTTTCAGAGGGTAACATAAAAAAAAGTGGGGGAGGGGGTTATTTCCAGGAAGAAGCTCTCTGGCTTTAAAAAGTGAACTTGTTTAAATATAAATAAGTTGTTTTTCTCTGATCTGGTTCTAAGAACAATACATGTCTACAGCACTGGAATTGATCGGAAAGTATGTTAGATGGAAATTTGATTTCACACATCCCCTGCATCTCTAGTTATATGCCAAGTGAGCTAATATGACACCACTGATCCAAACTACCTGACTGTCACATCACATAACATGAACAACGAACTAAGTTCTCAAGTAAAAGAAATGACAGATGATTAAAGTTGGTCAACAAACTCTAAGTAATCATTCACATATGTGTGTGTGTGTGTGTGTGTGTGTGTGTGTGTGTGTGTGTGTGTGTGTGTGTGTGTGTGTGTGTGTGTGTGTGTGTGTGTGTGTGTGTGTGTGTGTGTGTGTGTGTGTGTGTGTGTGTGTGTGTGTGTGCTCCTTACCCTAGGTGAGTCGTCTCCGGTCATCTCCATCATGGCAAAGTCAAAGTTCTTCAGTCTCTGTTTCAGCTGATCATCTAAATCATCCTGTTTCGGTGATAAAAACATATAAGCTGCTCATTAGATGTTTCAATGTAAGACAAAAGATTGATGTTTCATCAGTACAACTCAAAAGAATTAACACTGTTCAAGAATACCAAGATTTCCTCCTTTATTAAATGACTAAATATAAAAACAATCTGTTTACAAATCATTCAGCTCACATTTACTAGATATTTATATATTGAATACGTCATTTTAATTAGCTTTACAGCTCTACACTTTAATATTGGCAACCTTTGATATCTGAACTTGATAGGTCATCATTTAATTTTCATAAGACCATATTTAATGTTGCTAATGAAGTACCGAAACAGTCATGCTATACTGGTACTGTGTTTGGTATGCTGCGTTAATGTGCATGCATGTATAGTCAATGATTTGGCACTGCAACACATAACATACATATATTCAAAGCTAGCCTGTAATTTGCTGGGTGTTCATTAAAGTTTGAGTTAGTGCCTGATAAATGCATGGTTTCCTAAAAGTTAGTCATATTATCATAGAACATCCACTTTGATGAACACTGATATGATAACTAATAAGTAACAAAACCTGGAAAACAAGATACACAGGACTATACAAGCTCTGTCAGTGACACGTATGAAACAAACTTGTGATTTCTTCATGAACTTGCTTGACTTTATCAACAGGACTACTACATGTACCACATGTAAGACTAAAATGCATAATCAACTAGGCCACATTCTACAATCACAGGTAACGTTATAGAATAAAATGACTGTAAGAATAAATGTACTTCCTGCATGTGACTTGGTTGATATGCAATAGGACGGCCATCTTTGTTTTCATCATTACAAAAATATGGTCTGGATATATTTTCTCCCAGCGACCTTAACATTGTAAAAATGAGAGGCCTATACATATACAAATACAGGACTCTATGTGTCAAGCATGACTGTCTTGAACAATATCTGTCTCATTTGTGGTCAGGCAGGAAGATAATATGCTTTTCTGAGTGACCTTGATTTTGTCCACATGACCTTAGTCTAAAACCAGGACACATACTGAAGTCATTTGCAGACATTATGCCAATGAACATGTTACATTTGTTACATGGACATGTTTTGCAGACAAATAAACAAGACAAACAGACAGGATGACCCCTATATCTCTCAAATTTGATTTGGGGTTATAAAAAACACACATGCAAGCATGAAGCCATTCAAGTGAGTTAATATTAATTCACATCTACAAAATGACGAGACAGTCTGTTTTAAATTCACAATTCATAACTGGTGCCCAGAAATGCTTACCAGCACCAATTCATCCTCTGCAGGTAACTCTATAGGGGTCGTTAATTTGAGAGGCTAACAACAGGGAAATGAGGTTTGTAATTCATTATAGAGAGAGCGATTACTTAGCAATCAAAATTCACAAACTCTACTTAAAATCCATGTCAGACACTTGGACCTTTGCCTAAATTCAAGTTTGTTGACAATAAAATTAGCTTTGGGACAGTTTAACAGGAGAGAAAAATCATAAATTTCGTAAGACTGGTGTAAGAGGCTGCCTTAATGCTATAAAATTATAAATAGCAATTACATGTAATACCTTCCACAATGTCTGGATCTTTTTCACACATACAAATTAAATAAAAAGTAATTCATTGTCAGACATCAGCTAGAGATCAATCAACTTTTAGATTATCTATACAGAAATTGTCAAGTCACGATAATTATTGTTCTGTGGGACCAATTTCTGTTTAACTTTAGATGCACCTATACTAGTCCATTAATAAGTGTTGTATGTCACAACCAGTTCTTAAAAATACCAAATACAAAAACTCAATAGCAGTGAATCATTTCATTTTACCTCTGGGTCTTTGGGAGGGGGAGTTTCATGCTTTGGTTGTGACACAAGGTGGCGCTCTGCTTTGCGTTTCTCTTTCTTCTCTTTTTTCTTCTCTTCGACACTTGGTAGTGTGGGTACCTCTAAATCAACCTTGATGTCTTTATTTTTGCTACAAAAAAATAATGAAATATTCACGATACACCTGATGATAATGAATACATTTTTTTAAACCTTCAATATAATAAAAATTTCTGATATATTGTAAATAATACAGATTCTGATGTACATGCAGGCACCAAACTAACGTTTGGTAGGCCCCCAAATATATTTTACTGCAATTTCAAGTTTAAATAAAATCTATTGATTTAGTGTTTGGGGTCCACTTTCTTTTCTTGAGAGTTGTTTGTCAAATTCTACTTCACATCACCTCCCCAGGTGTGATCTTGATCAAACTTTCTCCTTTCTCTTCCAACTTTTAAATATTTGACAATACTTATTTGATATCAAATTTACACCTTTAAATCTTGGTAAATTTTGCACTTAGATTGGTAAACATATCTAACAGAGACATTATTTTTTGATGAAAGCTAATCCCAATTACTTTTCATATATTAACAAGTATAAAGCAAAACATTTTCTAGGCACATGAAAAAATTTACTTTGCTTAAATTTCTTTTAATAGCAACAAACATTTTGTAGATGGCAGGTTTTCCACTCTTCGACCATGTTTCTGAACACCTTAAGAACTGTGATTTTAGAGAATTTTCTGTTATGTAAATTTTCATAGGAAAGTGTGTCATTAAAAAGCTGTTTTGTCAACAAGAGTTATATTTAAATATTTTTAATCATAGGAAACATGTATCTCGCACGAAACACTGCTTAACTTTCATGAAAATAAAAAATCTACAACAAAATTTATACATACCACATTGTATGTGTATCATTGCATATGTAATTTTAAATCTCTCCGCAAACTTCAATGCAATTCAGTATCATTTATGCTATCTTTGAAAATAATTCAGAGTATCATTCAAAGTTTTTACTAATATATTGGGTATTTGAAACTCATTGCAAATACAAACTGTAAAAACATGTAAATGATCGAGATCAAGCAATTTTTCTTAGAACTACACTTCTTTGCCCCTGCTCCACCCCCACCTTAATTTGAAGCTATCTGTTGCTTTGATATAAAGTGCTCTTAAAATCATACTCAAAAACTATTTTCAGACAGCAGGGCAATAAGAATCTTATATACAATTGTATAATATAATTAAAATCAAGTACCTGAGAACTAATTCTGATTAGTCAATGTAAAAGACTGTTTCTATATCTGGAACAATAGAGCAGGGAGATAGACAGAACACCGAGACTTCAGTCAAAAGAGCTGGTAATAATGATTTTCACAGTTATATAGAGTTACCTTCTTACCTTTCTCCCTAAGAATGAAATGGAACTTTTGACAAGTTGAATCAATCCCATTGAAATAATAAATTGGAAAATATTCAGTGAGAAGATTATTAACTTGTTTCCATGATGTCTATCAGGACAGCAGATAAGTTAGACATATTTTCCTTCAACTCTATGTACATAGGACAAATCCACCCAATTGATTGACAAGGGAAATTGATTAAATAGATTTACAGCTGGGTGAAATCGATGTTCTATGATTATACTCCATCAATGAATTCTGTTGATTAATGACTGAGCATTCTGTATCCAACTGTTCAACTATGACTTTCTGAGACATAAAAGGTATTTTCAAATTTGGTTTGTTGGTTTTTTCCCCTCTCTTGGAGTCACACTCTCTCTACATGACAAATCCATTTTCACTATCAATATATTTTTCAAGCTCAGTGAACAACAATTGTTAATACTGAGTTTGAAATTTTTTTTAATGGCAAATTTGAATTATATAAAAAAAAACAAAAAAACTTTCCAATAGTAATCAAATTCTAATTAAGACCAGCATTCTGTTACAATACATTTTTAATTAAGACCAGCATTTTCTGTAATTTCGTGTATATTATATCTATAAGTCCACATCAAGAAACTTAATAGATGGAAACCAAACATGCTGCTTTATTTCAACTTTTTCTTTCATCCAAATGTCACAATTAACTTTCAGAGGCCTTGGTTTCAAATAAGTTACATCACATTAACAATGATTAAAACTTAAATTAAGATTAAAATCAATAACTGAAACTAAATTCATACTCTAAATAATAGAAATCTTATTGCTTTCTCATTTGATTGAAACTGTACCTTTGCTGTGATTTGTATTCAAAATTCCTCTCTCTACTTCAGTGCATTATCCTTAGTTTCACATAAATTACTGAAAGGTCTGAAGACAAATTTCTTTCAAAGAAATGTCAGATTAGCAAAAATTGAAAATTTCTGTCAAATTAATTTAATCTTTATATTTTACCACTGCAGAATATATACAAAAGTGGAGATATTTAAAAGTCTGGGTTAAATTCTTTTATTAAATTTTATTTTCAATACGCATGTTCAAACTCAGGTGACATTCCCCCTGTAGATATAATTAAAAGCCTACCGTATTCTCACCTAGAAACGCGGTGGTGTTTTACCTATAAACAACCCCAGTGCTAAGTCCTTTTTTATCTTGTCACCTTACTTTCCTTTGTAAAAGAAGATTTCCTTCGTGCACATAAAAATTTGTGTCATAGTGTTCAGCCAGGCCTAATGCAGCCTTATCAAATACAAAGGAGACAAAAGACCTATGCTGTGTGTTTATCAAACCTGACATCAAAAGAACAAGGACATATATTTTACACAGAACAAATATTGAAATTGTGTGCAGGTAATTGCACTCTCACAAAATGCCCTCCATAAAAATCTATTTTCTTCAAAAAAAAATTCTTTGCCTTTTAAATTTCTCCTTCAGCATGTATAATTATCAAAAGAAAAAAAAAAATACAATAAAATGGAAAATGAACAAGAAACATTTCTGAAACATGTATGCCTCCTGTGGTTCAAAATTAAAATGGATTATATGCATGTATCATTTAACAAATAGTTGTGACAAAACTACAAAATACTGAGAGGACAGTATCTTCCTATTTCCAGAGTGGATTGACCTTTGACCATTGAAATGTGACATTGCAATCAATAGGGGTCTTCTTACGATGTACCAGTGTATGAAGTTTGGTGTCATTCAAGCAAATGATTCTCAAAATATAGGAGACAATATATTACTTTGTCCAGTTTGACTCTTGACCTTTGACCATGTGAACCCAAAATCAATAGGATTCGTCTACTCCTTCATTATGTACCAGTGTACCAAGTTTGATGTCTGTTAAAGAAAGCGTTCTTAAGATATTGAGTAAACAGTATCTTCCCATGTTCAGAGTGGATTGACCCTTGACCTTTGATATGTGACCTCAAAATCAATAGGGGTCATCTACATCTTAAAATGTACCAGTGTACCAAGTTTCATTTCTGTCAAGGAAAGAATTTTCAGAATATTGAGTGGACAAGACTTGGTCTATAGACCAACTAAACAATCAACAGACAGGTGCAAAACAAGAAGTACTCTCTATTTCAAAGGGTCATAAACATTTAGTGGCACTTTGAAGGTTCATTAAAAGTTACACATATCTTTAACAACATCAAAGTAGGTGATTTGTTTGCCAACATTGGGTGATACATTATTGCAAAAAGAAAAGTCTACTTTCTCTCGGGGGCAATAATACATTAAAATAACAGCAAAATTTGAGAGTAATGGCACCACTGTGAGGGAGGAGGTTCAAATATATGTAACAAAATCCAAACTATATTTACTTCACAATAATTACATATACTGTAAAACCAATGCATATCAATTGCTGTCCTTTATAATGAGTACCTATAACACACTACATGAAGAATCTACAGGTATACAGTCTTTGGTACAAATTTCTGTATCAAGGGGAATAATTCTAGGCTTTTTTTCTCCATGCAATCTCTTGATGATACATGTATATATACATATAAACTATATGAGGCAGATAAAGCCATTGGCTTTGGATTTTGAATTTCATGTAATTAATCATGAAATGTTTTTACCCTTGTTTATATAACAGGTAATGAGATAAATTGAACATGGTTTGAAACCTTTAAAAATATTACTTTCTGTTTGAAAGCAGGTTATATTCCATGTAACACTGAAAATTATCTAAAATTCATTTTCTCAAGATTTCTACTCAGTCAGACTCAACCTAATCTACCATGCAAGGGAGGGGGAGGGGGGTTATACTTAATATGATTTGCACACTCATTGTGATGTAAAGTGCAGTTGGTCATATGATCAAATCCTGTAATGCTCAAAGGGTGGTAATACTGTAATAGATTTGACTGCATCCTAATCAAGTTATAGAAATTATATCTTACTTTTTACATATGTGATTGTGGAATGATTTCTCACATCTATAATGCGTAGTTATAAATTTAAACTCAGAAAGCACTGATTTATTGATGATAACATTCCAATTTTCCAAGTTGCCTAAAGTTGTTTCCCTTTCTTTTTTTAATGAATAGATGATAGTGATGTACACACTTGGTGGACACAAATCACCCCAACTGCATGTAAACACACTCTAGTAAATTTATGAATATTCAAGGATAAATATTGAACTTCTTAAGCATTTTCTTGTGAAATGGTCATTTAAGTATTTACTACCAGTGGATATGAAGAGAAATATTTTTTTTAAATAAATCTACATAACTAAGCTATATATTAGATGCATATACATTCTATAGCTAATGCAAGCAATCAATTGAATACTACTCCTTCCTCCATAACAAAAACTGATATCTTTTTAATTGTGTTCACATTTTTATGATCCACTATCAAATTGTGTCAGATGACAAACTGTTTTCATTGAGAATTGATGCATTATTTTTTGAGAAATGCTACAGAAGAGACAACATCTGCAAATATAGATATATTGAAAGCATGGTGATTTCTAAGCGCAATTTCTAAAGATGGCATTAAAATAGCTTATATAATCTGATGACATGCTTGTGTCCAATTTACCATTGTTGCACAAGAGTTATGCTAGTAAAGAGATTTCATCACATTATATAAAATTTCAGGAGTGAATTTTATTGATTTTTCTAGATAAAATTACTTCAAAAATTAAACTAGCCTGAAGTTTTCCACGTCAAGATTTTTGTTTGAAAATTGGAGAGGTACAACTTATCAATGTGATACTAAACCCGAAATGCATTACTGGTTAAGTCGTCTTGAGTAAAACATGTACAAGTTATAGTGACTTACCTACCATTTATCTGATTTACCAAGATGCAAATACATAAGAAATCTAAACACTGAAATGTGAATTGCACTTACGTGTCCTCCATTGAAGGTGTTGGAGGTGGGGATGTGGTCGGAATAGGGGGTTCCACTTTCTCCTCCATCTCCTCTTTTGTCTTCTTTGTCCTGTTGATTGGTTTCTTCTCTTTTTTCACGATACCTCTCCTACGCTTTTCTTCCTCCTCAGCCTCACGAAGAGATTTCAGGAGATCTGCATCCTTATTATGATCAACTTTAGGAGTTAGAGGTTCAGGTGTTGGTGGCGGTTGAACAGGTGATTGGCGACCATCATTGTCGACAGGGACAGTAATAGGTTCTGTTTTCTATGAAGTTTAAAAAAAAACATTGTGTAACAAGAACTACACTAATTATATACAGTAAAATAAATTCAAATGTATCCATTGTAAAGGAGAAAGAAAGAGAGAGAGATACAGAGTGATGTGTCAGTAGTAACAGACAGAGAGAGAGAGAGGGGGGGGGGGTAAAACTGTGTGGCAATAATCTCCTCCCCTATTCTCCTCCCAACTCAGTATATACTCTCAGAGATCTCTGTAACGCTGAAAATCCTGAACATTATATATGCAAGTTTGTATTTCCCCCTTCCACCTACTTTTCATTAAGAGAAAGGGACTCAGAAAAAGAAAGAATTCTGAACAGACTAAATTTGATACTGACACATATACATTTACTTATAATATCTATTTAGTAATGCTACACACGTCTATGAGCATGCTGTCTTCAAATACAATTTACCCCTGAATTCAAAACCATACCTATTCTTTGAAGTTCTGGATAGATATCAAACATTTCTCCAATCAATTACAATGAACTTCAACTTCCTCTTTCTCAACGCACATAAAATTCACAATTATATACACTTTACAGCAATTAAGCCTGATTGAATCCTCATAAAACCACAATGACTCCAAAACAATACACTATCCCACACTATGCAGTTTCATCAACAATTATTCTGATTATGCTATCAATTATTTGGCTATCAAGTCCCACAGGGCGTAAACATAACTAATTTGTGTAATAATGATTACTGAATCACCCAGGCAGGTCTTAGTAACAGCAGCAGACACACAAAAATCAATTCCTGCTCAGTAGCCTTTCAGAGAGTATAGATCTTTTAGCTGTATTTGCTATTCAGGTGCAAGACAGGTTTTAAAAATTCAAATAGACCTTAATTTGCCTGATTGTGATATTCACAATGTATCTTAAAACGATGCAATTTTTGCTTTATGTCCACTGTGTCTATTTGGTTTAATCATTATCAGTATATATTTCTATGAAGTGAAAATTTTCCGTGTACAGTGTAGGGAAAGAATAGCTTTATAGATTTACCAAAGGCAGTCATTTTGGTGCCTTTAATCTGCATGGCACTGAATAATTCATTGAGGTACAGTACTTATCGGAAATTTCTCTGATACTGAATGAGCGAGATGTCTGCACTTGTACATTATGTATATGATTTGAGCTAGAAACCATTCTTTTGAGAAAATAGTTAAATTTCTGCTTTTGGAAAGTTAAATCTGTCACTTTTTTTACAATTCCAAGTAACTGGTTTTTAATTATCTACTATCTTTGAAATTTAATTTTTAGAATTTACATATAAATAGAATTACAAAATAGTTGGTTTATTTACCCATATTAGTATATAAGTATGTAACTAAAATATATAGAATTTCAAAATAGTTGGTTTAATTACCCATATTAAGATTCATTGAAATGTGATTAGAAAAAAAAAACAACATTCCATATACTATATATAAATACATTCATAGTGAGGTATTTGGTACTGCATGGGTATCTGTACAAATTCTCAGACTACTTCTATAATTACCAATAAAGAATTTGCAGAAGTCTATGTAACTACATGCAAGTTCTATAAAAAGTAACACATACACACATGTACCAATACATCATGGTACTAGAATATATTTTTTAGAGACTTGCCTTCTTTTCATTATAGTTGTCAGTTTTGATGACTGGTTTGCCTGAAAATAAATAAATTAGACTATGTAATTTTAACTTGTTTAATTAAAAACTTTTTAAAAGAATTAACCATTAAATACATGCAATGAAATATGATGTGAACACACAAACTAATAATTAATGTTTTTTTAACTTTCAATTGTATTAGATTAATCTGTTTTTCTTACATTAATCAAATAAGAGAAAATATCTCTTTTTACAATGCTTCATTAATGTTCATAGATAAATAATATTCATATTTTAATACATATGCATATAATAATATTATGACATACATTGTTAGCTTGATTACAGTGTTTAAATTGTCAGAAAAAGGTCCAACGAAACCAAGGGTATATCTATACCATCCACCATACATATTATATATCACACTTATAAGGAAATAAAAATATGCATACAAATTATAGATCATGAAATAAACCTCTCCATAATGAGATAACATTAAGGTCCTGAAAGGTGGTAGTTAACAAAGTATATCAAAATTGTCTTTCTTTGATCTTTGGCTTGACAGGATTGCAATATGATTCCATGCATCCATGATATCGCAACAGCAATATCTGGGAATCTGTGAGTAACTGAAACAACTTTTTTTTATCCTTGAAAGATATCCATAGAAATTTGAATATGAGTCAATATTATCAAAATATGGCTAAAAATAAAATAAAAAAATGAAAATATCTTTTTTCCTTTGTAAAGCAGTGTGTCAATATATGAATTAATTATCTTCAAATTATCTCCAAACTGTTTTGATAGCAACAAGTTAGATTAGCTGTTAGTCAATTCTGGCATTTTTAAAATAATTCCTTAAAACAATATCCCATAAAATGCAAAATATTAAATAAAATAATCATAATATGATTTTAATAAAGAAAACATTATTCAATATGTTTTAATTTTTTAAAAAAAATTAAATAAAAATCAAGCAATATCAATAAGCTTTGAGAAATTAATTGATGGCATATTAAGGTGCATGCATGCTCAACAAGGGAGGCAAATCTCACTCAATTTCTTTAATATAGTGTACCAGTGATAACAACTCTGATATCAACAGAGAGGTGCAGTGGTTGCGTGATCGAGCTGTTAGATCTGTCCGACTTACTGTCCGGAATATCTACAACTGCAGGAGTAACGATATCGGGCTTTGTATCTATCTCTGGTTTAGCTTCCTCTTCTGAAAATTTTTGTTGATTTGAAACATATATTTCAAACTTAAACAACTATGCAAAAGTAGTTTTTTCCCCCTTTTTTTAAACCAATGGCTTTGAATTACATATCCATAACTCAACAGACTATGATGTACTATATCAATATATTACAGTAACATATACAATATTGTAATGTTCTGAGATGCTACTTGATGCTGCTCTGATATAATCAGTTCTAAGCAAGAGAGATAAAACTCTCCATTAATGTTGCCAGGAGACCTAGCATTATGCTTATACTTATTAATTGCAGCTGGCAAGATACATTCTGATTTTGATGATGAAAGCATACCGGTATAGCCATATTATGGTGATATTAAGTACATTATGACATCAGATTATGACATCACGAAATGTTTCCTATGAAGAGAACTAAAAAAATATCTCATTCAGCATTAGCCCATGTTAGAGTTATTGTACAAATCAAGTATTGTGATTTGATTATAAGTAAATATTTCATTTGTAGTTTGTAATACAGTAAGTTAACACAGCTGTACAGAAGCAACTTAAACATGACCAAAAACTGAGTGCAATTTTATTTAGAACAATCTACATTAACTTATATGCAATACTAAACTATTTAAATATACCCATTTAAACCTGCACATATTCAATGAAAGCAGCTATACAATTTCTACAGTCAAAAATGTAATGCCTCTACCTATTGAAGACTTTACTTCTCTTGACCACTGAACACACAGTGATAATCTGCATTACAAATTGCTATTGCAGTGTACTGGTGAATTATTCTTACCTTTCAGCAGATCTTCATTGTCAGCACCATCCACAGTGGAGGAGGGTGACCCCGGCCTGCCTTCAGTTCCTCCTCGTCCTTCCTTACTGTTCATAAATACAAAAAAAATGCATTACATACAACTCACAATATTCTTAAACATTCTTAAACAGCTGTGTTACCAAAAAAAAAATAAAAATCTATATCTGTTTTAAATCTCTCCATAACAGTTAAAAAATTCACCCAATCTTTATTAGTAAATTATAAGGATATATGAATTTTTAAATTTACGTTAAGTACTTCAAGTAACCTCTCCCAAACACAGGATTATAAAACAAAGCACAAAATTAACAAAAATGACTTGCACATCAATATATAAATAAGAATAATTGCCAGTTTGAAAAACAATGAATATCAATCAAAATGAAAAGTATATAAAACATTAATAATTAAAAAAATACATTGTGAACACGTGTTTTGAATATCTGCTCATCAGATTACATTTAAATCAATTACAGGAGCATTTTAAGATACAAAACTGTAAATTAGAAATCAAAGATAATTTATCTGAATATAGTGCATTAATTATACACACATTAATACTTCATCATGGGTAATAGTTAATCCTGTATAATTATGAAGAATTCTTAGTGATACAAAATTTAAGAGAAAAAAGTGGCCAAGTGAAAATACAACACCAGACACTTTCTTAAGTGATTTCAAGTGAGACAAAGAGAGAAATATTAAGTGAACTGGAGCTAGAGGCTGATTGGCTGTTTCAAAAAGGTTAGAGAAACACAGTGATTGGGTGGTTTCACTCTGCACATGCTGTGCTCAAAACACCAAGACTTACTCAGGTTCTGGCACCTTGGAAGGCTCTGGTGATTCACTGTTTGACACACAAAGTATCAAAGCATTATTTTTTTTTTTATTTATAAGCACCAACATTTACCAATATCCATTTTCTTTTCAAGCACAAAGCTATAAAATTATTTTTTCTTTCTACTGCATGTACCAGTGTCACATTCTACAGAAGCTTTTACATTTGTTATCAAAGCCATATAATTTAATCATCATGCAACAAATTAATTAACATTATTAAAAAAAAATTATTCAACATGTAAATTGTGGCATTCATATTGACATAGCAGAAATGAAAAAAATCCATTTTCTTGCTGATTTTTTTCTGATTATTGCAGAACCACTAAATGTAATGTTTACAACACTCTGGAGTATATACGATATATTCACAATATTAAGTCATATAAACCAACCAAAAACATACCACCAAAACACCAATGCAGGTTAATCTATTAAATCTAATATTAATTGATTATAGCTCTGTGATTTTTGCCCTTGAAGCATGTAACAATGACACAAATTGTTAGTGCTCACCGCAACATCCAAAACGTAGAAAGATTTGATGCTTTAGCTTCCTTTCTTAGAAGACTACAATTAAATCTGGGAAATTTTCACATTATAACTGTAATAATTTACATAATAATTTCTGAAGTTAAACAACCACAATCTGGTTAAACCATCAGGAAAATTTCCTAGTAAGCTAGTGTAAATTGTGTACCAAAGACAATTTCATTAATGATTAGTGATAAATCATAATCGTGAGTGTTATATATTCCTGAATTACCGTGCATAAGCAGCTTGCAAGATATAAGTGGTAATTATTAATTTTTATCACATGATGTCCTGGATAGTTGCCAGTAACTGTAACCACAGAAAGCCGTCCAAAGCCTTGGTTTATTTGGATTGTTATATCATTCTTGTATGCTCTCATGAAATTGTAATGTGATTTCTTGAACATAACTTGAAATAGAGAGAGTGAAGGAGAGAGAGAGATACTTGTAATGTGATGCCAACTTAAATGTTTCATGTGAGTGGCTGTATTCAAATGTACACATTGTAATATTAAAGACCAAGTTCTTAATTAGATCCTCAAAGATTTCTTAGAAAAATCATACATGAATGTAAATATTGTCATATTATAAAACTATTACAGACTTTTGACTTGATTAATACACAAGTCCAAGAAAGATGATAATATTATTGACCTTGGCTAGCTTTGAATCACTTGTTCTGGTAAAACCAAGGAAATTTACATAAAAAATAACTGTTAGATTCATGAATTCATATAGATTTTGTCTTTGAATTATTAAATTCATATATGAAGTTATAAAAAATCTTAAATCATATATGGAATGAAGCTGATTTTTTTCCCAGTTTATGTGATATGCCTGGTTTCAAAGAGACTATACACTTTACAAACTCCTCCTTAGTTTGTTAAGCATAAATTGTCCTCAACCAATTTATATTATATAAACTGGTCAAAATTTTTTATTCTTCAAGGCATGGTCACACAGTCCAACTAGCACGTAAATGCACAAATCACACATAAAATTTGGTTATGTGTGCTTGTCCGTTGAGAATTTGACATTTTGCTGATTTATGTGATGAAAAATTATCAATGAATTGCGCAAGAACTATTGAAAGATCACGCACAAATCACTAACAAACCACTCACTTCAGCGAATAGGCATGCAAAGGCCCAAACAGGGTAAATATGTGGTTGTGCACGACGAAAGCTCCACGGAAATCCACTCATAATCTGCGCACTATCACTAATGAACTGCGTATGAATCGTGCACGATTCTCCAATAAAAAAATTTTCAGTGATTTTCAGTGATACGGAAGTATTACAAGCGTTGAACATGCATCATATGTCTGCTAATCATCTGTGGAAAGATTTGATGAACGAGATAGCGGCAACATTTTCGCGAACCATCACTGATATTCCATGCATATTTCACATGTGTAAGAACTATGCACACTATGCAAAAATTACGTAAAAAAGCACAATACTGCGTAAACTCTTACGCGAAGCCATGTTTTGAGCTGCTCAAAACCTAAAATCGTGTAAAGCGCTGATCCAGTGAACATTGGCAAACAACTACCGAGGTTCTATGTCAAAAAACCTGATGAAATGCGCAAATCGTGGATGTATTGCATAAGACTCGAAATTTATGTATGATTCATGCGTTTACACAACTTTTGGGCAGTGTAACCACGCCTTTAAATGATAAATTAAGTAATCTACAGCATTTGTCAACAACAACAATTGCATAATATGCTTAATTAAACATCCATATAAACATTCTGTTCAGAAAATAGCAAAACCATGTGTGAGCCAGGTGCTGTAATAACACACTAAATGTCCTTCTAACAAAAACATATAAAAGGCCAACACATGTATCCATTACACACATACCCAGTGGTCCCAAATGACCCTAAAGCAATCCCAAATGCTACACCTGGAGTTTTAAATCACCTGAAAAGGCCATAGGTGAAGCTAGGTCTAAATCTGACATAGGTGCCTATACCCAGCCAAAGGTCAAGGGCATGTCTGGCCTTTATTCCTGCCCTGATAGAATAGGATTTATATAATTATGTATTATTGCAACATGCTGTCAGTAATAACACTTTTTGCAGCCATGCATAACTGGGGTGATCCCTCCTGTAACAGATTTTTCTTTCCTATATGCTTTAAAAAAAAAACTTAAGATCAATAAAGTTTCCTATAAGGGCTAAAATTATTTCTTGCTCTCTGTGACTGGAAAATTTAGACTTAAAAAAACTACAGGTCAACATTTCAGCACAAATACTGCAATTTTTCTGAAAGTTTCGATGCTCAGTAAAATACAAATAATTATAGTGAATCATCCACAAATCATTTATAGCATAACATTGTGTCAGCATGATAATGTAACATTAAACTTTGATCTATGACTTTAAACAATGCAGGTCAGAGACTTTAATCTGGTTCAAATGTTCTTTGAAATAACATATTTAATCATATGTGAACTGGTGATCATAATTAACCTTTGACCTTTTCATTCAGAAGATAATCAGATTCATCTTTTTTTTTTTTTTAAATAAATATTTATTGTTAAAGCTCAAATAGCATTTGAGATATACATTCATCACATGTAACCTGGTGACCTTGACATTTGACCTTCGATTTACTATGCTTACCCAGAATATGCTAAAGTGAGGCATTGACTATATATTATTACTGTGACTGGAACAAGAGTCAAATGTAAATGAGTCATCATCTTTTAGTCTGAAACTCTTCATGTGGAGTTTCATTGCTGAAGCTGAAGTGGTTAAATTTAGGATATGTTGTTGTGTTAGACAAATGAACTGACAGGCAACAATTTCCAAGCTTTCAGAAGAGGGAAGAACTAACTTGAGACAAAATTTCCTCCATATTATACATAATATGGATTGAAGACTAAAATAAGTGTTTGCTATTTGTTGGGATTCACATTGTGCCTGTCATCATCTAAGAAACATGTTTGGTTTTTAATAATGTTCAAATAACAGAGAAGACAATATGACCATCTGTAGAAAGGCATTGTACAGGTATTTTCTGATATATGTGCCAGTTTTTCAATTCCAAACAAAAACTACCCAGACCAATTGACATTATGATTGCTTTAAATCTAGTCAGCTTACTAAAAGTCAAACACTGGAGAGAAACAGATGTGCTGCAAAGGAAGATTGTTAGAGATGTAGAAATATTGGGTACTAAATTGTGACCAAATTATTATACAGATTATATAAAGTTAAGAGTTAATGGGGTCAAAAAGAAAAAATCAACACATTAGAGTCAGGTATCAAGAGACGTGGCACACGGGAAAAATGAAACTTACGGCTCCCTTATGTCATTCACAATTTCATTAACTAGATCTTCCTGGGCTAAGCTGTTGCAAAATAAGTATGACACTTAAATGTTTGTTATATATCACTTAAATGGTGGTTATATATCACTTAAATGTTGGATATATATCACTTAAAAGATTAAAACTTAAATGTTCATTCAAATGTATTTCTATTTCAGAACGAAACTAGTTTCTGAATGAAAAATTCTATTCACATTCTGATCTATGAAAAGAAAATTAACTGTTTTAATCTTACAAATTCATATTCACAAAATGTTGACTGAAATATGTAAATTCAGCACTCTGAATGATGAAAACTTGTCCCTTCACCTTAGTCTATAATTACAAACTAAACAAATCAAACTATATACTTACACTTCCCTCATATTAGAAAAAGATATTTCAGCAATAAAGATAATCTTTCTACTCCAATTTTGTAAACAGTCTAGCTAAGTGTTTCCAATTAGTATAAAAACAGATTGAGAAATATCCATCAAAGCAACAGAGGTTATATCAATTAGGACCGGAAAGGACCACAACAAAAACAATTACCTAAGTTTACAATGAAATTTTCTTCTTGACTGATTTAATTCTGAATTCAGTATCTACCCAATTTCGATGTTTTACTTCAATGGATTTGAAAGTGACGTATTTAATGTTAACTACCACTTTTTTTTCTCTCAGGTAATCCCAAATCATGAAATGAAATTTTTGATAATAAAAATACATTGAAAATGTTGAAATTTAAACTCCATGAATTGTAGTGTTACACTTAAACAAAAATTTTGAAATCAATGAAAAATTAAGATTTGTATTACTGAATAATATCCAAAAATGTAATATTGATATATTAAATAGATTTTATGCACATATATCTTTATGCACATATATCAGGAGCAGATCTAGAAAAACTTCAGTGGGGGGGGGGGGGATACAATCTTATACATGGGACATTTTCTATCCAAATATGGGGGTTGCAGACCCAAATAATGGCAATAATGACCCTTTTTTTCAAAACATTTCTAGAGAAGTAGGGAGGTTTACAAGCCCATGACACTACTCCTAGATCTGCCACTGCATATTGAGAAAACTGCATGTTGTTCAAACTTTATAAATGGAAGTTTATTTTTGACAACTGTTACAAATCATTATGTACAAATTCTTTTAAAATAGCTCTGTTTAGAATGGCATTTGCACTTCTTATGGTTAGGCAGTACAAATAGTCTATATATATGTAATCTCTTTTACAGTTAAGAATACGATATAAAGATTGTTTCTTCATATTTCTGATGAATGAAATGTTATTTGTTTAAAATTGCATGTAGCAAAACTCAATGTTCTCTCGTGCAATAAATGTTAACTTTGAAAAGTATATAGTAATTATGCATCATGCTTTTGATTTCAGAATATTAATGGTTTAGATGTGATGGTCTTTTTTTTAACATAGCAAGAAATGGTTCTTGCAATAAATTAATGTTTGACCCAAGATTTCATTTTACCAAACCTAATTAGTCACAAGGACCATGTTAGAAAAAATCTAATGACTTCATAATTTCCTGATTATTGGGGGGAAAAAAACACTGTACAAGCAAATGTAGTAAATTCATGATGTCATTAATGATTTTTACCTGGATTTTCTGGAAGTTTTAGGTCTACATTGAAAATAATAACATCAAGAAAATCATTGTCGCACTGATTATTTTAAAACTACTATCATTTAATGGCTATCATAAGAACACCTGTGATAGAAGGGTACATGAGAAATTAATGTCATACCTGGCATTGCTGTGCTTGCGCCATCTGGTGAGCAAATGCCCCTGTTGCCTGTAGTAATTGTACTCAGAACTCTCAGATTTGTCCTCTTCATCTCGATGATGGAGTTCCTTTTGTCTCACAATGTCACAAAACTTTGGTCGGGTGCTCCTACTCAACTATGTAAAGAAAATCAAGATTGGTGAATTCTGGAAACCTTGCTTACAGTTGATTTTAAAACTTTTGAGCTTACTGCTAAATGTTCTAACATAATTAATCACATTTCTATCAACTGACTTTTCATAACACTAATTGCACTTGTGTGGAGAGAGAGAGAGAGAGAGAGAGAGAGAGAGAGAGAGAGAGAGAGAGAGAGAGAGAGAGAGAGAGAGAGAGAGAGAGAACTATATAACTATGATGTTCATACAATGTACTCACATAATTTGCCCTGGAGTAAGTCAGCAAATCCTTCCTCTAAAAATAGAGAGAGAAAAATTTAAAGTTTTTTAAGTTTTATTAATGCATATGTATTTTAAGATTATTATAAATTATTACAAAGCAAACATCTGTAGGTATCACCCCCTTTACCCAGTTTTGTCATTTTCTGACACCCACCTCCCTCACCAGGCCAGCTTGTGACAGCAAGTATGCTGTTTGTCAAAAACCAATAACAAAAATTAGATACCAAAAAAGGTTCAGAGAATGTTGATTTAACATTTCCCTTTTTCTGACTCCCAGTTTGTAAAACAATCTTGAAAGACTCTCAAATTAATAAGGGCTGTCCCTCCCCATCCACCAAAAATCAGTACTAAAAAACGTAATTAATTTTCTCAAGAATTTTCCCCAACACAACCGCTTTTAAATGACCTTGCATTTAACTGAAATATCTATTTTTTAAGATAATTGAACTTGAATTATCATAGTTTTGTACCTGCTGTACATGTGTTGAGACGGTGTGTAAATGATTTGCCTCATTTGTGATCAATATATGTAAAGTGAAAGTTTGTACATGAGCCAGTATCCTGCTGAGGAATCCAAAGAGATATAGCAAGAGAAAAAAATGAAACAAAATCATCATAATACATAAACTAAGGTAAAGGTCTTGACCCTAGTATGAGGAATTAACAGATTATTTCATAATACATGAAACTGCTAAAAAGCACACAAAGAATTGATGTTTGAATTGAATTAAAAAGTCATTTCATCATCAATCTACATGTAAATATTTAGATTCCAAACTTTCTTTCTTATTTAGGATTGGAGTGCTGGAGTCACTCTGTCTCTGTTATTGGAAAAAATGATAAAGACACAAGATGTTCAACTTGTTGACTCTTGAAGATCATGAATTATTGTTGCTTTATAATACCACACCCCTGTAGGACTGTAATTACAGGCTGTTAGCAGATACGTATCACATCCACAAGTCACTAGTAGGTAAGTATACAGATACTACTACATAACATGTGTTTAAAAACATATTTGGCCATGAGAGAAGGGGGGAGGGAAATAGTGGCATAAAAATCTTGATATAATTTGTATATTGCGAATTTTCTGATATATCATGATACTAAAATAGTATTTTGTTCACACAAAATGCATATATTTTCAAATTTTTACAATTGCATTGTCTCTAAATTTGCCAGTGTATGTGGAAATATCAATCATTAATGCACACTTTTTTTCAATTTTGAAAAGTTTTAAGGTATATAGCATGTGCTAATTGCTGAATGTATGCACTGTATACTTTCATTATAGTATACGTAAAATGGACTAGTATTATGGTATGGGAAATTTTAATTCATTAATCATATGGACGTAATGCACGCATTAATTTATTTGGTTTAATTTTTAATGATTCAATAGCAATCGGAACATTACTCGGTCTTTTCCGGAAAAGGCCGAGTGATGTTCCGATTGATTCAATAGTTGAGAGCAAAAATTTAATATATTGAGTAAAATAATTTGAATGTTGATATCTTACGTAATTTTAATTAATTCTTTTGAAACAACTTTATGTGCATTGATATTAAATAATGCATGCACAAAGACAATATCTAGGCTACGTAATATTACATTAAATTATGAATTTAGTTTTCCGTTCCGTTTGCAGTTCCTCGTTTTAGCAACGCCCGTTTATTATCATATGGTGAACATGTTTTGAAAATATGTTTAACATACGTTTGAACCGAAATGCAAATTTCAAACATGTGATTAACACAGGTGAAAAATTGATCTGTTCGTGAATATGTAACTTACGTGCTCCTTTTACATGATTATCATATATTAATCATATGTTTAATATACGTGAAACATATGTAGCAATTTTACCTGTTTATACAGATATATGTCAAATAAAACAATGCACATCCTATATCCTGATCAAAGGGGGACAGTTGTCTTTGGATTACATAGCCTTACTAAGATAAATCATATCAATTTTGAATTAAAGCGATTTCAGTCTCTCAATTCTTCTGGATGTTTATGAACAAAGAAAACATAAATAGTTTGAAATATGGAATACTGGTAATGGTTAAATAGTCTTTTTTTTATTATAATATTTTATTTCATATGTATGTGGAGGGAGGTGGGGCTAATAAAATGGCGGATACACTTTAAGGAGGGTAAACTTAATATATATATATATATATATAAAAACAACTATAATTGAATTGCGGCAGCTATGCGACTATCGATGCTCTCCACAAAAATCTCCTCTCCTATCGAACACATCGCTGATTTATGAAGGCCGATTACGGTCATTATCAGATTATCTTCTTTACGCGTGAATAGAAACACACAAGCACCAGAGCCTTTGTTGTGCTTTATTACAGTGCAAATGTATATCTTTATTTATCGCTTGTATCTTATCTTTTCAGAAAACAGCGGCTTCGCCACCCACTAGTCAGCGTGTTCGAAATTTCGGCAGAAGACACGCGGCTCTTTACAACTGACACAAATCTTGTTGTGGATTTACCGACAATAATAAATAGGTTTGCTTATTGTTTAAAGGTTTGACATAATAGCCTTTCAAGGTGAAGTAATCTTTGTGACTTGTGTATGTATTTGTAAACATGCCATAATTACAAATAGAGGTTAATAGTTTATAAAATTAAATAGTTGTAAATTATATCTCCTTGATTAAAATTATTATTATTATTCCCTATAGCATTGCCTATTTACTTAATCTTAAATTCCAACCTAGGATTATAGATTAACAAGTATAGATTTTGAAGATCGTGGGTGTGCACATGATTAACTAAATGAAAATACACAATTCTCACCGTCAAAATACCATCTGGTTGAATTAATCATTTTCAAATAAGTTCTCCAGTAAATGGAAATGAATGTTAACAAATGTACGGTAGTTTGCACTTCTCGAGAGAAATTATCATGTCATCAATAAATCGAGGTCAAAGTCAAGTGCACATTGACCTTTCAAATTAAAGGTTACTACTCCACCTCATGTTGGGTATCACACGTATCATCCATAGTCGAGGTCTCATAAGGTAAACATGTTAGATACCTACCGTCATGGGAGAGGATCGAGGGCGATGATAGTTAATATATCGCTGCGGTTGATTCCTCGACTTGGGGTCATTGTGATAATACGATAATCGGGATGTATTTGATAGTGCCGACATTGGTCTGGAGTACGATTCACAAGGGTGATCATCACAAGCTGTCTGAGGCCTATCATACAGTAAATGTCCATGCATATGGCTGTACCCGTAACATCGGGAATGGCGATCGAAATACCTAAAATCAGGATCTGGACTGGCAGGGTGTAAATTAACGTGCTTGCTTTCTTTCGTTTTTTCATACAGTTTGTTGACGAGAGTGAAACCTTTCCGCATTTCGTTAAACTTCTTGGAGCTGAGTCTGCTTGAGTTCGCACTTCCCACCCTATTTGAGGAGGAGCTGGATGGTCTAGGAACTGTAGGTGATGAAGCCCGGGATGCTGATATTGCGCTCCGAGAGTATGGACTGACATATTCGGTCCTTGGGGGCGCAGTCCCCGGGCGTTGTATACGAACATTCTTCCTTGCTTGTGTAGCACTCCTGACTCTTATTTGACCATTCAGAGGTTCTGGAGTGACTATCTTAAATTCTGCGAAGGTATCTGTCTTCTCCTCCGGCAACAAGATGAAGCTATCGGTCTCACACGGGCGAATGTCGTCATCTTTCTTTGCGTCGTCTGCAAAGAGTTTGTGTTTATACCCTTCCGCTACCCATGCCATTAACCGCTCGTCATTACCAAACACCATAGTGGTAACGAATAAATTAATTCCAACTTGTACAGAAACTCCCAACTGATAACCACACACCAAACACACAATCTTGTTATTGAGAGAAAAGAGAAATACGTCGTTACGATTGTTCAGCTTACATCTTTGTGGTAAAATAACAGAATCTAAAAACACAATACCCAATGATAATTACAACGCGCGCCCCAATCAATAAATCACATCCAGTTACAAAGACACTGCCATTTAAATATCTAATTATTCTACTCCAAGGTCTATCAAAATATATCCCACTCAATACCCTACGCTGAGGGACTCTGTGTTCGACTCTTCACATCCCTGCGACGCTACACAACAATCTGGAGAGACGACAAACAACCCCATCCACTCTAGCACACGAACTAGCGTCATAAAATGATTATTATTCTGTACGGTCTAAGGATCACTTATGTCCAGATTGGCATAACACCCCTTCTCAGCCAAATTCCACATAAGTGAGTCGCACAATGCATTATTATAACTTTAAATATCGAATGGCCTTTAATATCCCTTTCATAATCTCCTTCACCTCAATGGTTGATATCTTAAAAAACATAAAATGCATATCTACACATGTTCATTCAGTTGATAAATTTTCCCTTTCAACATGTGGCTTTAAGTCCTTTAAACCGTTTCTTCTAATCCTAATCAATTATTGATACCTTCGACGCGATGAAGAAAAATAATGTCAGGTGTATTGAATTTTCAGTTTGGCACTGGCTCATCTATTTGTATAGAGGATTGGAAATGGTGTATCATATTGAGAAGTTTTTAGTTCTTAGAAGGTATCGATTCCATTGTTCAAACGGAATGATCTAATAAATCATGTCATTGTTTGGAATGACGAGAGTTCGTAAATTAAGCACAGTCTCTTGTTTTTTTATTTGGTGATGGATTTATTAAACTTTATTCAATGTTGTCTTTTGACATTCATAATGGTCTGTCATTTCTCTCCTTTCAATGACATGTACTACAAATTTAACAAGATACCAATCCTTTTAGTGACAAGGTGTTTGAAAACCATACTTTTCTTCTTGGAATATCAAGGATTTAAAGGTTTTCCAATTTCCCTAAAGTACATGACAATGTGAGAGAAATAATAAAAAAAATTATTTTAAATTACATAATTTTAAAAAAGAACAACAAACAAAAATCTTGCAGTGTTGTGAATCATGTAGTGACTAAACAAAATTCTCAAACTGTACGAAGAGCGCTATGACAGTGAAACAGTTTTGGTATACTATCTTGAAAATATAAGAGAGTGTCTTGGTACATGTTATCCTTGATTTGTGCGTGATCAGTCACGTGATATCAGAAAGACATTGAATGTACATGTAGTACACATCGAACATCACATTCCTGCTCAACAAAATGCTGCACATCATGCATCCGAATAAAATAAAACGTTCGCTAAATACTTTGGTTGTTGTTGTTTTGTTTTTTTTTACATATCGGCGATATTTGCCGTTGGATTGATAGTCTGAAACTTTATAACCATGTGTCTGTACTAAAAATTTCGCTGTGGCTAGTTTTCGCGCACTCACTCCAGACCAGTAAATTCGTAATCATGGCATTTTTAAAGCCAACAAATATATAGATATATATTTTGTTGTTGTTTTTTCTTTGAGGGGGTATGCAATATGGTAAAAACTAATATATATTCTTTATGTTCTGACATATCAATCTGACAGCCTTCACCTCCTGTACAGGTTGGTGTACTACGCACAGGATTACTAGGACTGCTATATAGTACCTAAATATTACAACTGTCAAAAACCCATAACGATATCATCACAAAATGGGACCCTGGCGATAAGATCTGAATCTACTAAGACGATACAACAATAAGGGGTATGTGTTGCTAAGCAGGCACGTGTTTTATAGGCCTTCAATGCTCAGGTATCGAGACCCAAAATATTATCTTGTTTGACTTGTCATTTAAATCACCACCCCAACTCTGAAACAATGGGTGGTATGAATTTTCCTGTAGTGCTTTGTTTCTTTGTCACTCATAACAAGTTTTGAGTGGTGTTGGGGGGGGGGGGGGGGGGGGGGGAGGGAGTACTCTGCGAACCCCAAAACGAGTGATAAATGAGTAACGGGAGCGGGGACCAGCCTAGGAGTGTTTTTCTATCTTTTTAAAACAAAATGTACAGCTGGAATCTAGCTGGAGATACAGAGACTCCCTATCCCTTTAAATGGTGTAGTTACCGGAACTTAGGGGTCGTAACCCCTGTTTTGACGGCAAAATATCAAGTCACAGTCCCTACCCCTTGGGAAATTCTCTGGATCCGTTCACGTGGGTTGAATGTAACATCCCCTACAAGTAGTATATTTACAGGGGGTGTTGTATAAGCGATGAATACATCACCAAAACTTGTCAGCATCGTTAAAGGAGGTTTAAAGAGGATTTTTTTTTTCCTCTATTTTCCACAATCCGGAAGACAGACAAGCCCTTGTGGTATGGGCAACTTTGGTTAGTACACGGGCTGCCCGAGTTGCAATCGAACGGAAAGAGTTTCTTATGGCATCTGAACTCTACCCTAATCGGAACACCAGAGAAAAAAAAACATCCGGAAAAGGCCGAGTGATGATCCGATTGAACTCTACCTAACACTCAATCGGAACATGACTCGGTCTTGTCCGGAGAAAAACGTTATGAGTTGACCTCAGGATGAAATAACAGACAGGAGACCAGTATAGCCTGGGCTGCGTTCAAGATCGTACACATGTAGTGGCTAGCCTATATACTAGGCTAGATACCTAGGTTTATTGAACGCACTGTATGAATTAACGCTTGTTACATGTGTCCATACGTAGGGCTAGCCTAGCTCATAGGTACGTAGCCGTTACAATCTTGAACGCAGCCCAGGCTGATGTCCAACGGTTAAATATCAATTCAGTCCTGCAACCAATGTTATAGAACCGACCAATTCCAACCTTATACACGTACATGAAGAAAATGCAGAAAACCCTGTGTATGCATTCATTATATAAACTTGCATGATCTAAGTCTAATATCCATATTTTGTTTTTGTTGGACTGCTAGTATAAACAAAATGACTAGTGTAATACACCTTGTTAATGTTGCCAGAGTAAGTCGACTCTGTGCTAGATGTAATGCTAATATACCTGTTGAAAAACATTTTTACTATTATATACTCATAATAAGGAGGAAAGAAATGTTATATATATAGACTGGGCAATAACGTTTGTAACATGAACGATTGTCAAAAGTTGATCTGGTCGATGATATATGAAAATGCACAAATACTCAACAAATCGGTAAAATTTAGAAGGGGAATATAGAATATTAAGGGTTCATCTAAAGACTTGTATAACGACTCTGTGTATAATTTACTCTAATAGACATATCTAAAATACTTAAATACTTGGGGTACAAGACTGCCATTTTGATCGACTGGGCACAGACACCGTCCCTTCTCACTCTGTATTCAGGACAACATTTTATGTTGTGTTTCACTTTGCATCCTTGTTTTATTGTGTATTTTCATTCAGTGAGCCAATTTCAGACCAATGTCAATACAGAAATCCTTTACACGTGTATGTGTATATTTATGTTGTTTGTGTGTGTGCGTGCATATATCGGTGTATATATGTTCATGTATTCTTTAATGATTTCTTGTTACAAATTGTTCAACCCCCCCCCCCCCCCGAGGGCCTTAGATCAGCGAGTATATATATATATATATATATATATATATAAATATATATATTTCCCACACTTACAGCAGTTCAGTACTTTTAATATTTCTGATCTGATGAGTGTGTATGTTTTTGTATGTTTTGTTTTGCTTTTTAAATTTTGTTATCATCAGTTTTTTGGTTGTATACATGTACACTGTTCTTTTAAATTACATCATTAAAACTATTTCTACTGTGGAGCGGATCCAGAAATTTTCAAATGGGGTGGGAGGTAGAACATTTCCAAAGGGAGGAGGCGACCCAAGTGCGTACCTTTCCTGTTCAAAGGGGAACATTGAAGACCCCAGAATGTCAAAGAATGGCATGCAATGTCAAAAATTTTCAACTAAAGGTAAATGCAAATCCCATACCCCTCCTCTAGGTCTGCCACAGCTATTATAAAACACTTTTAACACAATAATGCTACCACCTCGTGGGGATCCGGGTTGTTAGAATAGATCCTCAGTACCCCTTGCTTGTCGTAAGAGGCGACTAAATGGGGCGGTCCTTCGGATGAGACTACAAAAACCGAGGCCCCGTGTCGCCGCAGGTGTGGCACGTTAAATATCCCTCCCTGCTCAAAGGCCATAGGCGCCGAGCATAGGCCTAAATTTTGCAGCCCTTCACCGGCAATGGTGACGTCTCCATATGAGTGAAAGATTCTCGAGCAGGACGTTAAACAATATATAATCAACCAATCAATAATGCTACCGATGCCATTACGGGATTTCAAGGAAGGAAAAAATGAACGTTCTGTATATATACTGGACAAAAAAAGTTAAGGATCATGATTTCAGAATTATTTTATTCATAACAAAACCAAATAAATTATGTTAAATATATACTTAAGATGTTCAACGACAATCGAACAATGCATTTTAAACCTGTTTTTACAAATTCATCAATACGTTAAGCAGCCAGAGCAACCATTGTCAGGTAACCCCCCAAAACAGTTTGAAAATCGGTATGAGCAACAATAACAAATTTCATTACAAATGATTGAATCTTTATAAAGGCAATATCAATAGGGTGTATGTCCACCCTGAGCCTGTATAACGGCACGTCAACGCCTCTGCATACTTCTGATGAGCCTGCGGAACGCAATTTATGGCAACCTTGCCCATTCCTGCTGTAAATCTAACGTAAGCTCCTGGTGGTTTGTCGGAAGTACAGGGCGTCTGGAAACAGCTTGCTGCAACATGTCCCAGGCATGTTCTATTGGATTTAAATCCGGAGAACAACTCGGCCAATCCATACGTTCAATTGTCTCTGTAGCAAGGTAGTCTGTCACTATACGTGCTCTGTGGGGACGAGCATTATCATCCATTAACACAAAGTCGTTGCCTATAGCTCCCGCATAAGGTCTCACAATTGGATGCAGTATCTCGTCCCTGTAAATTGCACCGGTAAGATTGCCATTAATCACGTGCAAGTCAGTACATCCACCAAAACTGATTCCGGCCCAAATCATCACAGAACCACCTCCAAAACGATCATGCTCTGCTACACAGCAATCAGCGTACCGCTCTCCACGCATGCGCCATACACGCCTACGACCGTCATGAAAGTCCACGCAGAACTGTGACTCGTCTGTGAAAAGAACAGGCGTCCAATGACGCAGTTGCCAGTTTATGTGATTTTGAGCCCAATTGAGTCGTGCTACACGATGTCTTCTCCTCAAAATGGGACGAACATCAGGTCGATGAGCCCGAAGGTTAGCAGCATGAAGTCTCTGTCTGAGAGTTTGTGGGGTTATGCGCACCCCACTTGCTGCATTAAAGTCAGTATTGAGTTGGACAGCACTCTAAAACCTGTATCTACGAGCCATAAGTGACATATAGCGATCCTGGCGAGCGGTTGTGGACCTTGGACGACCTGATCTCGGTCTCTCAGAAACATTACCTGTCTGCCTAAAAGGATTCCACAACCTTGAAATCACACTTTGGGACACATTAAAATGTCTAGAAACAGTTCTCTGGACTTGGCCAGCTTGAAGCATACCTACTGCCTAACCAGCTTCCAGAGCAGTTAAATGGCGCCTCATGGCTTTTAATGTCAATAATTGTTCACCTAAGAGTCGATTAGAGCAATAAATACCCACAATAAAATGAAAATCACAATTTTTCAATTTCAATATACACGTTGGCACACTTTGATTTTGACCCTTTGCTTGTGTTTGGGCGAAAAAATCGTGCACTTATGACGTCAATATGAAACCAGGTAAATCTATTGTGTTAAGGACACATTGGAGAAACTATACATGTTAAAATTTGCCAAAATAATTATTTGGTTAATAAAAATTTTTGACGTCAAAATTATGATCCTTAACTTTTTTTGTCCAGTATATGTATAACTAAGTTTTCGCGCCCTTTCTTTGTCCACTTTTTTTTTTAATACAATACAATTTGAAATCTGGATTTCGTGTAGTTGTTCAATAAATCGAACATATATTGAAAATAATAATTAAGCCAAAAAACAAAAACAAAAACAAAACAAAAAAACAAAAACAACCCCCCCCCCCAAAAAAAAAAACCAACCAACAAACAAACAAACAAAACAAAAACAAAACAAAAAAGAAAAAACAAAAAAAAAAGCAAAAACAAAAAACATGTCAGCATCAGCAGGATACCGAATGCTACTGTCCATTAATCCAGTGCTTTTATTTATTACGTGATTATTTATACACTGCTGTACAGTATTTTATCTACGGTATTAGAGGGGTGTATTAGCGGCTGTGGGTCGCTTTATGCGAAGACCAAACCGGTACGGGACAAGAGTCATTACCCTGATATGGATAAGAAGGGACATTTCTGGAGAAACAGGATGCTCATTGTTAAAACTCGTCAATAGTACAGAAACATGCTGTAAATATTAAATCTCTCTCTCTCTCTCTCAATCTCTCTCTCTCGTTTCGTCTCGTACAGCCTTTTAAGCGTTCTGACATGAATCTATAGCTTTCTGGAGTAAAATATATAATAGCGTACACTAAGATCTTTAAAAATAATTGAGTTCTTTCCCTTCTACCTCTATAGTAAGTTTGGCCACACAACTCCACGGGCGAGAAGTATGAGCGTTTACTGAACAATTGAGCCATCTACCTGGATTAACTTTATCAAAATGAATATACACCATTAACTTTCTCTTTCATTTCATGAATAAACACCTGACAGTTCGTTTAATTCACCACAATGCTTTTAACAATTCAAAGAAAGTCATAAAAATAAAGTTTGAGAACTTTACTTTTAAACACATTACTCATGGACAATGTAGATTTTAAACGTGAGGGGAATAAAGTAAAAAAAAAAAAAAAAGTAGGTGAGAAAGTGTCGAAAGACGAGAAAGTGTCGGGAAAGATGAGAAACTGGCCGGGGGAGGGGGACTGGCGGGAAAGATGAGAATGAGAAAGTGGCGGGAAAGATGAGAATGTTTGCTTTACGTCCCGTCGAGAATTGTTCAGTGAATGAGAAAGTGGCGAAAAGGATGACAGTGGTGGGAAAGATGTCAAAGTATCTGTACATAGTCGTAAGGAAGGCGTGAGTTGGGGGGTGGGGTGGGGGTGGTGGTGGTGAAAGGGATATTGTTATCATTCATATCTAACGTGAATAGAACGAGTGCCCTTACGAAGTCATATTGTAAATTTTTATTTTCTTAACCGAACCTTGAGGTTACGGTTTAATCCATGTCATAACGTACCGTATGCATACTACATGGTACACTTACATAAGGTAAGTATAATTGACATGACCCTCAAGAACACATTGAAATGATATATCACTTGTCCTGTGTGGTAACATTATGTGTAACTTCAGTGTAACTGCGTACTTTGCACGTGTTACATAGAATGAAATACTGTTTAAATTAAATTATAGGTACATGGAAATCAAAGTAGTTCATAACAGACAGAAAACTTTAAACGGGATTCGTGTCATTTTAACAATAGTATTGTCTGTGTTGTGTATATATCTGTTAATTACCCGCTCAAGAGACAAAAAACATGATAATATTTGTAGGTTTCGTTGAACCAACAGTTTGGAAATTGATGGGAACAATATTGCGTGTCTGGAGAGAGAGAGAGAGTGAGAGCGTGTTCACAAACCCCCTTCTTCAAGTTGAATGTTAAGCTTAAAAACTTCAGTCATAGAAATTCTAATAGTCATCGTAGGATACAATAACAAACAAAAGATTGTTTATAAAATGCAGACGAAGAATAAAGAAGGAAATTAAAAGTCGAAGGGGTGGGGGTAATACAAGCACAGAGGATTTAAATTGCAGATTTTCAGCTTGTGTAATAAACCAATAAACCAAAAAAGGTGATTAGCATTTTAACAAGGTAATAAAATTCGCATTTCAGAATATCAAATATTTCTTGAATATACATTTATATTTGACATAACTAAATGACGTGCTCTTGTTTTGAGGGGACCGTTTTCTATACTGTCAAACCCAGCAATGTAAACCACTGTGAAGTTTTTGTCTTTTAAGATATCGTACATCTACGCATACCTCTGATAATATCAAAAAGCTAGATTTAATGGTTTTAATCAAAGAATTCTTTATTATTCTTATTAAATTGTAATTACACAGATACAAATATATTACAGACATAAATATCTTAAATGGCTTTATAAAGCAACCCATCCCTTTGTGAACAATCACTTCCTGGAAACGAGAGTAACAGACATAAGCAAAATCACCGAATTGAAAGTCGTAAATTGTAGTAATCCGAAGATTAAATGTATAGCTCTTTCTTTAGGTCTGTGGGATGTATTATCTTTTTCTTTAGGTCTATGGGTGCATGGTTGAGCACTAATTGCTCGTTGATATTCTTTAGGTATGATCTAGTGACTCCTCAAAAATCGCGAAAAGTCAAGAATAATATATTTAACCAGTAAATATCTACCACCAAATTCACGTCATTTCTTGTGATATGACAGACATCACAAATGAATTTCTGTCAACGAAAACATTGTTTTAAACATATTCGATGGTTTTGGGGTGTTTTTTTTTGTTTGTTTTGTTTTGTTTTTGGTTTTTGTTTATTTGGTAACTATGTCCCGCTCCCACTCAAAGAAGAGCGACATATTGCTTTGCACCTGTGGTTAGGTCTGTCTGTCAGTAGACCTCATGTTTTCCGCTCAATATCTTGATAACTATTCACTTGATCATAATGATATTTCATTTATGAATTGGTTATGAGTAGAAGACCCCTATTAATTTTGAGGTCAAAAGGGCAAGGGTCAATCCACTTTGGAGATAAGAAGGTTGACACTATTCGCTCAATATCTTGAGAACCCACCCCTTTCTTAACAGCCATCAATCTTGGTACATTGTAAGAAGTAGATGACCCCTATCGATTTTGAGGTCATATTGTAAAATGTCAAGGATCAAACTGGACATGGGAATATACTGTTCGCTCAATATCTTGAGAATCCTTTGGTTGACAAGACATCAAACTTGGTACACTGGTACATCTTAAGAAGTAGGTGACCCCTATTGATTTTGAGATAACATAGTCAAGGGTCAAACTGGACATGGGAAGATACTGTCTTGAGAACTCTTTGCTTGACAGATATCAAACGTGGTACATTGGTTTATCCTACGGAGTAGATGACCCTTATTGATTTTGAGGTCACATGGTCAAAGGTCAAGAATAAATTCACTCTTAACATAGGAAGATATTTTCCGCTCAGTATCTTGAAATTTCTTTGCTTAACAGATATCAAATTTGGTACTCTGGTGTATCTTAAAAGTAGATGATCCACATTGATTTTGAGGTAACTTGGTCAAAGATCAAGGGTCAATCCACTCTGGACATAGAAAAATACTGTCCATTCAATATCTTGAGAACCTTTTGCTTGACATACATCAATTTTGAAACACTGGTACATCATGAGGAGTAGATTACCCCTATTAATTTGGGGTTCACATGGTCAAAGTTCAAGGGTCAGGCTTAACATACTAATATGCTGTCTTCTATATTTTTAGAATCATTTGCTTGATTGACACCAAACTTGGTACACTGGTACACCCTAAGGAGTAGATGACCCCTGTTCATTTTGAAGGTCAGGGGTCAACTGGACATTAGATATTGCCCGCTCAATATCTTGAAGTAACGTATGTGTAAAACTCACTTTTGAACCACGGGGCTGGTTGGGGCTATATGTTTTATAAACATTTCTTTTTTGTCTCAAAGATGCAGAACACCTTTGTGAACAAGAATAATATTTTGTCCCAATATCTGCATGTAGGTCTTCACCAAGATGCTCTATATCCAAGCAAATAGATTTGCTCTCTCTCTCTCTCTCTCTCTCTCTCTCTCTCTCTCTCTCTCTCTCTCTCTCTCCACGCAATATTGTTCTCAGTTAATTTATAAACTGTTGGTTCAACGAAACCTACAGACATTATCATGGATTTTTTTTTTGTCTCTTTAACTGCCTTTATGACAACGTATATTTTTAATAAGTAAAGTAATATATAATGGGTGACCCCCCCCCCCCCCTTTTGGTTTGGTAGTAATATTGAATAGTAAGAAAATAAGCTCGAAACGAACCCATGTAGTGATAGACGAATGCCCCCTCCCCCGATCTATGATTCGAAGGTTGGTAAAGAAAAAAAAAACGCGGTTATGGTTGTCATCCGCCCACCCCCATTTAATATTTTGAAGCTTGGGCAAATAGCTCTCTCTCTCTCTCTCTCTCTCTCTCTCTGTCTGTGTGTGTGTGTGTGTTTCATCTTATTATCATCTTCATTTTATTTTGCTTGTCAAGGATTTTAGGTAATAGTGAAATCGACTTCGACGACAATTGCCCCATGCTGGTATTGCAAGGCGCTTTGGAATCGGCATTTCGATTGTATATATTGTCAAAGTTTATGAAATACATTGAGCAGTGAAAAGGTATTTGTTTTTCATTGCTACGAGATTTAGTGGTAGTCGTTCCTTTAGCCCAGAAATCGATTGTTTAGAGTTTTATGTCCTTTCTAGAACTCATTAAGAGACGTTGCCAACTTTATTTGAAGTTTCCTAGTCGGCGTTCTTTTACGTACCAACGCCCACCGCGGCGAAGAAACCGTCGCTACCTATTTTAAAAGGACATGGACACAATTTGAATTGAAAATTTTCAAATTTTATTTTTAATGTTTACAATCCTTAACTAAGGTATTTCTAATGATCAACCAAAATTTGAATATCAGTTGCTGAGTTACAAGTGAGATATAGCACTCGCAATTCTTTATTGTGTAAAATATGTTTTTGTTTGCATATATATTCTTAATAGAAAATATCATGTTTAAAACCAAACGAGATGTGACAAACACTAGAAACTCTTTAACTGGGGTCAGATTGAACTTGTGTAATTTAAAAAAAAAATCTGCTTTAAACGAAAACTTTTACTAGTATATTTAACCTATGTAAACAAAAACTATGCACGACCCTTATTTACATAGCAAAAAATTATGAGTTCTGTATCTCTCATGTAATTCGACAACCGACATTCAAATTTTTGCTGACCACTAGAAATAACTTAGCTTACGCATTCTAAACATTACAAATGAAAAAAAAAAAAATTGCAAAGTTTCAGCTCAAATCATGTCCATGTCACTTTAATGCGCCAGTATGTAACAACCTAAGATGGAACCCGAGTCTGCAGCAAACGAAGCGAGAGCTCGACCAACAGTTTCATTCATGAGCTTCCATTTTAAAAATGAGAGAGTCGTGTGATATTTGAGCTTTGTGAATATTTGAAGTCTCTTGGAATAAATCAATGAGAGTTTCTATGATGAAAGCACCTTCAAGTGCGTGCGTCACTTCAACCCCCACCCACCAAAAGCAGACTATTATTTACTCACCCGATAACACTTATACAAACAAGAGAACATGATATTTGTCATTAAATTTTTTGACAATATCAGTGGCCTCTAAATGGTTATTATTGATGGAATTTCCATAAATTCCTAGTACATTGTTATTTAATATAAACAGTTTATAGTCAATGGTTTTTATGAGGACATTTATGTTAGATACCATCTATTCTTGAACGGTTTTCCATATAGATTTTGATATGTGTTATAATGAAAAACAAATATTAAACTAATAAACTATAT
This sequence comes from Ostrea denselamellosa, assembly GCA_024699665.1. NCBI lineage: Eukaryota > Metazoa > Mollusca > Bivalvia > Ostreida > Ostreidae > Ostrea > Ostrea denselamellosa. The sequence continues at coordinate 23,837,588 of JAMZEH010000005.1, read as the reverse complement.
AGTTCGTCCCGGATATAGTCTGTAGCTAATTGCTGAAATGTAGGTCTATCCGTTAAAGTGGTATTTACTATTATAATTGGTATCTTATCGCCATCAGAGATCAGTAAAACGCTTAGATCGATCCGGTTCTTATATTTTTTAGTATATCGAGCATCTTGTATAATTTTACAATACATGTATGTCATAGTGATCTCGTTCACCGAAGTTTGTGATTTCTGAACATTTTGCAATGCAGAATTACGGGAATGACAAAAGGGGATACCCATCCCCAGAACAGAGAGAGAGAGAGAGAGAGAGAGAGAGAGAGAGGGGGGGGCATTATACTTCTGCTGCGTCATCTAAAATATTTGATAATTTTCTTTCCTTGGGGCCACCGGGTACACATTTTCGCGCGGTGTATCGACTGCGCACCGTGACTTTAGATATAAAGGTAATCGAAAAATTATAATACAAGTAACAGTGTATTATTGATCAAATTTGAATCATAGACGTTACCTTCTTTCCCCATTTTGAGTAAAGCCATTGCAGGAACTGGTCAACTCCTCCAAAGTATCTCTGAATTCTCGTCTTCTCTGACATAAACCCCTTACATATTTCACAGTCTTGTTCGTGGCATCTTTGGATATCTGCTTCTGTTAAGGTACACGCTACATTTTCTTGCTTTTCTTCTTGTCTTTTTCTGATTTTAGGCGGATCAGGAATAATGTCTGCGAAGGAATCCAGATGACCACCGTCATCCTCTGCTTCCGGTAGAGGACCAAAAACAGACTCCAATATATCGTTATCCTTGACATCATTATTGTTAAGATCTCCTAACTCAGAAGATTTCTCGAGTTCATCTAGTGACCTCGCTATCGAAGATCTACTAAGACTTAGTTCTGAAAAAGTCACACATCTCCTTAAAGAAGATCCTACTCCACTGTCCGTGTCACTTTGGTGATTCTTCCGACTTTTCATGGAGGACCTGGACGTGGATCTTGATTTCACATTCTCTCGGTCATAAGGAACGGTTGACAAGTGTAGGGTGGACGCTTCGTTATCTGCAACAACACTAAAGGCACGTTTACTCGCGCGAATGTCATAATCGTTTCGGACATGGGCTTTTGGAAGAAGCATGATTGGTGATTCGTCGATTGAAATCGCACGGTGGGGGTCCCTCATAGTTCGTTGTCCCAGTCTGGAAAGCTTAAGCTTGTCATCACGATTGACAGTCGTCGCTTCCACTTTGGGAAACCGCAAACAAGGGTTTTGACTTCTTTTAAGAACAGCAAAAGAACTTTCACTGCGTCTGAAAGATGGCCGATTTTCTTTCGCAGTGATGGAGACAGATAACATTTCATCGCTGTACCCAGTTAAGGAGGTATCGGTGCGTCGTAAACAGCTCTTTGGTTGGGTGGTAATCATGTTAGGAGACTGGTCTGAATAATCTTGCTGTGGAAGGTTTCTGAGTTCTTACGACATTTTCTTGGCAAAGTTTACCAAGAGATAACTAAACTATGGTGTTTTGCGGGACTATACAACGAATCTTTGACACTGGTATTTATTACATTATCCGTATAAATCCTAATAATCCGGTACATCCTTTAGATCATTATACAGATTAAAGGCTTGTGCTATCACATCACACATTTCATATTACCTTGAACGGTTATCGATAAATTCTGAAATTTTCTTTTCCACGACTGTCACTTGAAAATGAACACTTTCTCTTTTTACTGTCTGAGCACTTGTCTGCGACGCTGTTTTACATGGACAAACAAGTGGTTTAATAATCCTCTATTTGTTTAAAATCCATCATTTGTACCCAAAGGAAAGATGATCTTTAAATCAATGATCGGCAAACGAAGAATATCACTCTGGAAAAAAGTAAGATGTTTGTATAAATTCCATTGAAAATCATCAGCGTCAGGAAAGCAGTGAGGGGGCAGGGACTAGGAGCGTAATACAGGTGCAAAACAGTGCATCTGCGATGTTTTCTACCATTTCAGTACGTTATCAACGTCCTTTAAAGGATATAAAAAAATGAGTGAACGTTTTCAGAATTTAAAAATCTTATATTGGCAACCTACTAGAACCCGATTGACAGATTGGCAACATTAGTTTTTGAGGGAACCTTGAAATGAAGTGGTAGTGTGAGAGGAGACATAATTTACATATATCATGAAATGTCTATTTTCCGGGAGAGAAGAAGACAGTATCTATCACTGGCATCAAATTGTTTTCATTGGCATTAAGCAAGTTGTCATTCTCTACTGAACAGTGTTACGTTTTCGTTCATCAATAAAGATCAAATATATTCCTTTTTCTATCCTTGTAACGCACAATTCCTTATTGATTTAATGAGCAATTTATCCTAAACACAATTATACATTATCGATTGACGGGGCTAATTTCCTGAGAAATCTCCCGTGCATCGCCTTTTGTAGCAGGAGTTGACTTTTCTCATAACATTATTCAAGGTGCTAAAATAATATCTGAAAATTTTAGACGAACAAAGCGTTCAAGCACAGCATCAATTCGAAAATTAAAATTCATTAAAATCGAGCAATATAATTGTTCAATACTGAAACCAGGTCGTGTTGATCGTTCTTCAAACGATAACTGACGAGGCTTTGAAGCATTGAAAATATTTACAAATCATCTAATAAATAATGCAGTGACCAGGGACAAGAGATTATGGATTAGACATATACCTTATCATCTTCTTAATTTTAGTGATGAAATTCCGTCCAAATACGTTTTATCAACAGTCTTAATTGGAAGAAATCAACTTCGAACCACTTTCCACTCGGACAAAGAAAATCCATCACGTGCTGGTGTGTGGAACAATAAGGTTGAAAGTACCGTAATTTGAACACGGTTATTTCGATACAAAACAGCAGAAGTGGGTGCAAATGCATTTAAGTCGTAAGCCTCGAAGATGTGAAAGGGTGCTGCTTCTTCAGTGTTTTAAACACTGTTTCCAGACAGAAAATTAATCACCGTGCACGTTATTCCACGCACTCCAAGCTTGTTTTATCTGATAAAGATCTAGCCTAGACTTAATAATATCGAGAGTCGTCATATGAAACAAGATGCAGAAATATCAGCAGAATGTTAATTTGTTTATTTTAATGTTCTGCGGGTATTTGGTCGATATTACACACTAATGCGTTTCTTTAGATGTGTCAGAACAATGAGGATTACAAACAAATTCTGGTTACTTTTACTTCGTTTAAATCGCCCCAAAATGATCAAAATATTACAATGGATCTCTAATTGAACACCTCAAGTGGGGAACTTACAATTGTACCCAGGGTGAGTAAACGATTAGAATATTGCAAAATTAAAGGACATTTATGAGGCATGGCGATTGACTCTATTGTTAGGAAACAACTTTTCACCCACGATTTATACTTCAAATGAAAAATCCAAACAGATTCATATGCAGAAAAACTTTATATCAAACACAAAATATACATGTATCTGATGTTATCGTTTTAAAGGTCCTGTGAATTTAAAAAAAAGGGTACGTTTCTATTCACTTCGATCATGTAACTGTTAACAAACAGTGATTTACGACTTGCAAAAAATCTTTTAAAGTTTAGATATGTCCGCGACGCCTCTCTTAATGTTAAAAAATATTCTGAAAGTGAAATTGCACTGCAGGGTACTTGAACGTGACCGCAAAAACTTCGCAACCAAAGAGGGTATAGGCCTTGAAGACAATGGCAGAAAAAAAAAATCTCTAGTTCAGACGCACGGTCATGCAACTTTTATGTACTAGTATGTTTAATATCTGCACGTGGTCCCTTTCGTAAATCGGACTAAATAAAAGAAGTCAACCACGGAATTCGCAGAGTACATTACTTATATCAATTATTACCTATATCAATGCTCAAGTTTGCTCTAGAATATCCTGCCATTTTAAGTATTTTTAACATGAACTATAATATTGATTTTATAAAATTATAACATCGTCTCGACCCATCTACTTGAAGAAGTTAATTAGTTGTAGAAAGTGCCAGGTGCTCGTCACCTTAATCCACCACTCATATACATGTAAATAGTTACCTGGGGGAACAAGTATTAAGGATCAATATTTTTTCCCCTATTTATAACTTATACATCTTATGACTGCAATGCATTTCATTTACATTTGTTGAATATTGATCACTTAAGTAATATTCGGTTTTTCATATATATTTCTAGTTGAAATGATTTCAATTTACTTGGTGCGATTTCATTTGAACCAATGTGTAAACAGAACAGAATACTATTTTTTTTAAGAAAGGGGGGGGGGGGGGTTTAAAAAAAGGGGGGTATAGCTACAGGCCTGAATAGTTGCATTACAAATTTTTTCAGTGATGATTTGTTATGTCATTATCTATTTCTCAATAACAACACCGACATTTCAATTTGACACGAAGTCCTATATAGTAAATAATAGTAATGCATACGGAGGTTGACCCGAGAGTTCGTGGACTTAAATTTTCAGTAGATTTAATTACATATACATGATACCGTAATATATAACCTACTTTGAATTGATGTACATAATAAATTTGATGAACTTCCGACAATACTGCTTTGACATTTGCCATAGTAACAGACATTGTGAAAGTCGGGGTGGGGGGCTATAAATGCGCGAAATGCAATATGAAACCAAAATTACTTGGAACCCCCCCCCCCCCCCCCCCCCCCCCCCCCAATAAGTATAAATTGATGACAGAGGAAGGATGAAAACTTGATCAACAACTCGTGTTCAAGTGGCGCAAGAAGTTCAAGGAGGGGAGAACTTCAGTGGACGATGACAAAAGGTCTGGCTGGTCGGTTGAAGGAGAGAGGGTGGGTGGGGGTCATCCTTTCCTTGCTTAAAGAGTAAATGTATTAATGTACTTAGACTACCGGTGTACTGTACAGGAAATTTTTGCAGAAATTGGGAGCTCATATGAAACGACGGTGTGCATTTTGAAATTTGATCTGAATTTGAAGAAAAAGAAAGCAAGATGATAGCCTAAACTCCTTTCCAAGGCGGACATGAAGGGCCAGTGTTCCTGCAAGTTTTACAAGAACCGGATTTTGCAACGTCCCATTTTCATAATCAAACTGCTTGTCTGACTTTAAATGTCATAAAGTTATCAAATTTTCTAGTCGTGTTAGATAAAATCTCTAGTTCACGTCCATGTATAATTTAAGAGGGTCCGAGTGGTTAGAGCATCGCGCTCAAAATCACAAGGCCTCTCACCTCTAGTCGGCGTGGGTTCGATTCTCTCTCGCGAACCCATATATATGTGAGAAAGTTTGCCAGTTTACTTTCGGAAGGTCGGTGGTCTCTTCCCATACATTGTATCTGGGTTCTCTCCTCCACCAATAAAAATTGGACGCCACCAGATAACTGAAAAATGGTTGAGTGTGGCGAAAAACAATCAATCATATAATTTATGTTGTTGGTTCATCACAGTAAACTTCTAAGGGAAAAAGTCCACAAACTTCTGGATACAAACCTTGTATATGGTGTATTACAGAATATAAATATACGGATTTATTGTTACGGGAATATAAAGTCAATCCTCCCACACTACCCCCATGCTTCAACTGTTTTAATTAACCTCATAACACAAAGCACCTAGGCATTTATCCTCAGTTCTAACAGACAAAACGACAATCAGCTACCATCTCAAATAAGGTGATGCTTCAAGTTCGTTGGCACTGGGATAAAACAATTGTAGAAGCCAATCATCCAAACAGTTTCCCCAATTTTACACATGATACACTATTTTAATAGGGTACCTGAAAATATTGTAAATCAACTATAGATCAAGAAAAGTATATCCATCTAACAAAATTGAGATACGGCGAAATGCTTTATGGGTGAAGTATAACAGTGTGTCCTTTAGAGTTGGGAATGATATAAAATGGTTCATACTTTACTGCAACATTTCTTTTTTCAATATGACAACTACAACTGCCTAATATACATGTACCAATATGCATTCGCTCACTTAGTAGTTTCAATTGTTATCGCCATCTTGCGAGTTCATGTTGAAAAAAAAAATGATTTCAAATTATGTCTACATCACAAATACGTCCACATCATAAATATGTCTACATCACAAATGTGTCTACATCATAAATATGTCTACATCACAAATGTGTCTACAATATAAATATGTCTACAATATAAATATGTCTACATCATAAATATTATTACGGTAAAAGTCCACTCAAATGGTCGTTTTTCTTCTTTCTTTAATAGCCATACATGATTCGCTGTTATTCTAATACAATTCAATTTAAACATATTTTATCATATACACACATAATATATATATATGTCAAAATCACAAATACAATTAGTACAACATGAAATTTACATAGGATCTTACCTTTATCAAGAGTTCTTACAATAATTGATCCCTAGCATATAGTCCTATGACTTGTATACAGAATACTTGTATGTAGAATGGAGCCCTGGTAATATTTACTGATTGCTAAAATGATATAATTGTTAACAGACAGTTTGACTTGAAAATAAGTCCATGTGTCTTATGTAAGAAAAAAAAGTCAACACTCCTTTCATTCCGTTTGGACAATTCCTGTCTTGTGTCATTATCTAAAACTGTACCGATATGGCTAAAAGACATTTAAACAATTTGAATAAATAAACATCAACTCGTGCGTGTCTAAATAGGAAATCAGCAAAAGTAATCAAAGCCATTTCACAAATATTTAAAAACGGTCACAGCTGAGGCAATGTTAATTTTTCTTGTAATTACCTATGGTCACATTCCGCCTGTCAATATTGGTAGTGTAAATATATCTTCTCTCTCTCGCCTTCTAAATCCTTTAACTTTCAGATGAAATGTGTTAATTACTTTCAAGATACACATTTTTTTATGCATTACTGACTTAAACTGAAGATTCAAGATTTGCAAGCAGTTTTAAAACTAGTTTGAAATGATTTTGTTTACAATATCAAGTATCGCTTTAAAGTACTGTTTCTGGGAGGGGGGGAGTGGGGGAGTGGGGTGTCCAGGCCAAGGCATTCTTTCTCTATTCTTCACTCGACAGAAAACACAAATGCTTGGTACGACTAATGTTCCATCGAGGTCGAATTCCAAGCTTGGTTGAAGGGAACTTGTTCAAAAGTGCTTTCCAAGTTAACGAAAAATTACTTGAAGGTGTGTAAGAAGTTTTTACCTCCAAATGTGATATCTGTATAATGATACAGGGTTATCATCACATGCATTATGATTGAGGGTTATCATCACATGCATTATGATTGAGGGTTATCATCACATGCATTATGATTGAGGGTTATCATCACATGCATTATGATTGAGGGTTATCATCACATGCATTATGATTGTGGGTTATCATCACATACATTGTGATACAGGATTATTAGCACTTGTATTTTGATGCAGGATTAAAATCCAGAACTTCTTAAACATTTATTTATCACACACTGATACAGATCTTTAAAAGACTACAAATGATTTTATTGTATCATTGTTGACCAGATGGACAAACTACACCCCTGGATCTATAGGTTCCAAGGCCAAAAAACAGACCAGAACCACTCTCTCTTAAATAAAATTACTGACCATCACCATCACCCAAGAAAAAAAAATTTGAATCTTTGAATCTCCTTGTTGCAGCTATATAATTTGAGAAATCTAGAATAAAGAAGTTTGTTGCCTTGTTCTTCCCTTGTAATGGAAATGGAATAGATAAATACAAAATGCATTTAATTTAGTGGTGAAATAGTTGTGGGTGACTGGGAGTGCTAAGCGCTGGCTGCTATGAGCTTATACATGGGTAACCTATTTGTACCCAGTTATACAGAACCCTTGTTCTTCTAGAGATTTCTTAATACATATAATTTCCCATTTATTCTTGTTATAAATTATTGGTTTATTTTGCATGTAGCTCTATCAACTGAGAGAGCACGAGTTGTATTTGTTTACCATTTTGCTATTGTTATTTACACATTGAGAAGTCAAAAAGTCAGAACACTGAACTGAACACCTTTTTGTAAAGCATTCTTTAACACAATAATTATATAAAAAGATTAAGTTTGAAAACTTGAACAAACATTTTTTGTTAAACAGCTTCATGAAATTGAAAACAAATTATTTTTTTCATGCTCATTTTCCATGTATTTTATACACCACATAGCAGGAATTAATATTGAACTTAATACCACTGAGTGTTAATTCCCTTTTCACACTGGTGTAACGCTTGAATGTTTTAAAAGGCCATGTCAGATTTGTACTTAATAAAAGAACAGTTCATTGGCCATAGCATCAACAAAATACCACATATTTCATTACTTCACAGCGATGTCAAATCCATCTATTCAACATTCACTGTAAATAATTTTAAAATATAATCTCACTCTGATTTACACCCGCCTCAACTTCTATTGAATATACATCAACTTTACTCATAGACAATGCAACACCCCCCCCCCCCCCCCCACCCCAATAAAAAAAAGGGAAGAAATAAGCTGCCAAATTCTGATAAAAATCCTTTATTTAGATAAATAATGAAACAACAAATTGACAGTATATATAAATGAAAGCAGCACTGTTGTTTGGCACTGTTCCTTGAAGTCTGTCAAAATCAATCTGCTGATGCCAGAATCCAGTTTTGACAATTTGATCACAGATTTCTCGATTATAGCCTAATTTATTACAAATACATGCATCATGTGTTGTTTTTCCTACTGTACCATAAAGCCCACAGGCACAGACCTCCAGACACCACTATACCAGTCCTGAAATAGATTAGTACAAGTACTATTGCTTTAAAATGCAAGGTATGATGGAAACTACAAAGTATCACATCTTAGACCAGGCTGTATCCTCATTATTTAAATACTTGCTTACATCAGTACTAAAATGCATGTTCTTATATTGACTCAGTCTATGTTTGTAAGATAGCTTACATAACAAGAGGTCTATGGGCTATACTGCTCACCTACAGCAACAGCATATTCTAATGCAACTAGATCGATTACATGTCTGGACCTGTGTTGCTGTACTAGACATCTCAGATAAAAGTGCACAAAGTATACCCATGCTAGATTTCACATTTCATAAAAAGGTTCATTATGCCAAAGAAACACTTTAATAACATACATTGCAAAAAATTGGCTTAGTTGAATATGCTTAAAATCACAGTAAAAATTTGTCAACTTTCTCCATAATAGGAGGTACACATCTTAAATATGTACATAAACACTGTGCAAAGTTTGAATAATATTGATGGGAAACTTTTTGAGCTACAAGGTACACAAAATATGCACCTTCAATAGCATAAATAGCAAAAAGGCAAAGTAAAACATGGTAAAAATTGCAAAAAAAATTTATATCAAATTTGCTCATAATAGAAAGTAAACATCTTCAATATATATAAAAATACTGTTTAAAGTTTGAATTTTATTGGTTGGATACTTTTTGAGTTACAGATTACACAAAGTATGCACCCATAAATGTGATAGACAGACAAATGAACAAATGAACAAACAAATGGATGAATGAATGGATGGACAGAGTGGAGTGGCTATTAGACCTGCTGTCACCATTGGTGATGCAGGTAAAAATGCATGTATTAAATATCAAACATTGCCCATCCCTAGCCTAGAAGGGGGGGGGGTCAAGGTGTGAACAAACTTAAATTACACTACATATATATGTTTACATAGTAATATGACATTGTATCCCTGTGGTTATTGAAATGGTTTTAAAGAATTCCCTACATATTCCTACATGAATATTCCAACCTTTAATGAGGCCCTGTGATAACCCTGGTGTGAACAACAATGAATCTACACTACATGAGGATCTTTACATTAGTATCCATGTGGATCTAGAGAAAAATATTTGCAAAGAATTTCCACATACAATTCCTCTTCAAAACTTTACACTCTTTCTGTGGCCCTCTTCTGAATCCAAGAGGCCAACGTGTGAACTAGAATCTATGCTATAAGTTACAATTGTGTAATAATATGATACATTGTACTCCTGTGGTTTTAAGAAAGTTTTTAGATAAGTTTTCTGATAATTTTATGCAAAACTTTAAACCTGTTTGATTTTAAAGGTAATGGTTTAATTTGACACATTAATTTGCACCCATTTAGTTTGTGTTAAGATACTGAAGAAATTTCTTATAGTTTTTGTAAATCTCTTAACTATTATTGTGGCCTCACCCTGGTCTTGGGGTTCATGGTTTGAACTTTGAACTACCTTGAATCTTCATAATATAATGGAGTTTTGGTGTTTCTAGTTCTGTGGTTCTTGAGAAGATGCTTTTTAAAGACTCCAACCTATTCCATTTTTCTTAATTGTCTCCCTATTTCCTTTTAAGTCAGGATGTTTTATGTAAATCATGAAAAAAATCAGAAAAGCTCACTTAAGATTTCAGCCAAGGTAAGCTACACAACACTATGTAATGCATAAATACTTGATGAAATTGTCACTTACAACAGTGCTGGTCTGACATAAGGAGAGTGTCTCCATCTACTGTAGTGCTGGACAGACATTCTATTGTCATTCCTGTAATTCTTTACTAAGTCGTTAGCACTACAATACAAAGCACAGTAATTACTTATACACATTACTGGATATTAGTCTGAGGTGTTCAAAGGAACAAGTGTCATTTGAAGAACATAAAGAAGGGGAATGATGGAGAGACTCATGACATTAAATGATCCCTACACAAGAAATACTCACATTGACCCACTTAATTCCCATCTCTTACAGTTATAAATTTCCAGAGTATAGACAACAGACAGACAAACTATCCCACTAGGGACAAAGTAATCTCTAAGTGTTGCTATGTTTTGCAGATAACACAATAAAAACACGTTTATTCTTGCCCATTCTCTCCTTTTCAGTCCTCAGTGACAAATCTTACCAGAATATGTTCCCTGTGGCTACCAGAGCTTTATATTTGCTGTGTAACTTGACATCAACCGTTCCAAACTTTGAAAACTCTCTAGCTAGCTGAGACAAATAAGTTACTTTAATGAGTAGTATGTTTATATATGTATAAATAAATAAATAAATAAATATATATATATATATATATAAAATTACCAAAGAGATTCAATTTCAAGTAAAATAAACTCTGACCTATTGACTTAAAATACAATTGAGCCCATCTTGTGCTATTTTCATACTTTGGGTCACAATCATCGCAAAAGCTCATGTTATATTCTGGAAACCACATTTTTATCATTTATGTGCATGACCTTCATATATGACCATTTGAAAGAAAAGAAATCTAGATTTATTTTTTATGCAGAAACATAACCTCTCATCACTCTGATACGTATACTAGCCTAGACATTTCTGCTTATTTGTCATGCCACTTTAAATGAAAATGTAGCAGAATCAGAGTGTATAAAATTGGATACGTTGAAAATTTTCACCCCGAGAAAACCATTGTCATCTGAGGTGCAGCACTCAGTACATACAACTAACATGAAAAAGTCCAAGTTGTAATTTGAAAGTTGAAAAATCAATTTTATCATGTAAATGACCAATATGTCTTTCATAATTACATTTGGTAAATATCATCTCTGTTCAGTTTCATTCCAATACAATGCAAGAAATTGCATTAAAAATATCAAATTTCAAAGTGTTGAAAATCCCCAAAATTGATTTAATAAAAACAACAAATTCCAAGGTGTCTTGAACAACTACACTTGGTAATGTAGGAGAGACAGACAGGACAAAAACAATGTCTCTCCTGGGGGGATATAAAAAAAACACCCTGAAGTATAATACATATATGTATGTACATGTATATAAAAACTATAATCTAATTAAACAGCCAATAACATGAATAATTGTAGTTGAGGTTACCTTATAAGCACTCAGTTGAAAAGAAGAGGTTTTGGACTGAACAAACACCAGTGGTCGTTGTGACTCAGTATCACCGCAAGCTAAATTCTATAGTGTTGAAAATAAATGTATTCCACAAAGCTTTAGTAACAGCTTCTCATTTAGAGAACCAGCCACTAAAAAGTTATGTGTGGTTGTAAAAGTTATGAACAAATCTATTTGAAAACTGCAAATTTTTGTATATCATTGCATACTTCTTGAATGAAAGATAATCAGACATCAAAAAAGTTAGCAAATTATTTTTAAAAAGATAGATATTAAAACAATACTTAGATTTCAAGATCTTTATGTGTCCTTAGATTCCTGTACTATAACAAACTCCTAGATCCTTACCACACCACAAAATCCTTGATCCTTACCACACCACACACTGTTCTATTACAAACCCCATGACTCAAAACATACCTCCCAGATCCTTACCACATCACAAAGCCCTGGATCCTCACCACATCACAAAATCCTTGATCCTTACCACACCACACACTGTTCTATTACAAACCCCATGACTCAAAACATACCTCCCAGATCCTTACCACATCACAAAGCCCTGGATCCTCACCACATCACAAAACCCTTGATCCTTACCACATCACAAAGCCCTGGATCATTACCACATCACAAATCCCTGGATCCTTATCGCATCACAAAGCCCTGGGTCCTTACCAAACCACAAAACCCCAAATCCTTACCAAACCACAAAACCCTGGATCCTTACCACATCACAAAGCCCTGAATCCTTACCACATCACAAAGCCCTGGATCCTTACCACATCACAAAGCCCTGGATCTTTACCACATAACAAAGTCCTGGATTCTTACCACATCACAAAAACCCTGGGCCCTTACCATATCACAAACCCCTGGATCCTTATCGCATCACAAAGCCCTGGATGTTTACCACATCACAAAACCTGATCACAAAGGCCTGGATCCTTACCAAACCACAAAACCCCAGATTTTTACCACATCACAAAGCACTGGATCAATACCACATCACAAAGCCCTGGATCCTTACCACATCACAAAGCCCTGGATCCTTACCACATCATAAAGCCCTGATCCTACCACATCACAAAGCCCTGGATCCTTACCACATCACAAAGCCCTTGATCCTTACCACATTACAAAGCCCTGGATCCTTACCACATCACAAAACCCTGATCACAAAGCCCTGGATCCTTATCAAACCACAAAACCCCAGATCTTTACCACATCACAAAGCCCTGGATCTTTACCACATCACAAAGTCCTGGATTCTTACCATACAGTTAACACTGGCCCTGATGACATTGATTTTGTTGTGGAACTCCTTCATCACATTCAGATATCTGGTAAATGTACAGGGGACTACCTCTGTAGACCTTCAATGCAGATTTGGGAAATATGTACTAAATATGTGTTATAGTCCAGTCGTCTTTTCTTTCCTTTTATCTGTCTGTCTCTCTGTCTCTATTTATCTGTGATGTTTACAGTTTATTCTTAATCATTTTGAACTAGTATAGGTTTATCATCAAATACATACATAAATTTGTAGTCCCATGCTTCTAGTTTGAGTGTTGGGAGGGGGTAAGTTTATTTTCAGTGATGGACTAGGTTGAAGTTTCAGAGACTACCAATGGATAGATAGACTAGTGGGCGAGATCTTCTATCCCCATACATTTGGGGAAAATAGAGGTGAATAAAAAAGATCTGGGTGTCATTAACAGCAGACTAGCTTAACTAGCTTCTAAGTGAGACATAATTAAGTGTAAAACGGGAAAATTTGGCACATACCTAATTTAGCACAAATGCTTATAGGTGAACTTCCAAAAACTACACATACATGAACTTACATATGAGCTTCACCAAAACCATCATTTTAATTTTGAATTACTTCACTATATACAAGCAATGTCACGTAGTTTCTACTTACGGTATATTCAAAAAAGTCATGATGTGACACAACCTTAGAAAACCTGAAAATGGAAAACAGATACACTTCTCACTATACTGTACTTATCCTGTATTGCATTGTGAAAAAATATTCAATTTCTGAAAATGAGTGTGAGTACCTATGTGTTTTTATAAATACATTTAGTAATTCAAAATGATGTAATAAACACTATAAAGAAATTGAAAAAATGTCAAAGGATAAAGACTTACAGTAGCCACACATGTATGCATCATAGCCAGCTTCATGAGGGAGGAATGTCTCATCTACAATAATTATAAACAAAATCGTACACAATTCAGTCATGTACAAACCAAATGCAGTACATCTACAATGTATTTGCAGCATAAACAAGATGTGTTTGTGAAATACAAATGCCCCTGACAATGGCATATTCTATTGATGGTCATGCCAATGTTAAAGTTTTTAAAAAGGGGGTCAAATTCCAAGGTCAAGGTCACAAGGTCAAATATCTTGGTACCAATAGAAAGGTCTTGTCACAAGAAATACTCATGTGAAATATGAAAGACCTAGTGATTACCATTTAAAATTATGGTCTTAAGATGGAGACCAGACAACAGGTAATCAGAAAAGCTATCTTAACCTTATAGCTCAGGTGAGCTAAAAATTAAGAAAATAAATGGTCTTGAACTTCGATGCAATTATTCCATTAACAGAAACTATATTAAGGTTTCCTCTGAATCAGCAATTGCATGTTTAATCTTACTCTTTTTTAATCATGTTACATGTAACATAACATTCTTTTTTAACACTTACTGCTGTAGTTTTCAAACCCTTCTCCATGCTCAATGACAGGCGAATATATCACAAATTGTTGACCCGATGGACTGAAGAAACAAGGACAAATCTGTTAAACATTTCTCATTCATGAACATGCACTGCAAAGTCCAGTTAGACCAATCTACATGCATATTTTGCCTCCATTGGACATTGGTAGCAATCAATCAAATAATAAAGTCATTCATTTTTTTATCCACTTTTTCATTACTTGCACAAAAATAACATAAATACAAATATTATTTAGCCTACTTGCAAATGTAACTTTGACAAAGTACAGTATATACCCCTAAAACAATAGGAGCCTTCTCTACATGATATGTAATCTTGCCGGTCGCGGTAGCTCAGTGGTTAGAGCGTTCACTTCGTAATCAGGAGGTCATTAGTTCAAGTCCTGCTTGTGCCATGGCCGTATCAAACCTAAGACGCAAAAATAGGTAGTGATTGCTCCTTTGCCAAACGCTTGGCATTTTAAAGTGAGAATCCCGGGTCTTTCAGATATGACCTTAAAAACGGAGGTCCTGTGTCATGGTAGGCGTTGGCACATTAAAGAACCCTCACTGATACTGCCCTGAGCATTAAGCATAGGTCTAAATTTATGGTACTTCACCTACAGCTGGTGTCGTCTCAATATGAGAGAAAAATTCTCAACGGGACATAAAACAAAAAAACAAACAAATAAGAATAATTTTTAGCTATTTTACAATCATCAAAATTTTTAGATTTGGACTGTAATAATTGATAGATAATTCCTTTATCTATAGAATATATTACCTGCTTAATACTTTGTAGAGACCTCCAAGAGTTGAATTAAACTTCAAATCTATTTTCTGAAATAAAAATGACAACAAATACACGTATATCATTTGTGATATCAGCAATCTGTACCATGTATATCAAATTCAATTTCATAATGGTACAGCAGTGAGAGATTAGAGTTGTGGAAACTTTGTTAACTAACGATTAGATTTTTTTTCTTTTTCACTTCCTTTAAACCTTTTGTCCATTACTTTAACTGACCTGTGTATAACTGATACTGAGAATTTATGGCAGACAGAAAAACCCCACATATGTATACCATTCCAAATGTACAGTCTAAAACAGTAAATGTACTATCAAATCATCCTACATGTACTATCTTAACATGCACATACCTTTCTAATCATGTAAGTTGAAATCTGTTTGGTGTCTATAATCATAGGAAAAATCCTGTGTATTTCTGCCTTGAAGTCTTTATATTGGGCTACATAGGTACAAAAAGAATGCAAAATTTTATCATTTTACAAAAATTGTAGACTTTCTTGCACTACATATGATAAGTTAGCCTAAGCAATAAAAGAAAAAAAAGTACTTTACATCTAGATTTCACCCATTAATATTTGTATTTCCAATGTTTTTGCCTTTGATATCTCAACAAATTGTAATGATAGTCATTTCCTCATGAATGTATTACAGTTGTGAGCAATACGTGTATATGAATCATGATAAATATAGTACATCTTTTTTAATGGCTGGAAATTTCAACAGAAATGAAAGTAGAATGTAAATAATAAATTTCATTTGTTAAAATACATGAGGGCATGAACTGCAAATCATCATGACAGATTCATAAAGTGCTGATGCTCATGAAGTATGCTGGTGTGGCGCATCCTAGATTATACCCTCATGTATTTTCAAATATGAAATTTATTTCTTTAATAACAATATCAACATTATCAAATACATGTACCTGGTAATGGTTTGTGAAATTTATCATAAATCAGTAAGAGATCCATCATCATATTGTGTCCTAGCAAGGGCTATTAAAAAACAATGTTAACATCATTACATGTACATTTATAATAACAATTCATTTCAAAAGAAAATTCTCAAATAACAGATCTCTTATGTTTAAATATTTACCAATTTCAGAAAAAAGATCAAATTAAACCAATGCCATTAACACGACATTGTCAAATACTGCAAGGTAATGCCACATGAACTTTACAATTAGCTGAGTTGTGGTAAATAAATGTACCACCCACCTTCTGTTGCTCAATTAGAAGCAGAAACAACCTCCTGAATCCAGTAAGACTACAGTACAGCCTGACAGAAACAAGAATATCAGTCAAAGTGATGGAGGTTCCCCAAACTAACTAAAGAACTACTTCATATCACAAATGACTCAGACCATGATCAATAACTGTTGATATATTGTTGAAACGAAGGTTTTTTTTGTTGTTTTTTTTTTTACATATAAGGTATATGTTCTGAGTGACCTTCATATTTACAAAATGACCTTGAGTGACCTTTGTCTGAAACCCACTTGCATATTTGTGTGATATATGATCAATACCTGTTCCAAAACTGTTGAAATAAGGAACTTTTATATGTTCTGAGTGACCTTTGCCTTTCCAAAATGACCTCCATGAGAGACCTTGGTCCAAAAATCCATGTCTAAAGGAACATTTGTGATCCATTATGATCAATTTCTGATGAAAGGTTTTGAAGATATGAGCTCAGACAGACGAACATGACAGTGGATAAATGCTCCCCCGAAAATTTTTGGGGAGCATAAAAAGGCATTGCATAAGTCGTAACATTGACAAATTCAAGTATGAACAGATTATTTAAAGATACTCAACTTCAATGACTTACTCTGAACTGTCTGTTTTCGGTTTAGCTGTAACTTTTTCTCCTTCCTCTGGTGTTACTTTTGTCACTACAAGCTTTCAGTTGAATGCTACATTAATCTCAGCATCTCTTGAGTGTTTTTTGACATATAATTATGAGTATATATCTTTGTGTGTGTGTGAGTGTGTGTGTGTGTGTGTGTGTGTGTGTGTGTGTGTGTGTGTGTGTGTGTGTGTGTGTGTGTGTGTGTGTGTGTGTGTGTGTGTGTGTGTGTGTGTGTGTGTGTGTGTGAAATGTGTGCAATCATTAGACACAAGTACAAAAACTTGTCAGGCTTAGTAATTTGCTCAAAAATATATCATCATTAGATTTCATAAACATTGGAAAAAGTTATTTCAATATATATTACATCACTGAATAAAGCAGTTTCTTATTTTTTGAATTTATTTCCTTTTCAAGGTGAAAAACAAATATACCGAGTTATATCTGACATATTTTTAAAAAGTAAACAAGACAGAAGTACCTACATTTTTGTCTTCATCCACTGATGTCCAAATTCCTTCAAACCGACTTCTGAGTTCATTTTGAAAAACAAAGTTGTATTTCAGTTTTCTTGTACCTGTAGAAAATATATGATTTAATTTCAGCACCTCTATGTACTCTCTACCTAGATCATTTAGGATCCATATTTTAAAATCAAAGTTCAAACTTCAATGGATAAGATCATAATTTGTAAATATGATACACTTGAAACTCAGGCAAAAATCACAGAGGGCAAAGAGAGAAATTTACACTAAATCAACCAAGTAAAATTACCAAAGAACCATAACTCTGAAAAAAGGGAAAATCCTTGGAACTTGAAATTGAACTGCAATTCAAAGTTATGAAACCATATATCAAATACCATTAGGTTTAAATATATCTCTAAATTACTCAGATATTTTCAATCCTAGTTATGCTACATGCCACAATTTCAAAAATTTCCACCACCACCCCCAAAAAAAACCCTGCAATTTCCATTCATAATTCAAGTGATATACACATCATCACAAGGAAAACTGTTTCAAGAGTTAGATGGGCAAAACATGTTCCCTCTACAACTATTGTTTTGTATAAAAAATTCTTGTAACTGTTGAAGTTCACCATCACTTTCAATGAAAACTTAAGAAAATCAAAATTCCTTCAATGTCATCCTTACAAATATTTTGTGCAAAAAAAGGGGAAAGTGAGACATAAAAACCATGTAACCTTCAAAATTGCAACAATCTATTTCCAAGAAAATAAATATCCACTCCATATGCAGATTTTCAATACCCATACAGCAATATGTTAAATTATAAAGTCTTATCTTTAAAACTGCAAAATGAGACAGACAGAAAAACGATGAACACTCAACATAAAAAATTCACACAAAGGAGCAAATCAATTTGCAAAAGTGGGTAATAACTACAATGTTTCATAGAGCATGTGTTCCCTTTGTGGGCATCTGTAAACATTGTACACATTGTATGCAAGGTAACTATTGTATATATTGAATGACCTTCACATAAGGATAACATCTGCTAAAAATAGCCTTTTCTTCACAGTTTCAAAAAGACTTCTAGAAAGACAAACGAAAAGGTGGTCCCTAAATGTTGCTGTGCTCCACAGGTGAAAAATAAAATTAACATGGCTGAGTCATTCAATTGTCTACAAAAATGTAAGTAAACCATATTTTAAACAAGGCAATTACCATCACTTTTCAGCACAGTGTGAGAGTCCCCCACTTCAGCTTTAGTGTACCACTCAGCTACCTCCGAGCAAACCTCCTGCACAAGGCATTCATCAATATCTCTAAAAAAGAACATTCAATATACAAAACATTACCCAAATTGCAAATAATTGATAGGAAATAAATATATATTCAATAGAGTTTGGTTCCTTCCTTAGAATTTAACATATGTTTAGGAAATAGCACATGTATTCCTCATAGAGAATAGAAAAGTATATAAAGAACAATACGTTCCAAGAAGAATTTAATCAAAATTCCTGACCTCTCTACTCCAGCTGTAATTTCCCTTCTCTTCAGGAAAGCCAGGAGTTGCTTTTCTTGTTCTTCATTCATGAATGATACACCTTCATACACAAACTATTGAAAAACACAGAGGACAAATCAATCACCACAAGCATGTAATCATTTGCATCTACAGTGTATGGTTCAGTGTGAGTTAAAGATGCCACTATTTTACAGAGTTTTTGAACAATATGTGAAATATGCACAATCGGAAAAATAAATGTATCCCTCACCTTGTTAAAATCAAAATCATACTGTCTTTGGAATTCAAAACTTGATGCCTGAATGAAAAATAATCAACCAGTAAGTAAAAAATTAAACATATAGACATGATACTAGGATTGAAAACTTGTGAAATTTTAAACTTGTCAACTCTGACAACAAAGTAAAGAACACTTTGGTGCCCAGATAAATTCCAGGTCATCTAGGGGGGAAAATATAAACAGTAAATATTCCTGCCAAATATGTTCAATGCTTAGATTGCATACATTACAAATTATCTAAAGAGTATTAATTCTCAATACAGCTGCACAAATTCTAGAGAATGTCCTAGTTAAGAAAACATGACAACAAAGAAAATTACTGAAATTATAAGTCACCTAGAAAATGTACAGCAAAATGACTGAAGACTTACTCAAGAAGTTGTCAGTTGTGTGACCTATATTTAAGATTCAATTAACCAAGAAAAAGTCAGAGTGCTTTTAAATTTATATTTGCATATGGGAGGCAACCAGTCTGATTAAAATCAGGTGTCTGATCCACTCACACTATGTAGTGATATAACATTACCACAGGAGATCAACTGTAGCAACATAACATTACCAGAGCAGATCAAAGATTCGATTTTAATTAGATTGGGGAGACAACTAAAAATGTAATTCATTTTAACTAAGTTATAGTGTCTGGAATATTATATAATAAAACTGAGGTACATTCTACATATGATTATATTTCACACTTCATTCATAAAACAGTGAACTACACTTCCTTGCAAACATACATACAGAGCTATTTACTAAAGATAAATTCTTGGAATAGGAGATAACATTTACCCCAATGGGAGTCTAACCTTTACCTCAATAGGAGATTAACATTTACCCAAATGGGAGTCTAACCTTTACCTCAATAGGAGATTAACATTTACCCAAATGGGAGTCTAACCTTTACCTCAATAGGAGATTAACATTTACCCGAATGGGAGTCTAACCTTTACCTCAATAGGAGATTAATATTTACCCAAATGGGAGTCTAACCTTTACCTCAATAGGAGATTAACATTTACCCAAATGGGAGTGTGACCATTTACCTGAATAGGAAATTGACATTTACCTGAATCATGAACCTGACATCAACAGGACCAAAAACTGCAGGAAAGAGGTACATGTTGTAACTGTGTGCAATGTACCTAGTAAGTGGACAGAATGAGTATACAAAGTATTAATATTCAATGATACAGTGAATATCAATATATATTAACAAATATATCTCTATATATTTATACTTATTTACAACACTCACTTGTCATTTTCCTTCAAAAATGCTGAAATTCCTAGAGATATAAAAGAAAATATTCATTAAAAAAGTCTTGAAATTCCTATGATGTACATAATCAAAATTGCACCATTAATTAATGCAAATGCACTTTAAAACACTGTCAACAAACTTTCTTTCACTACTATTTTAATTGTGAATTGCTAATGGTAAAGGCATTTGCAGCAAGGTATATTTATTAGTTAATGCACATTTATACTTCTACATTATAAATGATTGACTAATTTACTGTGATAAAATTACGCATGAAAATTTTACTCACAAATCTCATGAATTTTTCTTGAATTAAGATGGATTCTACTAGTGTAAAACTAAAGTCATTATATAAATTCATACCTATCTGACTAATTGTAAACTGTTGCACACTTTGCCGTAGTTTGGTGTAACGCTCCTCAATTGAGTCAAACAAACTACAAATCAGAAAATAAATGACTTGCATGTTACAAAGCTCATCTTAGCCAGACAAGGTTTAATCAACGTAATTCTAGAGAGTAAATTACACAGAATAATGCAGGAATTTATATATGATCTTTTTAGCTATTCTATTTGGTACATGTATCATATTTTTGCTGACATTAATGCCTTAGTGGTTAGCAAATTTTAAAAAAAGTCAAAAATTACTAACTAATTTGAAGTCAATCAGCTAGATCTTGAATTCTCTTTCATAATTCCAGAAGTGTTACCAGAACATCTGTGAAATTTCATTCATGTTGAATCCAAATTATATTGTTTTAATTCATCCCAATTCACAACAGCTGTGTCACTATTTTATACAATTAGATTACTTTTTAAAACCAAATTTCTGCAATGTTTGATGACATTACAAGGCTTAATATTCCTTGCATGTGAGTCTAGTAAACAGACCTACTTCCAATTAAAAATGGACTGGTCCCCCCCCCCCCCCCCCCCCAATCTGATTAAATATTTCCCAAACAATCAGCATGCAAACATGGCAAGAATGGTATTTGTGTTGTTACTGAAAATCTGAAACATCTTGGGAATGAGTTGTCTAGACACCATGCATAAAGGTCGTAATCACCTAGGTGGTTATATAAATAAATATAAATACATATGCTAATCCATTCACAAAGAAACATTCAGTAATGATAGCACACAATGGAAAGTATTCCATCAAAAACTCATGATACAAAAATCAGAAAAATCAAAGTGTAATAAATGGGTTAAAATGATTTGAAATATTTAGAAGTGCTTTTTCCAAAATATTAATTTTTCAATATAAAATACCCAGCTGAAATGGTACATGACCCTGTACCAAAATGAGCCAATTAAGCCCTGCATTATGGTGTGGATAACTAATTTTGTGACTGTCTCAAACAATCTGTAACCATAGAGGTCATGTAGGAAGTTCAAATTTCTTTTAAACTAAATGGGGATTCATGCTTACATTCTAAAACTCATTTGGGGCATGATCTGAACAGTCCTATACTGAAATACTTTAAATAAAAATTCATACAAAGGGTTTAATTAAAAAACAAAGATCAAAATTAACAGATGTGTCTGATTGTCGAAGACAACAACGTGCGAGTGTAAACACTCCTTAGTGGTTCTTGAAACATTTTCAAATGAAACCGTTTTAGTGAAACTAATCTGCTTTAAAAGAGACAGATATAACAGAGGGAAGCAACTTCCCAAAGTCTCATAACATCTTGTGGCTCTTAGTACTCCAGTAAAAATACTAAGATTTAAATTGTGCAAACCATCTTAATAATCAAAGATATAGTTCAAACCATCCTAAATGTATCTCCAAAACATATAAGATGGTATTTTCTTTAAACTAAATGGGGATTCATGATTACATTCTAAAACTCATTTGGGGCATGATCTGAACAGTTCTATACTGAAATACTTATATAACATTAATGTAATATGATATTGTAGTTTCAAAAGGTGACACAAGACCCAAAGTTGAATAAAACTTTTGCCTATTTTTTGTGTTATTTATTACAGTTACCCTAAAATTATTTCAAATATTGTTAAATTGATTCCAAATCATAATAGGGATAAAATAAACTGAATTTAATATTAATTCATCAAACCAATAATTCATAGGTGGGGTCATCACAATTTACCAAAATATATTTTATCTCTGTTATGTCTTTGGTTTTTAAGTTTTTATTTTTCTTTGAGGAAGAAAACAAGCTCGGTTTTATACTAGCATATATATAAACTTATTATTCTAACTGAAGTATTAAGGATGAAGAATACTCCTTAATTTATATCAGAAGGAAATTCAAGTTTAGAAACACTCACCTCTTAAATAACATAATATACATACAGTTGAACTTCAGTATCTCAAACACTAATATCTCGAACACTATGGATATATCAAAGTGATTCAGAAGTCCCAACCACTTAATCTTTAAGTATTTTACCTTCGATATCTTGAATACTCAGATATCTTGTAGTTTTTTTTTCAGTCTCATTGATTTTGAGATAACAAGGTTTGACTGTTTTAAGGTGTTGCTCTTACACCACATAATTCTTTTAAGAAGATCTGTTCTTTTTTTTTTTTTTACCCCAAAAAATGTTTCATGGAAATTTCAACAACAAAAAAATAAATCCATAATTGCATCATACCTGTTCTTTGTTCCATCATTCAAACTTAAACCTGTAAACTCTGTGTCAATAGCTGAAAAAAAAACCAAAATGAGCCATTCACTTTTTTTCAATTTGTTGTTCAAGGATTACACATATAGTCATAAATGATCAATTACTTAATCAGTGATAATCACTAAAACAATCAATGAATACTCAGTAACTAAATAAAAATAAGATGTGCTTGAACACTGCTGAAACCACCTTTCACAAGTACACATTTCACGATATGACATAGCCTAATGTTGGTTTAAGAAAGTTAAATTAGTGTTGAAATCGGTTTAATTGTTGACTTGTAATCCTCCAAAACAGTGCTCAACCAGATATTCAGCATCACAAAATATATAAATTATGTTGAATCTAAATACATTGAAAACACTGACGTTGCAGATTTGCATATATAATTTAACTATAAGAAGTTTTAACCTGGGGAGGAAAATTGCAAAGCTAAATCGCTTATTAAAAATCCACGACCTCCACAGCTACTACTTAATTTAGTTACGATGAGATTCGGGATGGGTGAAGTAGGCCTAATTAGATATACGGGGGTACTAGAAAAACACATCTTTTTGTTTCATGGTCCCTAGGACATATCTTTAATATCAGAATGGAATGAATTCTTCAGTTTTAATTTTTTTAAAAGCTCAAAATTAATTATAGTTCGAATTTCCTCGTGACTTACATGATGTTATCATGATTTAACATTGTAAAAACATCGACAATGTTTCAAAAATATTTATCTCATTTATTTGAAACATTACCAATAAATTCTGCTTTTGATATTGATTCGCTTATTCTTGGTAAATACTCTTCAAAATTGTGTTTATTAACCTCCATGCCGTCTGTCTCACTACAATTTCGAGTTATTCCCCCTAACGAGCAGTTCTCTTTATGAAAATTTTGATTGGGTGTTGAAATGAAGTTTGACCAATTGCGAAACGTGTTGTAAAATGAGCGAAAATATGTCGGATTGTTTAACAATGGCGGAAAATATGAGGTGTCTGCTCTCCGTTATGTGAATTTTACACGATTCGGGGTTTTAAATTGACATTTGGTGCAATGTCTCCACTGATATTGTTCCTTCTAACAATTTATTGTGGAGAATCTTTCAGTCAAAGTAAGTTTTACTGTAATTCACTCCTCTAAGAAGGTATTGATGGATTTTCAAGTTGTGGCATGCTAATGTTCAGACATACGGATCGCATTTCAGTGAAAAGGACACCTTTTGCTAATTAATTCTAATGATTCCAATCCCAAATTGATATATAAAGTATATACCCTGAGGGCCCTGGATTGGTAAATAAATAAATGTTATACAACGATCCCTAATTGTCACCAGCACAGCAGCAGTCAATCGACGTTGATTGATTGATTATATATTGTTTAACGTCCCGCTCGAGAATCTTTCACTTACACGAAGATGTCACCATTGCTGGTGAAGGGCTGCAAAATTTCGACGTTTAATCTTATTGAAATGTGAGACCCAGTAAAAGGTTGGTGTAAAGTGAAAGTTGGAAGTATTTCGAACCACACTTTTGCTTTGAATTTACGGTTATAGTATATCAAAAGTAAATATATCTGTATGATGGCTGCTTATTTTGAATAATGTTCCACTGACCCCCCTTCATTTGAGAGGGTTGTTAAGAAAAATTCATTAAAAAACATGAATTACTGTATCAATATACACTCTGCAAAAAAAAAAAAATAAAAAAAATTATATGATATTCTACAGATTTGTCAGAATGAGCATAGGGATCGGTCCTATAGTGCCTAAAGTTGATGGCACAGGGATCTCTTTAACAAGACGTACGTGTGGAAGACTTCTTTTTTTCACCTTACTGCCTTCCTTTTCTTTTGGCACCTTCTGTTGAGTTTTCTCTTTCTTTTGATGCCTAGAGTTTGTGCATACCTATTAAGCAGAACCTATAACAGTTTTGAAGGGTATGGAAATCCAGAAAAATGCTTTCTTGAAACTCTTATGCTTGTTGCATTTTTGAGGACCAATAAAATTAGACAGAACAAGGCAAAACTTGTAATCTAACAACCAATAGAATGCAACTTTTTCTTATGATACTTCCAAATATGATATCCTACTTGGAGCTCAGTGCCAATCCCTTTTCATGGTTTTTGGACGTTAAGTGGTTTATTAGAAATTTAAATACTGGTTGACATCGGTACAGTAAATGAAAATTTCAGAGACAAATAATCTGTAATATCAAAAATTTCCATTCTGTCTATTTTTTAATTTGTATATGTAGAGTCTTTTGAGACCCAGAGATGGCAACAATTTAAGTAAATTTGTTAAATGTGCCATGAGAAAAATTAACTTTTTTTTTGCATAGTGGTATAAACGATGATGCACTACAGTATCACTAATCATGACTGACTGTAATTGACTTAAAGACATAAAATTTAAAATTATTATTTTTTGTAGATGTGATCCAGACAAATGATCCAGTTCTTGCATTCTATCCCCCTCCCTTTACAACCACTGCCACAAAATTTGGGGTAAGTACTTTATGTCATACACTTGACATGTACAAAGGTTGTTCGATATGTAATGTGTATTGTACGATATCTCAAAAGCATTCAACTCAATTTAAGTTTTGAAAAAGGGAAAAAGTCACATGGGGCTAGATCTGGAGAGTATGATTGGTGTGGTAAGAAGACAGTAACCTTCTCTGACTTCAAAAATTGCTTCACAAGCTCAGATGTATGTGATGGAGCATTACCATGAATTAGACGACATGCCTAAATCCTGACACAGGGTGTTGTTTATGATAATATTTCTTGAGCTTTTTTAGTATAACATCTCGGTAATACCAACTTGTAACACTTTTGCCCTTCAGCATCAGAATTTGTATGGCTATACCATCATATGAGAAGAATCTGCAATAAAGAACCTTCTTTGTGCTTAGGGTTCTTTTGGCAACTACAGGCCTTCTACCATGTTTAGTTAGCCATATTTTGTTTCCAATTTTTCTTACTGGTTCGAAATAGTGAACCTATGTTTTGTCACCAGTAATAATGTTTGCAATATGTCTTTGATTGAATTTGGGAAACATTTTGCACAATTGCTTAGTGGTTTGTACTCGTATCCATTTTTGGTCATCTCTCAATATATGCTGTATCCATATGGCAGAAATCTTTTGTACATTCAAATACACTTCAAAATGAAATGCATCCAAGATAGTGATATGCCAACAGCTTTGGTAATATCACGTATCATGTACCTGCCATCGCTATCAATTATTTCCCTGACATTTTAGGCAGTTGCCTTGCCTGTTACAGTCACAGGTCGGCTAGATTTGCTCCATCTTTGACAGACTCTGTGCCAGTCAGAAATTTCTTTCTCAACCTATGAATTGTCTCATAAGATACCTTATCAGACCCATAAACTTCCCCCAATTCAGTAAAAATCTGCATTACCAAATGACTGAGTTTTGTACAAACTTTTATATAAGTTCTAATTTCTTCATTATTCTCAACCTGTTTCCCAACCATTTTTACAACAGTGGTCAACAACTGGCTCTATTGAAATGACAATAAGTTTAAAATTATGTGGAGCTGAAGTCTCGTGTTTATACCATTGGAAAGGTATTGAATAGAGCTATTCAGAAAGTATCATCATCCACAAAATTGTGCAAAGCGTTATCGCATTGTGGTACAATATACATTACATATTGAACAGCCCTCGTATATAATGTGTAAGGTAAACATCAAAATCCTAAGATTGAAATTTCAATTTAGATATCACATTGACATGTTTATCTTTAGATCTTATTTCTTCCACTCAAGGACATTTTCTGATGATGCAAAGAGGCTGAAAATCACTTTTTTTATTACAGAAACATGAAATGGAAAGTAACTAAAATATGCATTTATTGATAGTTGTATGATAGATGGAATCTTACACTCATGCTTATGGCATGAAATTTGTTATCAGATATAAATATCTCCTTTGCCAAGGGTTAGGAAATATTAAATGTGGCAACTCATTTCATAAATTTTATTTGCCATAAGCACTCGTTCAAGGTTTTGGAAAGTACAATATTTCATTGTGGAAAGTTTTTTTTTATCAAAAATCTATAGATCTGCATAAATTTTTCATTTAAATAATAAATCATTTCATGTTGAATTATTGTCCATATTTATAGCCCTCCATCTGTATTTCAATTTATGATGCAAGTAGTAAAGATTTGAAGTCAATTCAGATGTAGTTTACTTATTAATTTTGTGGATATGTACCATAATAATTTTATTTCATACAGAATATGATTTCTTAAAAAAAAAGTCTTGATTAATTTTCAAATGAATGTAGAAACAGGTTTTTTTTAAAGTTTGTTGAAATCATGGTTATTGACTCAGCAGTTTGAGATTTATTTCTCAGTAAGAGCAAATTAAAATCATTGACCTCTTGTTTTTGTAGCTGTTAGTCCTGATCACGAACACGCCCACCAATGTTTCAATACCCCTAAGCTGTCAGGCTGATTTATTTTCCTCCAGCACAGGTGCTCAGAATGCCATCAACAATCCTCCATGTGGCACAACTCCAACGCCTGTCACCACAGCTGCCACAGTCACCACAGACTCTTCTGTCACAGGTGGGTGGTACCCTGCATGGTCACAACACAAATTTACAGTGAATTAAAACTGAACATATAGAGAGAAATGAAGCTGATGAGGGTCTTCCTGAACTAGGAACAATACTCCTTTCCCCAGGGAGTCAGCAATGCCTTTACTTTAACGTCTCTGACATGTACATCAGAATTGCGACCAATAAATATGCATGATGAAATGCTTCTTATGGAAGTTCCCAGAAGTTATTAAAAGAGTTTGTTATACTTGTGGTTTTCTGAGAAAGCACATCAGATAGTGTTTGTCTGACTGTCTTTAAGTGTGTCTTTGGATGTTTTGTGATTTGTATTCTTTTAATGAGTGAGTAGTTTACAGTACATCCAAATGAGTGAATGGGACATTGGCATTGGTCAAGCTTGCATGTGTGCTGCATCTCGAGATACATATATATTTAACTGTGTACTCTCCAACCGAATGTCTAGGCTAGTTATACCTGAAAAATTAGAAATCCTATATTGACTAAATACCCATGGAGAGTGTGTACAGGTTTAGAAACTACAATTTCAAATGACTATCAAATTGAATTGTCTTTATGAGGATTCATTTAATTTGAAACTTTGGCCTTTTTGCCAGTGACATTCATTAAGATGTGTCTTACAAATCCTTGATATCACCATTCTTTTTACATAAGACTTGAAACTTGCAATTTTCATTTTATTATGTTTATTGTGGTTTTTAATTAACTTGGTGGGTTTAAGCAGAGAGTGGATATTGGCAGTCTTTTGGGACTTTCCTGTATAAGTGCTAGACATGTTCTGAATGTAATATTAAAAACTCATAATTTTGTATGTTAATTGAATTTTTCTTTATAATATAAACAGATAAAGGATGTGAAATTGCTTATTTTGTATAGTCACACATTATGTTTTGATCATTGTGCCTGCATTATATCTATGTCATCACAATAATTAGGCACTAAATCAATTACTGTGGTTTCATCACATAAATTCATGTTTTTGTGCTGAGGGAAGATTATGAAATCAAGCTTTTATTCAGAAAGTAAAGAATGCAGGAAAGCTATCCACAAAATTATGTATGTATAAAAGCAAACTGGTGGAGGGAGGGGACAAAATGATAAAATTTAATTCCTGAAGAAATAACAAGAAAAATAAACTAGTTGAGCATTTTTGGAAATCAGAAACCCTCACTACCAGATAGAAAAGGATATCCACAGAATTTGTTGTGTAAGAACCTGAAATATTATTTATATTGTATGCTCACAAGAGGACAACTTTTTTTCTTCTCTTTCATCAAATACAACAATGAATCCCTGAAACTGAAATAAACGGTAAGTAATATTGCACAAGTTGTGGTGATAGAATTTTTAAACATTAATTTTTTTCACGAGCATTTTCACATCATTACAAATACATATACCTACATAATTTTATCATACCCATATTTCAGTGATTTGATGTAACCTAAAATTGTCTGATGATTGATTTGTTGAATTATATGGCTTGCAGATGACACATAGCCTTCAGAAAGAATGAGTGCACTCAGTATTTTTGATCCTTTTTTTCTGACTCCCCCTACAATGCTTAGAGGTCATAGTAGACAAGTTGTAGTAGTAGTTTTTACCTGACTCCTCCTACAATGCTTAGAGGTCATAGTAGACAAGTTGTAGTAGTAGTTTTTACCTGACTCCCCCTACAATGCTTAGAGGTCATAGTAGACAAGTTGTAGTAGTAGTTTTTACCTGACTCCCCCTACAATGCTTAGAGGTCATAGTAGACAAGTTGTAGTAGTAGTTTTTACCTGACTCCCCCTACAATGCTTAGAGGTCATAGTAGACAAGTTGTAGCAGTAGTTTTTACCTGACTCCCCCTACAATGCTTAGAGGTCATAGTAGACAAGTTGTAGTAGTAGTTTTTACCTGACTCCCCCTACAATGCTTAGAGGTCATAGTAGACAAGTTGTAGTAGTAGTTTTTCCCCTGTGAATATCAACTTTATAACAGACTCTCTGTAAAAATACCCAAACCAATTATATACAACAATTGAATTGCAAAGTTGATAGCTAGAAAAATAAATTCATGATAAATCGTTCAAAATTTCCCAATATTGTGATATCAAGAGAACCTACATTCAAGTTGAGAATCAAAACAAAGTATACATAGACCATGCCACCAAAGATATTTTTTGCAAATGGACAAGTTTGTGGATGAGAATCAAATTGAAAATAAATATTTTATAGAAAGCTGTTAGATCCACATTCATATATTCACTTAACACACATGTATTTGTGTATTAAGTAGACATATTTGTGTGTGACGTCCAATTTTGATGAGATTGTCTTAATGCCAGAAATTTTTACTGACAAAAAATTCAACTTAGTTTTGTTTTCTTTTGTTTTTAAATTTTAATGTTTCATCTGGTTTTCATTTCATTTTTTCCCATTTGTGCAATACATGTAATAGTTTCATTTTGGCATTCTTTTCTGAAATTTGATTAAATTAAAACTTGAGGTAAAACTGGGTACATGTGTGTTGCATCATAGCTTCAAAATAATTGTAATGCATGGACTTCTCTGGAATGTACTTTAAGATATTTATGTTTCCAATATTTTTACCTTTGATATCATGACCAATTGAAGTAATAGCCATTTCCTCATGAATGTGAACAATTTGCATATGAATATTGATAAATATACAATTTTTTTAACAGTTGGGAATATTTTAAAAGAAATTAAAGTAAAATGTAATTATAATAGATTTTAGTTTTGAAAATGCTAATGCACTTTATGAAGAATGCTGGCATAAAATATCATAGTTCATGCCCAAATGTAGTTTCAAAAATGAAATTTATTTCTTAATTATCTTAAGTGAATTTAAATTTTAGACAAAAGATATTGGAATATTGCAGTGATGAAGATATGTTTGGATGGGTTTTTTTTATTTTTGTTTTTTTGTGTATGAGTGTTCTTTTACAATTTATAAAGAGTTCAGTTAATTACAGTACAATATTCTCCGCCTCTTGAAGTAAGTTGTCAACACACATTCTGTTTTCTCCCCATCTTTGTCATGTTTGTAGGTAACTTTAATGTCAAACAGAGCTGGTATCATGGCATCTTATCAAAGATCTAGTTTCTTGTAGCCACAGTTTTTGTCTAAATCATGATGTATTTTATTAAATGTAAATTAATCAGCAGTGAAATGCTAGGTGCACAGGTTCAAAAACTCAGTGACTGTGAAATGGTTTCTGAGTAGATTACTAATTCATAAAAGTACAGTTTAGACAAGAGGGAATCACATAATTATAAGAAAATGGATTATTTTGTAACTTAATTTTTTGGCAATTTACAGGGGTCCACAGTCAGTCAATACATAAAGTGCACTCATTCTTTAAATCTCAGTTTTTTACTTATTTTTTTGTATAAAATCAAAGTATTTTCATATAAAGAAACTAAATTACCATTAATTTGACTATCTATTTTTAATTTTTGTAAATTGTATTGTTTGCTTATACTGTACATGTATGTGTTTATGATAGGTTTATGCATCACACAATCATATTGGAGATTAAACAGCATTCTTTGAGTTTGCAGTGCTGTGGTTGAATGAAGTCATTTACCTAAATTTAGTAAAATAGTTTGTGTACATGTGTGTGTGTTTACAATAAATGCTAAATCAATACTAATGAGTTTGCTGTGTTCAATGATTGGCATGGGTCAATGGCATGGTGACATGGTCTTTAAATTTTTAGTCTTTTGCTATCAGATTTGGAAATTATCATGGTAGTACCTACCCAACAATGTCAATATTAGATTGAATTTCGTATAAAAAGATTTGCAATCAGATGAAATAATTAATCTGTATCTGTAAATCAATTTTCAAAATTCTCAATTTTTCTGGTATTTTCATCATTGCTTAATTGATGCTTTTCATTACAAGAATACAAATGATTTTCACACATACAATGTACATATACAGTAACTGTTTTCATGTGTTTATGTTTCAGTTGACCCTAATGTGACAACCTCTGCTCCAATTCCTTCTACAACATCAGTACCCTCAAATCCTGACTGGGGAGTTCTGGCGGTCCCGGCTCTACAGCCTGGGAGAGTGAGTATACTGACTTATTCCATTCCATTGGGATGTGAATATGCTGATTTAGAATGGGTAAAGCTTGGGATGTGAGTATACCGATTCAATCAGAGCATCACATGGCCTTTTCTGGAGAAAAATCCTCGGATGTATTAGTAGGAATACACATCGATTTGATGGGTTTCAGTGATTCGGTTCTGCCTAAGCACACAAAGCAATGTGGAATATATATCCATTTAAAAAGAACGACTTATAGCAATATGTGTTGTGTTATGTTGAATTTATAATAAATTTTTTCTTTTCATATCCAGATAGAATGTTTAGATCCCAAATTTTAATCTCTTTTATTGAAATTGTAACCACATGTCTTTGTTTGCATTTGTACACGTGGAAAGAAACACTTTTCTCTCTCTGATTGAGTCAATTGCAGACACACAGTCTTTTTGGAGTTGGGTCTGAGGGTGTTACACATAATTTTTTGACACTGTCTAACACTTCATCGACATCAACTTTTACATTTTCCCTCACCATACATTTGAAATGGTAAAATTTATTCAAGATCTTGTAACAAGGCACGCATTCAATTCCTCTCTGACAGCGAAAAATCTCCTATTGTATCATTGAGTTTTTTCTGACACAGCTCTTGTTCCCACTATTTTCAGTAAATCCCTCTTCTCTTCTAAACATTATGTATATTTTTACATTCTGTCATCATGTTATGATCATGTGACTTAATTGTAGCAATGTGACCTAAAAGTAGTCCATACATGGCTACCTATTACATCCAAGGTTTTTTTCTCTGGAATAGGCCATGATGTTCCGATTGTATACCGATTTAGAATTGGTAACTGATGGAGATTTAGAATGGTAAACTGATGGAGAAGTGAGTGTACCAATTTACATTGGGTAACTGATGGAGATGTGAGTATACCAATTTACAATGGGTAACTGATGGAGATGTGAGTATTCTGATTTAGATTAGGTAACTGATGGAGATGTGAGTATACCGATTTACAATGGGTAACTGATGGAGATGTGAGTATTCTGATTTAGATTAGGTAACTGATGGAGATGTGAGTATACCAATTTACATTGGGTAACTGATGGAGATGTGAGTAGTCTGATTTAGATTAGGTAACTGATGGAGATGTGAGTATACCAATTTACAATGGGTAACTGATGGAGATGTGAGTATACCAATTTACAATGGGTAACTGATGGAGATGTGAGTATTCTGATGTAGATTAGGTAACTGATGGAGATGTGAGTATGCCAATTTACAATGGGTAACTGATGGAGATTTAGAATAGGTAATTGATGGAGATTTGAGTATTCTGATTTAGATTAGGTAACTGATGGAGATGTGAGTATGCTGATATAGAATGGGTAACTGACGGAGATGTGAGTATGCCGATATAGAATGGGTAAGTGATGGAGATTTAGAATAGGTAACTGATGGAGATTTGAGTATTCTGAATTATAGAATGGGTAACTGATGGAGATGTAAGTTTACCAATTTAGAATGGATAACTAATGGAGATGTGAGTATTATGATTTAGAATAGGCAACTAATAGAGATATGAGTATGTCAATTTAGATTGAATAATTGATGGAGATTTAGAATGGGTAACTGATGGAGATGCGAGTATACCAATTTAGAATGAATAGCTGATGAAATTGCGAGTATTGTGATTTAGAATGGATAGCATGTTGATTTAGAAAGGTATTACAGGAATTGTCAGTATTTTGATTTAGAACAGATGACTGATGCACATATAAGTATGCCAATTTAAAACGGGTTACTGGTGAGTTGTGAGTATGCTGATTTAGTCCACATTACTGATGGGGATTAGAGTATGCTAATTTAGAATGTGTCACCGATTGGAATGCTAGAATGCAATTTAGAATAGGTTACTAATTGGAGTGGGTACAAAAGGGGTAAGAATTCAGTTTGATTATCAAGTCAACTTCTGGGTAATAAGATAAAGAAAGTCAGATTGGTTGCTACCTAAAAGTGAGAAAACATTGTTTAAAATGTAGGGAGTGTCTTTTGTATGATAAAACTTTCATTATTTGATTTTCAGAAAATATATCACCAGCCTGTCAAAGTCTCCAGGAACTTGGCAGCCACTGCATTTGTTAGAGAGTATGTGGTGGTCAGCTGCTGTACCACAGGTCTGCCAAACCTTCAGGCTGCCACAGTTGTGGTGGCTGACCTCAACAAGAACAGGACCATTGACTGGACACAAGCTGCAGGTACACCAAAAAGTTATTGATATCCAGTTTCAAAATTACCTGCTTTGCTGTACATGTATAAAGCATCATACATTTACACCAGGAATTCTCTTACATTCACCAAGCAAAGAGAAATAAAGGGGATGAGTGCAATCAAAATGTATTATATACTGTAGAATACTATATAAATCCAATACAGAATACAGAGATTTATTGGTCAATATAATAAATGGGGTAATTTAAAATGGGTATTTGAGAATTTATCAGAAATATTTTTGTATCATTTATTCAATAGATTTGGTTAGGATGGTCAATTAACTTCAAGTTATCTTGGATATTAACATATGTATTCTTACATAGTATTTAAAAAGTATATGTGTGTATTTAGCTGAGGTGAATATAAACTCTGAAACACCGTACAGGAATCCAGCTTATGTCAATATATCACCTTGCCCATGTGATATTACCCAGAATGCCTGTGACATGGATTGCTGTTGTGATAATGTAAGAAAAAATATATCGAGTGAAAAAGTATTGCCTTTTAAGGCATTTTTGAAATATGTAAACATTTCTTTTCCAAGTGACTGTTTGCAAGGCTTGAAACATGTTCAGTTTTTGGTTTTTTTTAAAGTTCAGAGAATTTATGATTCATGTAACAATAATTGATACTATTACTAAAAGTCTACAAATGCATGGTTGTTTCTGATTGAATTTTGAAAATCATTCTCCATCACTCCAATGCTTGTGTACATGTGTATATAGAATGTGTTAATTGTTGTAGGACTGTACCACTTTAGATAAGAATTCCTTTCGGGGCTGTATCACTGGTCTCCTTGGGGGTCAGGCTGCATCCTACCCTGAGTATTACTGTAAATCCTCACATCCCCTGAAAGATGACTGGTTCCCCCTCATGTGTGTAGAGAGGGAGTACAATGCCCTTATTGGATTTTACTATGCTGGTTCCAGCACCATCAGAAATATAGAGGCATTAAACAACCAAATAGCAGCTGAGAATTTCTATTCATA
The DNA here is from genome assembly GCA_024699665.1 of Ostrea denselamellosa. Lineage (NCBI taxonomy): Eukaryota > Metazoa > Mollusca > Bivalvia > Ostreida > Ostreidae > Ostrea > Ostrea denselamellosa. The sequence goes on along the minus strand of JAMZEH010000005.1, from coordinate 23,802,186 downwards.
CCGGTAATATGTTACTTGTATTCAGATGCTGAAATCTGTATATTGTGCATAAGACAATTTTATGACACTTTCTGTCTTTATGTAAGTCCACAATCTCATATGTGCAATTAAGAAATTATGCTAAATTTTTAGTCATTTACTTATGATATAATTATTATTGAAAATTATCGTTTTTTTTTAGTCCCATATCAGCTTTGCTAAAAGGGACTATTAGTTTACCCTCAGTCTGACGTGCTGTCTGTCTGTCCATCATCCATCTGTCTGTAATTCCAAATAAGTTTTCTGGACTTTTGTCCACATTTAATGAAGATATTCAATTGAAATTTGATATGTGGCTTTGTCTTGGATAGTTACAGATCAAGTTTGAATTTTGTTATGCTTGACATACTTTCGACTGAATTATCCTATTGGTAGGGGACTTTGTATTGCCTGCAATACACTCATAATGCTTGTTTTTCATTACATTTTTATCTTATTTGGACATAAAAATATACAGAAGAGTTTAAGATGCTGAATCTTTAATCTCTGCATTTCCATTTTAGTCGCACTACTTTGTCTTCAACCCAAGCAGATACCTACAAAATAGGTGTTTCTGTCAGATCTATCAAGCCTTCAGCGAATCCAGGAGATCCTGCTGAGAGAGTGGGGACAGTGACCCTCCCCCAGAGAATCCTGTCTGGCCAGTGCCTGACCACAGCACCTGTACGCTACCTAATGGATCAACAGTCAGACTGCACTTTCACTCTGACACGCGAGATGTGCAACAGTGCCAGTGTGTTTAGTACCTCATTTTACATTCAGTCCTCCAACATCATAGATGTGGCTTGTCCAAATGTCTTCTCAATCCAAGGTAGCCCATCCGATACCACAGTGACAGAAACCAATGTGAACTATTTCTGTACATCCGATTTCTCAGGATATGTCAAGGATACAAATTTCAACCTCCCAGATGTCACAACATCAACATTATTTAACTTCACTCTACCTACTGATGAAAGTTGTTTAGATGTATGTGGGAACTACATTTGTGAAGAAAATGTGGTTGTGGACACAACAGAGACCACTAGAGGAACTCGGTGTAACTTTGATGATGGCACCACATGCCCACCAGTGCCCACCATCAACGGTGCCACTTGTGAAAATGTTGTTTTGGATGTAAAGTATGATTTTGAATGGAAAGGTTCTAGGATTGTCAGGCTGAATGCCACAGTCATTTTGGGAAATGTTTCACTGTCGATAGATGCAGCTCCAGTGGAGATCACCCAGAAATACCAAGCAAACTTTAATCATCAGTACGATTCCAATGGAACAGTAGCCTCCGATAACTACAGAGAAGTCACAACAACATTTGATCGCTCAACAGGTCTGCAACTCAAACTTTATCAACTGATATACACTGTATTACTAGTCTTTTGTAGTATGACTTTTAAAATTAATAGAGTATCATTTAGAGAAGGGTATGGCTGTATTTTGACCATCATAATCAGAATTATACATAAAGTGATTTCAAATGAAAATCAAGCACCATTGATGGGATTTCTTTTGCTAAGAACATTGATTTGCCTGTTTTAGGTTATGACATTGGTAAACCTCTACAGAGTGGAGTAGAGATCACCAACTTGACAGATAACTCTTTCCTGTACATAAACACCAATACTTCTCAGCAAATAGCAGTGTGGGACACAGGTATAGTATTGCTTTTGTGGTTTGTCAATTTACAAGAGAAAACTCACATCCAAACATTGTTTAAAACCTTAATATTTGATACAAGGTTTTAACAGTTTCAGATTTCAAAATGTTCAAGTACATGTAGAGTGCACATTGAAGTTTTACTCTGGCAGTTATGTTGAAAATAGCTATTTCTGCAGTCTAATTAAAATTAGATCTGCTCACAATGTTATGTATATGAACGGAACTAATATTTAATTATGTATCTGTACTTTAGTTTTTATAGTTTGAGTTTGAAAACATATTGTTTTTACTCTGTTTCTTCTTAATTATTATATAAGGTCTTCCATTTTTAGCAGAAGACCTTATAGTGATTGTATGGTTTATCAATATTTTCCCCTTCTTTTGTCACCAAAAAATATAGCTCATTGGATTTTTTTGAAATTTTCTGGGATAATAAGGAATGATAATATCTCTTGATATTTATTTCATCCCCCCCCCCCCCCCCCCCCCCAAATTTATCTTTCATTTAGTAAAAATGACAGATTTTCTGTTTTTAAGAAGATTTTGTCTGCAAGTTTTCTCTGAAATTGTAGCAGGTTTACACACCAAATTTTTGTGGTTAGTATACCTTATGTAGTAGATGTGCATAATGGGGTTAAGCATGTCATTTGTCACTTCCCATCACTAGAAGTAAATCAAGAATTGCCAAATTTCAAATTTATTTTTTTGAAACAAAATTTGTATGGTATAATTAGGTCTCTTTTGGGGTTTCAGAAAAAGATATACTTACCAAAAGTTAAAATGCAACTTCCAGTTTTTAGATAAGTATGTGCCAATTTGTCCCCATAAATCTTCATAATAGATAAGCATAAGTATTTGACATGGTTTTCAAATATATTATTGACAATATTTATCTCTAGAGTAACATCAAGTTATTCTTTAAAATTCACTTCTGGTTGGCAGGTCTGCACCACTTTCTGTCTTTTTTGTACATTCTTTTTTGTATAGAATGTTTCGGGTAAAAACATGAAACTCGCAGGGATTATAGTCAATAAAAGGACTGAAAGTTATGAAAACCAAGTAAAATTTCCTCTCTATTTTTTCATATTATATAGAGGTTGCTAATGCATATGCAAGAATATACAAATTGAAGTTTAATTTTTTTTTCTTTGTGTTTGTGTGCAGGTGTAGGAGATGGAAAACTTGAAATTTTGTGCTTTTTTATTCTCTTTAGTATTTCTCAAAAATTATTTGAAATTATATTATAGAACATGTATTGATGATGGACTATTGTCTGTAGGCTTCTGATATTGGTCTGACATTTTTGTCCACCACTTCCAGTCATCACAGAAGTGATAGAATATAATTCTCACTGAGATTCATTGGAATCAGTTTAATTTTTTTTTTTAATGAAATCATTTGAGATATATATTATGGATATATCGTGAGACTATTGATTGGCATAGTAATAATTGCTAACCTGCACATGCATGCACGTGTGCTTAATTTTGTTTGAATAATACTAAATATCTCTAACTCTCTAATAAACTAAGGAATCATAATATTCACAGCATAGGTTGATAGTATAAGTATCTATAGATTTCCGAAATAAAAAATGCAAAGGTACTCACACCTGCCATTTCTTTCAAGCTGCCATTCTTTGAAGAACAGTACCTTTTTTGCTTTTCATCAAAATCATTCAAAATGTATGTTATAAATGTATCTTGGTACATATTAATATCTGCTATGGTCAAAATTGGTTTGCAAACATATGTGCTAAATTTTGATTGGACAATTTAAAAGTCACCATAACATTCTTATGAATAATGGACACATCATTAAATTCAATCATTAAATACAAATGACATCAACTCACATGCATTGGTTTTCAGTTATTTTTGGGCACTAAAATTGTATTAACTTTCTAATTAAAGACTGAAATAAAATCAATTTTTTTCTGTAGTTTTATATGATTGCCTAATCAATGGTGTAAACAAAAATTTTCATATCAAATTCATATTGTCAAAATTATATCGACAAGCAAGCACATGTTCGTTTTACTGTATTTTATTGGATAGCCATCATACAAATAAAGGAAATATAGTGAAATTCACACAGTATGAAATATAATATACATACCTGTTGAATTGACTTACTCATACAAAAGAGTACCACATGGTAGATGAGGGTGGATGTTGGGGAACATCTGTAACGGTCTAGTTTCTATTAGATTGCTATTTCTGTATTTTGTAATACACACAAAGAGCTAGCTTAGTGTCTTTGTATTGGAACAAATTAAAAGAATGCACAAAATATCATGTAAATAAGTCACATAGATGTATTGTTAAGTATACATTAGACATACAATGTGCTGGTTTCTACAGGATTGGTGGTGTGGATCTCTGTCATGTTTAATTAAGATAGTATTCCTTTTTACTAGGTGTGAATGGACTGTGTTTTAATGCTGGGAGAAAGTTGATAGAATTTGGAAAAGATGTCTCCACAAGTTGTCTTGTAAAGCTCTCTCTTGATGATCTCAGAAATTGCTCAAATGTTAGGTATGTATTTTTTCACTCTAGAATTTATTGATATAAATCTTGAACTCTTGAAAAGAGGTGCTTCACAGAATAGCAAAACAAATTTTACACAAGGACAATGAACTTTAGTGTGATTTAGATATTAACCATATTGCTTTTTCTTTTTTCTTTTTTTCAGGAAAACATTGGTCAACAGACTAAATCATTTAATGAAAGCAAGCAAAATTGGTCGCCTGAGTAACAGTAACTACTTGAATTTAGGTTACTGGATTGATGTTGCAAGGTATTGATTTTTCTCAGATATAAGATGATGATGATGAAATATTGTTTAAAGAATCTTTCACTCATGGAGACGTCACCATTGCCAGTGAAGGGCTGCAAATTTAGGCCTATGCTCAGCGCTTATGGCCTTTGTGCAGGGAGGGATCTTTTATGTGCCACACCTGCTGTGACACAGGACCTCAGTTTTTACGGTCTCATCCGAAGGACCGCCCCATTTAGTCTCCTCTTACAACAAGCAAGGGGTACTGAAGATTTATTCTATTAACCCAGATCAAATGCAGAGTCAGATATAAGACACATAGATATCATTTTTACTAGTTCCTGTGCAAAGCATTGTGTCTATTGCTCAATATAAATGCTAAGTCACTGACAAACATCGAACATGTAAAGTTGCATCAAATTCCCTAGAATAATGAATCAGAGCTGAAGTTGTGTTTCGTATAAATAAAATAATGTGTATGCACACACACACACTTCTTTTATATATTTTCTGTACGAATTTTGTAGCAGCGTAATGTTAACGTTATAATTGTAGTTCGGCTTGAGGTAATCAAAAGGAAATTTCAAATTGTAAATTTAATAGGCGGTAAGGATTAAATATGGGATAAAAAGAATATCCCATGGTTTGTGAGCCAAGGCTTGGAGATAGAAAACACAACAAGTTGGATAATAATCGTATCCAATCACAAACCATGGGAGATCATTCACACACACACACACACACACAAACATTTTATATATATATATATATATATTTATATATATGTATGTGTGTGTGTGTTGAGAGACAAAAACCATCAAGTTTCTCCATTTGATAACATAGTTACAAATTATTTCTTTTGTCACAAACTGAGAAATCTAACCTACACACCTGGCAATCTTGGCTCCAACAACCAAATTTCTCTAGTTTTCTGTTACAAGATCTGAATATTGACGAGTTTCTTTTTGGAAACTCAGACATTGGAGTAATCTCCCCCCCCCCCCCCCCGATACACAAAATGTACATGTGTAGATAAAATAAAAACATTGAAACTGAACACTTATACACACCAACACACGCAAAAACAAAATCTCTGGTTAAAATAGGTTGCTAGAATGGCCAGTCATAAACCTTGAAGTACTGAAAGGATATATATACCAGTTGTATTTCAATACAGAGATGATATATACACTAGTTCTATCTTAACACAGGGAACATATACACTAGTTCTATCTCAATACACAGGGAACATATACACTAGTTCTATCTCAGTACAGAGAGGATATATACACTAGTTCTATCTCAGTACAGAGAGGATATATACACTAGTTCTATCTCAGTACAGAGAGGATATATACACTAGTTCTATCTCAGTACAGAGAGGATATATACACTAGTTCTATCTCAGTACAGAGAGGATATATACACTAGTTCTATCTCAGTACAGAGAGGATATATACACTAGTTCTATCTCAGTACAGAGAAGATATATACATTAGTTCTATCTCAATACAGAGAGAACATGTACAATACAGGGAGTATACGTAACTTTTATCTCGTTACAGAGAGGATATCTCGGCAGTGTGCACTGGATTCCTGTTAAACGTTGAGGATGCCACAAATAACAGCAAGCTGTCATACGAGGCCCAGGGACTGTGTGTAGATATCATTAGTGGTATTCATCTGGACATCATGTATGCTATCACAGGCAAAATCAATGCCACTCCCATCTATGAAGTCATTGGTGCTCGTGTAAGGTACAGTGAATGTTGACAAGATCCTCATTGAAATGGCATGTTTTATGAGTGAACATCTGTCATAAAATACTTAAATAATATCTGTAAGTGGACAGTAAAACAGTTAGGTAAGAAATGTTTAATATCTGAACAATTTACCATGTTAAGTCTTTGCTTGGTTTCAGAGTTATTTTTAAAAAAATATTTTTACAAGATATTCTCATCGTACCAATATAGATTATTTGTATAGTTCACCGCTACTGATTCCTGTCCTTTATATTCAGTTATGCAAAGTCCGAGTGGCAACTGAGATGTACTATTGGTGACATGAATGCCTGCAGCACACCTGGATATGTGGAAACCTTTGAAGTAACAAGTTCTGTTAGGTTTATCTTGGTTCCAGGGAACACACCAGAGAGAATACCAAGGTGAGATAAAATAGTTTATTAAATGACTAGATAACCCCAGAAATTCATTTCAACATTATTATTACCACCATGCAATTTCGTGGATGTATTTCTTATCACATGTTTAGTTTACATGTGTGGATCATTATATCACCCTTGCATGCACCCCTGAAATCATGCCATGACTGCTTTCTTACCTTCAATGTAGTCATTCAGTTACTAACTTTTGTTGAGGTTAATATATGCACTTATCAGTTCAAGAAACAAAAGAACATTGACATTGGATTCAGATTTTAGCCTTTTTTTGTTTGTTGTTCCTTTGTGTTTTAATAAATCCTTATACATCCATCAACCTCCTCCTCAAAGTCAATACATATGATGTATAATATAACAGGTGAAAGTACAGGTTCGTGTGTGTTGGTTTCTAGTTGGTCTGATGGTATAGGGAAAATTGAGCAAACTGAGCTTTCCCATTCTAAATATTTTACTACAATAAAATACGTTTAGATCAAATCACCATCTGAAAAATAGTCAAAAACTCCCTGAAATATTAATAATGGTATATGGATTTCAACAGATAATGAAATAAATTGATGAGCTTAAATGACTTCTTTGTGTCAACATCCGAGCTGACAAGAGGAATTAATATAAATTGTAAAACTTGCTTGTTGCCAAATGAATAAAGTTTTTAAAAAGGAGAGATTAAAGATATCTATACCCAAGTTGTGTTCGTGTACACCCATTGGTAATTTTTATTCCCGTGAAAGTAAATGTATTCATTATTTTATTTCTATTTCAGATACAAGGATAGCAAGTACAGTAATATATGTTCCCAGGACATTTGTTGGGAGGCATTTATCTACCCCCTCTCCTCTAGATACGAGGGCATAGACAAAGACCAGGTCCTCGTCCAAGTTCTCCTTGTCATTGTCATTCTCGTCGGTTTCCTCGTCTTCCTCAGACCTTGGTGGTACATCTTATGATTGAGAAGTCTGCTAGTTGCTGTGATATTACTATTTAAGGTTGTGAAAATACATGATTTCATAAGTTGTGTAGAAAGGTATTTAAAAGTTATGGGAATATTAAAAATAATGAAAGATGATCATGAACTTACAAGAGGATAGTTCTGAAGAAGTTAGTCCAGACATAACTTTCTTGACTCATACATGTATTGTACTTGGGTCAGAGTGATAAGGCTAAATGTGTATGCCAGAAATGTACCTTTACAAAATGTAGAGATAGTCTGCAATTAGTGTAATTCTACTGACGCATTGTATATATTGCCGAATTATTTCATTGTTAATTATGTATGTTCAAGTGTAACCACTGTGAACAAATACAGTTTGAATGGAGAACTAACGCAGCTGTTCATTCACATTAGTAAAGTTAAGGAAAGAAATGAAGCACAGAATTTTGTCCATTTTACTTCTCCCTTTCCTAGCTGTCTTACATATTGATCATGATAATAGTTTTGTTAATGGTTGACTGTTAAATGTGTGTGTGTTTTGTATTCCAAACATTTGCAGAATTAAGTTATTAGCATTATGAATAAATGATGATTTTGAGTGCACGTTGGTGAGATTGGTGAAACAAGTCATTGTGATAAATTTACTGAAACATACTAGTACATGTAGCCATCTATTGAAATAAATTATTTTTCTACAAATCACGGACATTACATTTCTATACAATTTGACTTAAATGTAAGTCTATGGTCTGGTTACTGTGTACTGGGTAAAAGTGATTTACTCATTGCTCCAAAAATACTGAAAGATATCTGTACATACATGTTTGTCAGAATGGTGGGTTTTAAGGGAGCAAAAAAGTTTTATCTAGGGTCCATCCAAAGGTATCATTATACTTCATACATACTTAGAAGGAAGAAGACTGTTGATCAACATTGATAAGAATAGATTATCTGTTGTATGCTTTAAAATCCTTCAAATATGGTGCTTGCTGATCTAATGGTTTCTTTAGGAGGGTAGCTGATATATGTATGGACAAAAAAAGTCAACACAAATAATGTACAATTTATCATCAAATAACTCTCCAAATGAAGAACATGAATATTACAATCAAATGGCAAAGATTTTCAGATCTGTTACAACATTTTAAACACTGGTTATAAATAATGTAAAACTGAAATATTTATGTAGATTACTTTTTGTGAAGTTGGGTTAGATTATTAGCACTTGGTTTTTTGTTTGTTTGGTTTTTTTTTGTGCATTAAACTTTTTTTTAGAAGGCATGGTAAGTTTGTTTTTATGAGAATAGTTTTCTTAAACCAATACCTCCAAACTAATTGCTAAAATTTATCTACAAAATATTCAGATAAACATTTAACATACTGAATAAAAATCTTTTACCTATGTAAAAGACATAAAAACTCATGTAATGTTGATATTTTTTAGTCCTCTAATGCCCTGCATCCCACACTTGGCACCAGCCACCTTGCATCCAAATGTTATGGCTTCACAAAGTTTTCTTCCCTTGGTAAGGGCTAAAATAGTGGCAGCATTAAATGTATCTCCTGCTGCTAGAGTGTCACAGAGTCTCTCTGGGGGGAAACAAGGGGAGGTAACCAGCTGACCTTCACAATCAATTGCTGCAGCACCATCTTCACCCCAAGCACAGATGATTGAAGCTCTGGAAGAAAATAATTATAATGCAAATGCTTAGCTCTCTTCAAGCTCATTCTTGAAATTTGTGAAATGGTCTTTTCATTATAAAGAATACAATAGAAGCCAGGCTGACCTCAACGATAATAGATTTACTTTTACCTTTTCCTGCACCTCTTTATAAATCCATTGACTGCTTCCTCTTTACTGTTCAGTCCTTTATTTTGGCTGTATTCCTTGCTGACAAACACATAATTTGCTTTATCCAAAAGCTGATCTTAACAAAGAAAGAGTCAATTTGATTCTGATTATTATGACTCGATCAGTATGTTTTGTATAATATAATGTAATTTCCAAATGAAATTAAATTATTTCAGTTCATGAATACATTTCACAAAGTCTAAATAAAAACTAGAACAGTGCTGGGCTCCTAAAAAAAAGTTGATTTAAAGTGACTCCTAAGCATACCCAATTCTGGTCTAGCTGGTTTCTCAAGCTCCACAGAAGTTTGGACCTGTTCTGATTCAGACACTGAGTGGTTGTATTCATCAATGTGAGCTAACATCCTAACTATTTCAGAAGTTGGGGTGTTGAAACAGGGCCTTCCCTAAAAACAGATTAGCAAATATACCTATGGCATACAGTGCTTATCCTTCTAATGAGAAATAATACATGTACATATAATGTACGATCTATCATGATGTAGCTTGCTCTATATATCAAGGAATGGGAATTCCCATTGTGACAAGAAATTTGTCTTGGATGGGGGAGGAGGGGTTTTGAAGAAAATGGACTATATGGATTTTTATATACACATGCATGGATAAACAAATATACCCTTTTCATGTGCAAAATACATTCACTGGATTTGTCAAGGGGTTTATTTATTGTACACAAGACAACTCAAGAAAATTCTTTGTACAATTGTTTATTATAATCTAATATGCTGGTCACAAGCAAAATCTGATGAGACACTTAAACAGGGGAGATAGCTTTTGAACTGAATTTATTGACAACACTGTCATATAGTCATGAATACAACAAAATAATCAGAATAAAGGATGAAACACACAGAATTACTGAACCCACAAACACCAACTGCTGTAGTTATATATCTTGTATTTTTTATTTTCTAATATATCTTTAAACAGTTTTCTTGCAATTTTGACATTTGAAAGGTTCATTGTGTTTATTTTAGGATTAATCCTTCATAGAGCATTCTGTATTAAATATATCACAATATTGCAATTTACATTGATCACAACTAGCTTGAGGGCAAAATAATTAAGAAATGAATTTCATTTTTGAAAATATTCAAGTGTACTGTATGAACTATGTATGTTAGAAAAGTATGAAGCATTGCCCTCATGTATATTTCCAAAATAAAATTTATTTTTTATATTTACATTCAACTTTTATTCTGTCAGAATTCCCAGCCATTAAAATAGATGACATTGTGCTATTTTTATCAAGATTCATACACACATTTTTTTTCACAACTGCATCACATTCATGAGGAAATGGCTATTACTACAATTAGTAAAGATATTAAAGGCAAAACATTAGACTGAAATGCAAATATTACAAAATGTTATTAAATCTGAATTAACAGCTTGTATAAATGGCATACACAGAATTTGGAGTCTTGAGTATCTACATGTTAAGACATGATGGGTATCGGCACTAATAAATTTGTAATTTTGTCAAATTTGATCTTTGATTCAAATTTCTTTGATTTAGGTAGACACAAATAACTTTGTAATTTCATATGCAGTTAGATTCAGTACATTACATGACATGTATGATAATTAATTATCCTGAATTGGATTTAGAGACATTTTTTACTTGTCCAGAAATAAACCCACCCCCCATACTTGCATTAAATTGTTATTAACCCTCTCAAGCATTTGTATCAAATTGATTGTAATGAATTATATACATATAAACTTATCAATATACCATTTATCTATATTGAGGAAAAACTCTATAATGTATAGGAGTCTGAGACTGTTACCTACTTAGATCAAATTCAAACATTCTCTTACCTCAAAATGTATCCATTTATAATTTTTCAGATCAACAGCTTTGAAGTCTTCCAAAGTCACTTCTGGCAAATTCCTAAAACAGATATATGACATGTTTATATACACATCAAGTACCATATCATATGCAAGTGTCTTTGAAATTGAATATGAAGTATATACAAAGTCCACTCAAAACTTTGTACATAAGAAAATTTCAAAATTTTTCCTCCTGTCACCTCTAACTTTCCAAATAAATAAAAATTACGATCATATTTATAAAAGTACCATTCCTGTGAGTTTGGCAAAACAATACAGCAGACACAAACAAAACAAATGGACTTGACAGTGCTATTGTGAAGGAATAGTGGGTGTATGGTGACTTACACTTATCTAAATAGACCTGAACATTTCTACAGATCATCATGGAAAGATAGTGTTGTTGCATGAAATGTAACAATGCAAAAGTATATGTCATAATATAAAAGGTTTTATACTATGTGAAGACAGAACTTTCATACAATAATAGACATGCTTGGAATTGTGTATCTTATTGATATCTTTGCACAATCACCGGGGTCAACTGTCAAGTGATATTTGGCCTCATACACAGAGTTACAGGTAATTTTAACCTTGCAAGCTCAGTTGATATAATATATAATAACCCCTATGTGATCTGTCAATATTACTTGACATATTAGTATATCCACTACACTGAAGTCTATATCAATTCCATGTACTTGGTATGTTAACTGGCACTGGGTTAATTGACTTTGAAGTATATATTTGCTTACTTGCTGGCATGTAGAATGGTCCTGGATCCATTTTGTGAGTTCATGATAATAATAGATGTCGGGGTGATATATCCAGTATTATATGTACGGCAGTGGGCAGTGGACACTCCAAAGCTGTCAAAGTCCTCTCTCAAGAACCTGTTGACAAATAATACACAATCTTTATGAAAATATGCTTAAAAACATTACACCTGTACTAGTGTGTGTATATTGAAAATCAACTTTATATACCCTAAGTATTTACTGTGGTACTAATTTGGCAAATTTTACTACTAAATCATACATATCTGTGCCATCGCTACTAAAACATATGTATACCTCATTTCATTATCGTTGGCAAAGTTCCCCATGTACTCGGAATAGGCTCCAAGTAAAGACAGAACAGAACTAGTGTTTGCAGCATTTCCACCCTTCTGCCAATAGAAATCTAAAACTCTGAAATGGAAATACATATATTGAATAATATATAGAAAAATTAATTATATCTCTTAAATTATTTAAATCTGAATCTACTTTTTTTTTCTAATCAACAAAATTTATTTGTGTGTAAAATTTGGAATATTCTTGCCCAAAGGGCAATTATATTTCTTAATATTTCAACAACAACAACAAAAAAACCAAAAAAAACCCATCCAATATAAATGTTCCTGCCAACTCATCAACTATAATTGCATATTAAATAAATATTCAGATTTTTTTTTTAATTTCATTTATGGATAAATTGTCTTTGCTCATTCATGAATTGTTTATCAAGCCAACATTATAAAGAAATTTTGATCTAAAACACAAACTCTTTTTGCTGAATTAAACTGCATGACTAATACTGGTTTTACAGGAGACCATACCAGTGTGAACGAGTCCTCTTCCAACTCACCACTCTACTGTCTTTCTGGCTTTATATTACAGTGGTTGTTTAACTTCACTAGGCTTAAGTAGGCACCTGCCTACACAAAATTTTTAATTTTCATAATGAAATGTTTAAATTTAACTAGTGTTTGACATATTTTTAAAAATCGGGGGGAGGGGGGCAACATTTACAATTTCTTCGATTTTTCTCATCAATGTCATTCACATAATTATGTTTAATATATGGACTAAAGAACAACAGTCAAGTGCATGGAGCACCAAGGTAACATAAACTCTCAAATAATTGAAGATGTCTTTAATTATTTGAAGATATAATCAGTTCCACTGCATGCAATAATTGAATTATGTGTGCATGAAATTAATTATTGCTCTCATCAATTCAAATGATGCATGTGTCAATATAGTGGAATTATTGCTCATGTTTGAGCTCGGTATCAATTAACTGGTGATCTCTGTAAATTGTTTGTTTACAATGATTTTGTATAAGGAATTAATACATACATCAATTCTTTTAATGAGAGCAATAAATCATTAATTCAGTTGTGGATATATTAAATTGAGATATCTCTTATAAATTATTGCTCTTAAAGAGAATTATTGTGTGCATAAATTGAATTAATGACATCAATAATGCAGTTGAAGATGGCAATAATTCAATTATTGCATGCTTTAACTGAATTATTGCATGCAGTAATTGAATTAATGCATTAACTGAATTAATGTGTAAATTAATTGAATTGATCCACACATCATTTGAATTGAAACTTCACATTAACTGAATTATTGCTCTCTTCTACTGAATTATAGGCTGCATCAATTCAATTGTTGGTATCATCCATTCTTTTGATGTGAGCAACCATTCAATTATATAAAGGCATGCATCAATTCAGCAGAATAATTAATGCTAAATTAATGCTAAACAATTAATACAAGTAATAATTTAGATTTAAAGATATTAATTATTTTAAGAGACCATTGGGTGCATCAAATGAATTAATGATATCTTCAATTGATTAATGATCTTCAGTTATTTGAGTTTATGTTAATTTGGCACTCCATACAAGTGTGTATTGACTCACCGATATTAAGTTTATAATCCTCAAAGTTCATATACATTTTCAATTAATGTGTTTCAATTGACTCCGCTGACTGTTGCGGCCTAACAATAAAACTCTGGCTAAATTTTAACTGCTTCCAGGACTTGGTATCTTAATCATAAAGAGCCAAATTAACATAAACTCAATAATGAGTTTAATTATTTGAAGATCAATTCATTTGATATTCACAACAGTTCAATTAGAGATCTCTTAAAATAATTAATGATACCTCCAATCCTGAATTATTGCGTGTGTTAATTGAATTGATGTTAGTATTAATTATTCTGCTGAATTGATGCACATTATAATTGAGTTTTTGCTCTCTTCAAATGAATTGATATCAACATATGAATTCATGCACACTACAAATCAACTGAAGAGAGCAATAATTCAATTAATGTGTACAGTAATTGAATTCAATTATTTCTCTCTTCAATTGAATTAATTCAATATATGTGCATAGTACTTGAATTGTTGCTCTCTTCAACTGAATTAATGATATCATTAATTCATTTAATGTGCACAATAATTCTTTTAAAGAGAGCAACTATGTAATAAGAAAAATCTTCATGGATTATAAAATGTAAACTTACCCACACCAGGTTATACTCATATAATATGCCACAAAAATAAATTTAATCCTTAAGTAATTAAAGACATCTTTAATTATTTGAATTTATGTTAATTTGGTGTCCCATATAATAAGGATGGAATCTAAATCAAATATCCAGAATATGAAAAATTTTCAAAGTTGAAATTAAAACCTCAAAACATTCATAATGTCACACCATTGCTTCATAAACCCCTGAATTGAGGGTGGATAGCATGCATTGGTTTTTTTTTTTGTTTTTTGTGTACATAACCTTCCTCTACCCACAACGCATTCCTGGAGTTTATATGCTCAAGTTTGATTGACCTCCAGTACCAATACAGATACCCAATGAAAAAATAAATACAGAATCAATAATTTATTCCTAATGTGTGATTTCCCTGCCGATCAACTTCATAAATTGTTCTGAAT
This sequence comes from Ostrea denselamellosa, assembly GCA_024699665.1. NCBI lineage: Eukaryota > Metazoa > Mollusca > Bivalvia > Ostreida > Ostreidae > Ostrea > Ostrea denselamellosa. The sequence goes on along the minus strand of JAMZEH010000005.1, from coordinate 23,787,155 downwards.
ATTGTCATTTACCTTTTCAGAATCTACACCATCCTGGGGTGGTGAACCTAGAGAAGATATCTGAAACACTTGAGAGAATGTATTTGTGGTCGTAAGGAAAAAATAGGAAGGGCACAAATCAATATTCTATACATGTATGCATGATAAGGAATCCCAACAATTAAAGGTAGCTTACTATTTTGTCTTATTCTGATGGCGTATATTTATTGAGGACGTATTTTTCACCTGGTGGTATATTTTAGTAGGAAACACGTTTTCATAGGCCCAACCCATAATACAAACAGATAAAGGGCGATTGCTTGCCTTTGATCGCTGTCTTCCTCAGGATAATTTTTACAGACGCTTACGATGTCAACGCAGGCCAATCCAATAGACATCACCCGGGACCCAGACATGTTACAAAATCAACACTCTGTCTAACAATTTATGAAATGAAATTATCAGTTGACATCTGTCTTCTTCTCATGGTCGAAAATGAAGTTCCCCCCAAGGATCCGCATGTTTTCCGGTATTTCACATTGAATCAGTTGAAAATTCTTAATAGCATCGTGGACTCAAGAGAATCAGTCCATTGGCTGATGAACCTGCAAAGAACGATACTTTGGAGTAATTATTACTGTTAACTCAATGTGCTCAACCTGCGGAAAAACTGTGAAATGAAAGTAGATCCCTGTTTCGACTAACGGTAAATGTAGTATGACCGAAAGCCGAAATCACAGATAGATTTTTTTTTTTTTTATTTTTTTTTTTTTTATTTTTAAAATCGAACCACACTGGCGATATTCATTTGTACATGTTACGGGGTTGTAAATCGGTTCTAATAACCACACAGACCATCCGTGACAGGTTATATATTTTATTACAATTAGGTCGATGTATGACCTGCAAAGCTCTGAAACATAACAAACAATTAGAAACATACACAATCACACACCACATAAAACATACATCTTTGGAAAAAAAATTAGTACAATAAACATAAAATCACTTATCCATAGATTTGTGAGAAATTTAAGAAAATGATTTAAAATAACTTTTAAATCTCACATTGAGGTTCTTTAGCCATAAGGCATTTAAATATAATAAATCAGACATTTATAACATTTATGTGAACTACATAGTAAATGCACATTTAACACGCACAAAAGAATTTATATGACAAATACACTAAACATCACAGAAATATATATAACACATGGATCTTACCAGATATAGGGTATCAGAGCCAAACTATCCAAAATAGGAATATTATTGTTTTCAAGGAACCTGTATAAAATATTAATTTTATTTTACTACTTTGTTAAATATTAAATAAAATACATAATTTCATTCTTTTCATAACACATTCACACTAGTTAATAAGTTAGATTCTTTTCTTCTTTTTTTTTTCTTTTTTTTTTTTACCTCAAGTCAGATAAAATTGTCAAAAGAAATAAAGAGAAAACCACCCTTCGACTGAATACTATGGACATCCAACTGAACTCAAAAATGTCCATGACATTTAACCTTTGACACCAACACTAGCCAACCAAAATGAATTCCATAGACCATGAACAACTGCATGCTTGATTAAATCATACGGAGAACCATTAAGGTTAATATTACATTACTACACATTTTAATTAGAGAAATATGGAAGACCATTATAGAATCCAATAAAAGATTATGTTTAGCAACTGTATATTTTATTTACACTAGATATAAAATAAATTATAAGTATTAATATAAATTAACACTACTACATATATCCCTTGAGGACAAAGATTTAAATGTGAATTCATACTTTAATTAAGATATTTTAATTGCTATAATATAGTAAGCAATATTCATAGACCTAGCAGAAATAATTTTACACAGGATACGGATTTTAGAGTATGTTGGGGGGGGGGGGGGTTCACTTGTCGGGACTCAACTCCATTAATGACCTTTATCTTGTCTTAACTCCATTAATAACTTTAAAACCGTTGAATATATTACTTGTTGTGCGAATCCGCAAAATACTAGTAGTCTTTCATTCACAAAACACTGCACACCACTTTGCATTTCATGAATGAATAAATAGGTCAATATAAAGTAACAAGTCGGTCCATGGAAACGCCGTAAACACCAGGTATTCCCCGTAAACACCCAAAATAGTACCGAAAACACCAATGCATCATCAGAAAACACCTCTACAGTGATAGTTCATACCTCTAAATACCTATATACAAAGTGGCATTCATATTGAAGGAGAGTTGAGTGAGATATGGCTAATTTTATATCTTGTTTTTCAGACTGCATTTATCGACGACATCGGCGTCCATGTTAGCCAATCGGAATGTTGTTCCCAGCGGCTAATTCAAATTGAAACGCGCGCGCGCGCGTGTTATTTGTTTGTTTTGGTTTTAATATGACCTAGGAATAATTTTGATCACATTGTATGATCATGTTATTTAAAGCAACTTCCTAGCTTGGAGATTTCAATTTCTGTGCCTAATATATTAACAATAACTAATGAACATTGTAATTCATTTCTAACTTTATTTCACAAACACGATAAAATTTTACAGTTGTATAAATCAAAAGCAGACTTATTCCAAATACATTACTTATCAAAACACATTACGTGTGATATAAGAAAAATATCAAGAGGATTAATTGTCCTTTCACCTTAGGACTTGAATCTACAGTAATTAGTATTCATTAATAATTTTAATGTCATGAACAGTAAAACAATTATGGTTTTGACATAAAGAAAAAATCTCAGTACTAACATCGCTGCATTGTTGTCTACTGAAAGCACCAAGAAACTGTAAGTATTTATCAAATGTAGACCTGATCCTAATGGATTTATCAAATAATTTTATAATGCCAAAAGGATTGTTCCAACAATAGGATACGGCGCTACTTATGATTAATACTCAGTAATAATCAGGAAGCAGGAACGATAATGATGCAATATTACGTCCTCTTTTTATTTCAAAAACTTTTCCGAACATATATGAATGACAATTCATAAAATTTCAAAATAACTAAATAAAAAGTGTATTAAGTAGGCTATGTGAAGAATAAACAGCTGATACTTTTTTAACACCGTATTTTTATTCATTTGGTATTCAAAATGCACACTTACACTCTTTATTGGTCCTGAAAATAAGGAAACATCGCAGTTCGTGTGTATAATATGAAGCCATGATTCTGACCAAGCAGTACTCTTGACTATATATCGCGGTTAAAATCACTAGAAATCTTTGTAGAAATAAATTTAGTTCTCAATAAAGCACAAGAATTTGCACACAGGGCTACAAAATTTTCGGAAGAAAACGCTAATCTTGTCGGTAATCTTCACTGAATATCTTCGTAGAAATAATATTTAATTTCAGCAAAACACGAGATTTTCTAGCATTAGACTTAATATTTGCTTTGTTTAAATTTCAAACCAATTAAATAGCCGATACGCGATGTTAAAGAAATAACATCCAACGTGTATGCATCAACGCACCACAGTTACAGGTGCGACATACCAGCCCACTTGGTGACCAATAATTTATTTGGTGCCGTAAATAATGCTATAGCTCCGTCTGTAGAAATGAATTCAGACATAACCTTCCTAAAATTATGCTGCATTTAGATGGGTAAACTAACCAGTTACTTACTGCAAAGAGCTTCCCCCCTTTTGGCCATAAATTTACAAAATTATATGAGTAAAACTCTAGATTTGGCATCCAAAATGTCTTGAGTACTTTGCCTAAGACTTAATATTCACATAAGGCCCCCCCCCCTTTCCTAAATTTCTGGATCCGCCACTGTTTTCTACAAGCAGATGTGGTAAAAGAAAAAACAAAACAAAAAACAGAAAAAAAACCAACCAAACAAAAAAAGCATTCTGAGTGTATTGTGGCGTCGGTTGCCTAGTGGTTATTAAGGCTGTCACGTTTACAAAATTTTGTAAACGTTTAAACGAAGCATTGTAAACGAAACGTTACCGTTTAAACGAAGTGTTGTATAATTTAATAAAATAAAATACGCACAGAATTTTAAGACCCATTAATGACCATTATGTTTGTGTTTCAGTTTTCATCGTTCTATGGACGATGCAGAGATTGTCACCGGACGTTCCGGAGTATAAATATAAGACAGAATAAAATACACGAACATAAATATCCGGATAGCATTTAAATTGAATTCAATTTTATTCAAACTGTACAACATTTGCACAATACAGATCACAAATTCACAATAAACTTCATTTTTCAAATTTTCGTTTCAGTGATTTCACATTAGATTGTCCAGAGAGGGCAGAGCTGGTGCCGCGGCTTCTTCCGTCGGTTCGGTTTTAACATGGACTTCACGTGCAGCCGGTGCAGCGCAATTCACTTTATGTTTTAATCTTTTGTTCAAAAAGATCAGTTTGTCCACGTTCTCAGCGTCAAGGGAGGAGCGCAGTTTTGTAACATTTCCACCCGCTGTGGAAAAGACGCGCTCAGAGGCAACGGACGTTGCCGGTGTGCATAGCAAATCCTTTGCGAGACTTGCTAATTTTGGAAAATTAATACGACTGGTTTTCCACCAAGTGAATGGGTTGGTATTTGTCGGCGCACTTTTTCAGATAAATATAATTCGATCTCTTCATCTGAAGTGGAAGGGGTAATTATTTTGCAATCTCCGGTGTCAAAATATGTTCCTAACAGGAAGGATATATCATCCTGAGAAAGTTTACTTCTCTTCCATTCGGGCTCATTCTCGCCTTCCTTGATGTCTGCTTCTTGTGTTTTGTTTTCGTTATGAACACTACATGCATCAATTTTCTGTCCATCGTCTTTTTGTTTTAAGATTTTATTTATCGTATCTCGAACAACACTGCGTTGCTCGTCATTGAGGAACGGAAGCGAGCGGTAACGCGGATCCAAGAATGTACAGAGCATTGGAATACTCTGACACATTTCTGGTTTGTCCATATTAAACCTTTTGCGCAAATCGGTTTGCACCTTCTGTTTGAATGTTGCGACTGCAATACAGTCACTGTCGTTTGAAGTAAGATGGTGATTTACTAAGCTATACAAAATTGGGTAGACGCCACTGACGGTCGCATACTCCTCGCTGCACATGACACGAGTAGCCATGTACAAAGGCTTCAGAACAGGTATCATGCCTTCAAGTACTCGCCAGTGATCGTCATTCAGATCTAATGTACGCGCATCATTGGGTTTTGTTATACTAGAATCGTGAAGCACGGCATAAATAGTCAGCCTTTGTTGTTTGAGTCTCTCAAACATGTCGAACGTGCTGTTCCACCGAGTGGCCACATCAATGATGAAATTGTTTTCAGGTAGATTCATCTGTTTTTGTCTTGTATGTAGTTCATTTGTAGCTAGCACTGATTTTCTGAAGTGTGCAACTAATTTTTTTGCCGCCCCTATTGTTCGCGAAACAGAATTTACAGAATCAAACGCACCTCTAATCGAAAGTTGTAAAGTGTGCGCAAAACAACGAATGTGTTTCCATTTCAGGTGCTCAACACACGAGACCATGTTGGACGCGTTATCAGTAACGATTCCTATAACTTTCTCGTCAGTAATGCCAAATTCCTGTGCTATTGCTTTTATTTCGTTAGCTGTGTTCTCACCGGTATGTCTGTCGGTGACTTTTCTGGTGGCCAAAACTGTATTTTGAAAGTTCCAATCATCAATAAAATGGGCAGTTTCTGTAATGTATGCCTCAGTGGCAAGGCTTGTCCAGTGATCTGATGTCAGCGCTACGGCAGATACGTTTTTTAAATTTTCTTTCAGTTTCTGTACCTCCTCGTCATATAGTAAAGACACATAGTTTGAAATAGTTGCTTTTACAGGGATTTTATAATGCGGATTGAATTCATTACAGAAATCTTTGAATCCCTCGCCACTAACAATACTTAGTGGTCGTAAATCACGCGGGCACATCAGTGCTAATTTCTGGGTACACTTTTGATATTTTTCTCTTGAAAATACCGGCGTTCTATAAGCTGTAATTGCTGTTTGCGTCAATGTTGCGGAAGACCCCGGCTTGTGACTTTTATCAGATGCATCAATACTTGTAGACTTGTGTTTGAACTTGATGTGATTGGTCATTGTCCCTGTACTCCCTCCGGCATAAGTAAGCTTAGTAAACTGAAAGGGTCTCAGAATCTCTTACTATATGTTTCACATGCCAAAGATGTCATGCAAGTGACACGTAAATATTCATACAGATTTTAAATTTGAACGTTTTTATAGATTTGTATCGATACATTTAGATATCTTATTATGAATTTTCTGGAAGGGGGGGGGGACTATAATTGCCGTCAAAACCGTTAATAAATGTTTATTAAAAACAATAAAGCACATTTTGCAAGATGATCAAAGAGCAGCACAGTAATGCAATACAAGCCAGAAACATATAGTAAGAGATTCTGAGACCCTTTCAATTTACTAATTAAATATGACGGGGAAAAATTGTTCACCGTTCCTATAGACTATAGTCAAACTTTTATAAATTCATTACTTCCCCTCACAATTTATTTAATAAGTTTATTCACTTGAAATAACTATTCAAATAATTTAGATTGTAATTTGAACCCTGCAAGATTTGTGCCACATATATAAGACATCGTTTAAACGTTTAGGGATTTTGTAAACGTTTACAGCCCAAACACGAAACGTTACCGGTTACACGTGACAGCCTTAGTGGTTATGCTGTTAGACTCTCGAACGAAAGTGTAAAAGGGGTATCTGGCTATAGACAGTGAAAGATATTGTTAGAATGTTAGTGCTCTAGCGCCTTAACGGCAGCTTGCACTGAGAAAGCTCTGGAATGTTACAAGGTCTTCTGGGGTAATAATGTATTGTGAAGCGCTTTGAGCAGCATATGCTTTTTTCAAAATAAAGTCATAAAATTTCCATTGAAAACTGATTCGGAATGACGGACAAACAGCATGACAGACCGAGGGTAAACTAATAATCCCCGTCGGCAAATCCGGTAGGGGACCAAAAAAAAAATGTATTACAAGTTTCTTATTTTAGCCTAGTTAACATCGGATTTTCGGAGTTCTGCAGGCATGTTTACGAAGCTATCTTAAGACTAAGAAACGTCTTAAGTTATACTTACGACAATTCTTAAGTCTTCGTGAAGCTTTCGAAATTATCCTCTTGGAAAGTTCCTAAGAATTTTCTTAAAGTTAGGACAGGCAAAGGAGAAAATGGCTGCGCCCAGGCTTTTGTCTAGCTCGACGAAATCGATGTATCAGGCGTGAAAGAGTGTTCAGGGACATTGATAACCCTCTTGATGAAGCTATCATAAGAAGGTATATACTTTCAAGACCCCTTATCCATGGTTTGTGTGAACAATTTCGTAATGAACTCTAACGGCCTACAATGAGATCTCGTGCATTTCCTGTGTCACTGCAGACAATGGTTGCATTGCGATTCTATGCATCGGAGTAGTTTCATAGCAAATATGCCAAACACCATTGGATGCATCGTTGGAACACATATTAGGATCAAATCTCCAAGCGTTGATGAACATCTATATATCAATCGAAAAAAAATTATCATTCTTACCATTCAATAAATGTTCAGGGGGTTTGTGATGCAAATTTGAAATTTATTAACATTGTGGCCAAGTGGCCCGGCGGAACGCATACTGCTTTCATATGGTCAAATTCTGCTTTGAGTCACTTATTTGAAACTGGACGGATTGCAGAAGGATGGTTACTGGAGGATAGCGGTTATCCACTGCATCCTTGGTTACTTACTCCTGTAAGTAATCCATCAACAAATGCAGAAGAGCGTTACAACGCAGCGCATATCCGCACCCGGAATTCTGTTGAAAGAGCTCTTGGAGTTCTTAAATCACGCTTCTGCTGTCTAGACGCAAGTGGAAAAAGTCTTCTGTATTGTCCACGCAAAGCATGTAACATCACCATAAGCTGATTTGTGCGTTTCTCAACGCATGCCACTTCCAGATGTAGATCAGTCCACAGACACGGGAAGGATTCGGGGGACTGACTATGCCGGAACGACGCAGCTCGAATCAGAGGTCGACTTATCACAGGACGTTTTTCTGTCTGGGTCAGTAATAACATTTAGACTTTTTGGTATGATAGGACTATTACATGTATTTAATGGTGATGCTTTAATTTAAAAAGCCTCATTAAAAAGTCAACGCCCATACTTACACAAATAGAAGGCATTGCACTTGATTTTATAAAGATGCACCCTAACCCCTTTGCTAGTAACTCCAATAGTATTATCGAATAAGTTAAACAGTTCTAGATTTTCTTAGTGCACTTGAAAATGAAAACTTTGTATGTAGAATATTGGAGTTAACATTTCATTAATTGATGAAAATAAACAAGCCATTTCTCAATGTTATATCAGATACTAGTACATGCATACTTGAGCTAGCGACATCGGTAAATTCTCTCTCTCTCTCTCTCTCTCTCTCTCTCTCTCTCTCTCTCTCTCTCTCTCTCACATCATTCAATAATGACAATGAGATATCTGTACAAATTATATACCAATCACAGAAACGTCACCCCATGCTTTGCCAGGTACACTTGATGACGCTGTGTCTCGATAGATTGATTGATTATATTTTGTTTAACGTCCAGCTCGAGAATATTTCACACATATGGAGACGTCACCATTGCCGGTGAAGGGCTGCAAAATTTAGGCCTATGCTCGGCGCTTAGGGCCATTGAGCAGGGAGGGATCTTTATCGTGCCACACCTGCTGTGACACGGGGCCTCGGTTTTTGCGGTCTCATCCGATGGACCGCCCCATTTAGTTGCCTCTTAACGACAAGCAAGGGGTACTGAGGATCCAAGTCTTTGTCTGTCGAATTCCAAGCGTTGCGTCTCAATATCTAGCATTTCTCGCAGTATTGACAGTCCCCCCCCCCCCCCCCTCCTCAATTTTCAATAATTTACACTCATAAGAATCATTACTATCTAGATCTTCTTTCTTCATCTTTTTTGATGAAGCGGCCTCGTGTGGAACTGGTGAATCACACTGCGGCACACTACAGCATGATGGGTCGCCGAAGGTGGGTCTATATCTAAAATCTAGGTATTGAATCAATTTCTTTAATGCATCTAAATTTCTAGCAGTTTGAAGTGTTATGCATCTGTATCTACTTTGCAAGGTTTGTTGAAACAAATGTTATAAGATACATTTTGAATGTCGCTCTGACCTGAGAGAGAAAGAGAGTTGAAAAGGAAAAACAGAAATTTATATCGTACCGTTCTTCTCCCAAGGCAACAGGTGCTATATTGACCTCACTGGTGTCGATACCCCCCTTCGATGCCAGTAATGGGGGTAGCACCAATTATTCCTACAATTTTTTCCTGAGTTGTGTTGAACGCCTGGGGTGGGGTTGGGCCTCCTCCAGTTTTTCCAGCTTCTCGTCGATGTTGCGATGCCTTCTTTGTATCCCTCATGCTTGTGGACCACTTTTTCTTCACTTCCTCCACAGTCTTAATGTGGTCTATGTTGTTTGCATTGTAGATTTTTTTTTCACAAATCGACCCCAAGCTCTTTTCTTTGAAGCGTTTGTAGATACATTTGAAAACTTTGAAAATAAAGTTGCCGTGTTTCTTTCCACCTCATCTAGCAATATCTCAATTTCGATTTGGGAATAGTTAGGACTTTTCTTTCGATTCATCCTTCTATGACTATTAATTTTGTACCAACTGCCAAATTGTCAAGGAACGATATTTCCACGGAGAAAATTGGCGCGCTTTTCATGGTCAAAAGGATCGGTACATAAAGGGTTTTTAAATATAGCCAATACTAACTTGTCGAATAAGAATTAATTCTTCATTTTAAAAAAGAAGAAGAAAAACTACATGAATCAACACGTTTTAATGTTTATTAATTATTTTTTTGTAATTTAACGCTTTTGAATATTGAAATCATAATGTTTATCCCGTTTAACATCCTATGGCAAAAATTCTAATCAACTGATTCCTCAAAATGGCTAAAACCTTGAGTATGTTTATGTCATGTCATGAACTAAGAGGTCTTAGTTTAAGATATGCTTAAGATAGCTTTGAAAACACATTAAGAAAATCTTAAGCTAATCTTAAGACTTTCCCAAGATACGTCTTAAGAAATTTCCTAAGATCAATCTTAAGAAATTTTCGTAAACATGCCTGCTAGTGTTTAAATTTGTAATTTTATCGCACAGTTCATTGAATTGGTGAATGTAGAGCTGGTATTACAGATCTACAATTTTTAACTTTAATAAATAAATAATAAACTAAAAATATGAAGATAGGGTCTACAGAAAAAATAGGGTCGGTCGGGTAACCAAAAACAAAGTTGTTTTTTATTTTGATCTTAATGTGGGTCTTTGTTCGTTATGGGTCTAAGTATCAAATGTATTCTTAAGTTGCAGAGTTGAGAATACCAGTGAATATAAGACAGAAGAGGACCTAGTAGACAGTGTCAATGGGCCGGTCTCAGTTATATATATATATATATATATATATATATATATATATTTTCCGGAGAAAAAGTACCGGTGATATTTAAGGGAAAAAAATAAAAGTGGGTCGTAGTGTCTCTTGGTCGAAGAGGCTGTGGGTCATTGCTATATATGCTGTTCAGATGTAATAATATATGGGTGAGGGAGAAAAAAAGGACCAAGTGTCTCTAAAAAAAATTGGACCAAAGTGTCTCAAAAAGTTGAGCCGAAATATATACTCTGCAAAAAAAGAAACGCATAGCCCTTTTGAAATTTTAAAAATGCAAATTATGTATTTTACCAGGTAAACTGAAATGGTCAATTGAGTAATTGATTTTTTACAGGTAAGTATGAAACTTTAAAGGTCTGTTCATTTGATTTGGCTCTCTGCCAAATTAGCTCGGCGACTCTCTAAAATTGCACATCACCTCTATCGCCATGGAATTTGGCTTACGTTTTTCACGAGAACTTTGTGCTTAATTCAACCACTACATTAAAGCGTATAAAAGGACGAAGTTTGAAGCTTGAATTCATCATAACGTTAAAATGCTGCCATGCCAAGGTTGGACCCTGCTACTCGAAATATCGTCATTGGCCGTCTCCAGGCCGGAGTATCCCAAAGTGAGATTGCACGAACTGAAAACGTAAATCAGAGCACAATTTCTCGGCTGTGGAACAGATTCCAGCAGACTGCCTCTACTAATGACCGACCGAGGAGTGGGCGACCTCGCATTACGACTCCTGGACAAGATCGCTACATCCGGGTCTTTCATCTACGGAATCGAACCGTTGCTGCAACAGCTACTGCAGTCGGAATACCTGGATTGAGAAGAATCAGCTCGCAGACAGTCCGCAACCGACTTCGACAATATGGCATTAGACCCAGAAGACCGTATTTTGGAGCAGTTTTGACACCGTTACACAGACGAGAAAGAGTCCGATGGTGCAACAGATTGAGGGGCTGGACATTCCGCAACTGGCGTAGAATCTGGTTCAGCGATGAGTCCCGTTTTCTGCTACAGAAACGTGATGGAAGAATCCGTGTATACCGGCGCAGGAATGAACGTTTCTCTTCCTCGTGTGTCCAAGAAGTGGATAGCTTCGGTGGAGGTAACGTCATGATGTGGGCGGCGATCTCTAATGACCGTAAAACAGAACTGGTACATGTCCCGGGCAATTTAACGGCTCAAAGGTACAGAGACGAAATTCTCCAACCTCACCTTATGCGCGTAATTGACCGACAGAGGGAGTTATTCCAACATGACAATGCTAGGCCTCGCACAGCCCGCTTAACAATTGACTACCTTCAGCAGAACAACATTAATGTGCTACCATGGCCTTCCAAATCACCGGATTTGAATCCGATTGAACACTTATGGGACCAACTGGATAAACGTGTGCGCCTGCGCCAACCTCCGCCTCAGACCCTCGATCAGCTCCGTCAAATGTTACAACAGGAATGGCGAACAATTCCACGCAATAACGTAAGAACATTGATTGACTCTATGCCAAGGAGATGCAGAACTGTGTTGGCAGCTCGAGGTGGTCATACACAGTACTAACTTAAACGTGACAGGAAGTGTTCTTAACTGTGATGATCTGACTTTTTTTTCACCAATATGTAAGGTTTGGACTGTAATTTTTTTCAATTGAAACAATTCTAGTGAATATCTACATTTTTTATTGTAAAATCATAATCCAAAATACATCTACTAAAATCTTAAAAAATCCATTATGCGTTTCTTTTTTTGCAGAGTATATGTATTAACTGTCATACTGTTGTTGAAGATGAACATACTTTTTTTTGTATGTCCTCTTTATATAATCAACTGCGAAGTGAATTTTAGTACACTTCGCCTAACATGTATATCTTATATGGTATTTACGGCGTTTCCATGGACCGGTAACAAGCTGCTGTCCATTAGAAAAGGACTGCAATACGTGAACCATAGACATGTGTTTCCTACAGAAACTTTATATTTTAGGTTGAAATGAAAATGTGTTTTAAAAGGGATTTTTTTTTTTATCAAATCTTGAAACATGCAAACATTTCATTTATACAAGACTATAAGTTTATGGAGCACCAAATTAACATAAACTCAAATAATTAAAGATATATTTAATTATTTGAAGATATTATCAATTCAGTTATTGCTCTCATCATTTGAATTAATACGTGCTTCAATTCAATTATCGTTCTCACTATATATATATATATATATATATATATATATATATATATATACATTATATATATATATATATTTGTGTGTGTGTGTGAGAGAGAGAGAGAGAAAGAGAGAGAGAGAGATGATCAGTACAATTTAGTGAATGATTCCAAAAAAGGTAAATAAATAAATAATATAAAAAAAATTAGTGGCCTAGGAAATAAAATTATCGTCAGACATTTCCGTACTAATCATGTCCAGGGTAGATATGTAAACATACATAGATGGTTGATTATATATTGTTTGTAAACGTCGCGCTTGGGAATCTCTCGCTCATATGGAGACGTCACCATTGCCAGTGAAGGGCTGCAAATTTAGTCCTATGCTCGGCGCTTATGGCCTTTGAGCAGGGAGGGATCTTTTACGTGCCACATCTGCTGTGACACGGGGCCTCGGTTTATGCGGTCTTATCCGAAGGACCGCCCCATTTAGTCGCCTCTTACGACAAGCAAGGAGTACTGAAGATCTGTTCTAATAACCCGGATCCACACGGGGGAAAATTAAACCATAGAATCAAAGGAAACTAAGCATATCCAATTGATTATATCAGGTAATGGTCGTTGTGAAAAAGAGTAGATGATTCTGGCGCGAAAGATGCAGTAAAGCGTCTGGAAACTGGACCAGTTCATAATCTAGTTAATCACTACATTGTCTAGTAAGTTTGCCTGTGAAGGTAGTAAACAGAGATTAAATCTAGAATACGACTGTAGTGGTAGGGGCATGATCAGACAAGTTAACCTAAATGAATTTTAAAACCCAGTAACGATTTAGGCAGTATTCATCCTGGAGAAGTCAGTAGGTTTGTTGATGCCTTGAGGCTTGAACCTGTGCATCTATAATCTGACCAATTTTGATCATGGTCAATAACGACTACTGTCAGGTCCTCCCATCGGTGACTGGTGTAGAGCTAGTGCCAAATCTGTCTTGGTTCTCCAGGCAAATACGGAGTATGGAGACTTATATTGATGCGGTTGACGAGAAAATTGACAAAATGTGTGGCACCACCTTAACCCCCCCCCCCCCCCCTCGGGGGTGATGATTTTAACAAACGTGAATCTGCACTATGTTAGGAAGCTTCCATGTAAATCTGAACTTTTCTGACCCAGTGGTTATTGAGAAAAAGATTTTTAAATGACTCCACCCTATATTTGTGATTATCTCCCCTTTGAAGGGGAATGACTCTTCATTTGAACAAACTTGAATCCTTTTACCTAGGGATGACTTGTACTAAGTTGGATTGAAATTGACCTGCTGGTTCTGGAGATTTTTTCCCTACATTTTCGAATGTAAAACTTTGATCCGCTATTGTGGCCCACCATACCCTCAGGGGCCATGGTTTTAACAAACTTGAATCAGGAAGCTGCCATGTAAATTTGAACTTTTCTGGCACAACGGTTCTTGATATCTTTAAACGACCCTCCTTAATTTTGCATTTTTATGATAATCTCCCATTTGATGGGACTATGGCCCTTCATTTGAACAAACTTCAACTTTCTTCACTCAAGAATGATATGTACCAAGTTTGATTGAAATTGACCGCCTGGTTCTGGAGAAGATGATTTAAAAAATTTGTCAGTGGTTTTTTTCCCCCCCACTATTTCGCTATTACCTCCCCTTGGAGGAGGGTGCTGCCCTTCATTAGAACAAACTTGAATCTCATTCACCCAAAGGTGCTTTTTGCCATGTTTGATTGAAAATGGCTTGGTGATTCTGGAAAAGATGAAAATGTGGAAAGTTTAAGACGACGAAGACTACGACAACAACGCCCACGGCGGACAACGGGAAGTTTTGATCAGAAAAGATCACCAAATCCTTTGGTTTAGACACGCTACTGAACTCGTAGCTACGAGATCTATTCTTGTCATAACGAGATTTCTAGATCTTTTCTCGTAAATATGATCGAGAAGAAAATTCTATGATACCAATAGATTTTTGTACAGAACAGATTTTTTTTTACTTACAATCAAGGGCAGCAGACAACACAAGAACAAGCGTATGATTGACAGAGACAATGCATGCAAATAATACAAAAAATACCAAAAGTGCAAGACTTACATGATTAATACATGTACAAGAAAACCAATTTACATCAACGCAAATTTTCTTTAATAGATTTTAATATGGCTTTCTCTTTAATGGTAGGTTTAATTTTTAATTTTTATTCGTTATTCAATTGTTTCATCAAATAGAAAATACAGGTGAGAGGTTTACAGGAGAACGGACTCTTGTTGCGAGGTGTGTTTTTTTGTTTTGTTTTTGTTTTGTTTTTTGGGGTTTTTTTTGTTTTTTGTTGTTGGTTTTTTGTTGGGTTTTTTTTTTTTTTTGTTTTTTGGTTGTTTTTTTTATCGTTCTCGCGAAATAAAATTCGTTCCCACGATTTTGTTAAAATTAAGAGCAGGCTAGCTACATGTTTACATTAACTTCCATTACCTAAATCAATGCATAAACCAAAACTCATCATCATTTCATATTGCAGTTCTATACACGTATTTAACAGACATTATACCTTGCAATTATGCAAATCAACAATAAATCTGTAGCAAGGTGAGTAACTTTAGTTGATACATTATATATAATTTCTTGTACATATTTGTGATTGCTCTTTCATTTTGGAGTGTAATGAACATCTGTTACCATTTGGGGACATCAACACAATAAGCCTTCCAGTCACTTTCAACGAATCCAATTTTCGACAATCGAGAGGTTAAAAAAAAAAATTTCAAGCTTCAGTTTGTTATGGAGAAAACTGATGGACATAAGTGAAAAAAACCCCTCCATTTTATTAATTTCAAATTTCTTTAGTGCATGCACATAAAATATCTGCAATATTGTAGCTGCACCCGGAGAACGTAAACTAACGCTCCCGTACTGTCAGCGAATTTTAAAACAGAAAAAAGCATAGAATGGTTATCCTCTGCTAATAAGAGCAGACAAGTACAAGGTCACGTGGTCACAGACTGCATGCTAAGGATTATAAATGAGATGTCCCATGATGCTTCAAAGGTTGAGCAATATATAATGAAGCAAAATAGATTTTAAGCTTGAATTTTTTTTTATTTGGACTAATGATTAAATGTTATGGACTTAGTGAATTTCACAAGCTTAGTACTTTGACAAGTGAATACTGAAAGAATCTTATTTCATGGGAATGAAATTTATTTCGTGGGAACGAATTCTATTTCGAAGGAACGAAATTAATTCGAAGAACTAAATTATTTCATGGGAACGAATTTTATTTCTGGGAGCAAATTTATTTCATGGAAACAATTTTTTTTTAAAAATCTTCCACCCGTTCTAAACCAGCCACCGTAGATTTACGACCAATCCTGTGGGTCGAAGTTCTTACACGGAAGTAAGGAATTCCAAACATTGAATAAAAAGAAGTAAAAAGTGCATCAACAAATACAAGTACACGTGATAAAAAAATGAGCGTTCAACACTATTAAGCTTTCGTATGAGGCCTTTTGTATATCATACACTGCATATACCAAATCAGTATCTTTATATCCCATTACAGTATTTGTATTTTTTGATTGATGACAAAACAATTCAATCAGTTGATCCGAAATATACTGCATTTGTTCTGTTTCTCAGACTGGAACAGAGCAAGAGGGAACGTTAAAAATAAACCGTTCCATTCACAGTGGTAAAGAAAATATAATTTTGAAGAAAATCGAAATAAAATTATTCCAAATGACTTGATTAATGTGAAATTTTCGACAAGTTGTCTCTATGCATGTATTTATTGGAACAAACGATGGTAAATTCTGTAACGTACATTCACTTTTTGTGATGAAATACATACAATCATACACCATATCAGAATCATTGAATAAAAACTATTATTGACGGTATAATTTTCTAATGTGATAGTTTTCTGACTGAAGAAGACGAGGAATTTTAACTCTGACTGGAACTAAATTTCGCTGAGAATTTACAATACTTCCGAGAACCATTACTGTGAAGGCCCCCTGATTTTCTTTCTTTCAATCACTTGAAGATTGTCTGCAAAACAAAATATAAATGATAATAAATTGGAAAATATAGTTCAATAGTTGGATTGCATTTATTGCACTTTAATAGGAATACTGATTTTTTTTTCAGAAAGAAAAATAAACTTATTTTATTATTACCAGCAGATACAAAACTGCTAAGAAAACGGCACAGAGAACTACAAAGACCCCGCCAACGACGATGTATCTGATATTTCCTTCTGAAGAACGTTCAGTGGTGCTTTCAGTAGTGGAATTAAAGTCCAGTGTAAAACCAGTAAAAGGTAATTCGCAGGAAAACTTGCCAAAGTCACTCCAAGTGCCATTTTCACATTTAATGACATTACTTTCTCCTTCCATCCCGTAACCAGGATAACACGAGAAAGTTGCAGTGGACCCCTCTATCGTGCTTGTCGCATTCCAAACACCACCATTAATGGTGGGTAGGTCTTCACAAATCTGTACTGAAAAAAGAGGCCAAAAGTAAGCTTTAATAAACTGAACGGATAGAATAACAAAAGTGACAATCTTTGTAAGGACAAAGTACAGGGTGGTGCACTTACGAGCAAGGTAGATTTTTCATATACTTTCTTAATTTCAGGAATGTTCAAGTAACACAAATGCGGTTTCAAACAGTATTAATTATTTAGATCTAATCAGGCCGAAGGGTGTATTGATCTTGGAGTAAATTCCCGTACTCCCTTGACGATAAGTACATATTTATTTCCTATGTAATCCAAATTACGAATTTATTTCCTACATGTATGTAACTCAAACAACCCAATATTTTCTATGTATCCCAAAAAAGGAATTTCCTGTATGTAACAATTCCTTAAAACTGGACAAATGAAAGTTTACGTATAGGTCTTTGTGACGTCAAACATAACCAGTTGCGCATGAAGAAAAAGCATTACACTAAAAAGGAACACTTGACCTATATGGCTGGTATTGGTTTCAGACTTTACAAAAAGCTTATAGATTCCCGTTCCGGTCGATGACTTTAGGCCACATTCGTGTAGGTATTTCTTTCTCATGCATCGTTTTAGTTCTAGTCACTACACGTATCTTGTAAAGATAGAAGAAACCTTTGTATGAGGGTCCTTACCTGATGCCTGGATAATGGCAACAGGACATAAAACCTTAATTGACCCAACTCCACTCTTTTCTAATCTGTAAACCTTCCTCCTGCATTTTTGGCATAAAATATCACCAATCCACACATTTCTCCCGAGGAATGAACTGCATCTACTCAGCAGTATCCCTCCCACAACTAAATAAAAGTACTAGTTCCCTGTAATGTTCTTTAAAGACAAACGCAGCCTTTTTTGCTCGGCATGATTTTTTTCTTGACACTTGTATCAAGTAACACAGAGTGGATGATTCTTGTCTTCGAACAAAGTGTACTTACACTAAAGTACACTTCCGGTTGGTTGCTTTTAGTTACAGAAGAATTCATGATCTACATTCTTATAAATGTCTTTTACATCAAGAGCAAACATGCACTTAAGGAAGAAAATTGAAGTAAAATACACAAGCCTGTATACAAAAAAGAAGAAGAAGAAAAAAGTGTTTATACACTTTTGAAAAATAAAGAATGTGCCGGCAGGTGGTTTCGAACCAGGAAAATACAAATTCAAATGTTGATTGTAACCATCTGAACTATACGAACTATGTATGTAAACGCCATAAATATGAACCACGGTGATAAAAATGGGTTTTCACTTTCTCGTAGGTTTTCTTTATGTAAATTTCGAGGCAGAGGTGCCCCTAAAAACAATCCTATTTTGAATTATACCTTAGATCAAAACCTATCAAAATACCATAGTTTTAATTAGGGGCAGGCCTGCTCCGAAAGACTTCTAGGCTAAAATTCGTGCAAAAATAGGTATTTTTACTGAGAAAATGCTGTTTTAGCCAACTTTGAAGATTAATTTAAAAATTGCTAATACGAATGTTTAGGTTCAAAATGCAAATTTGAAAAATTAAAAAATATATAGGGTAAAGAATAATAAATGAACATTGATTTTCAAAAGTGAATTTTTCCGGGAAATTGTTCTCTACTATAGGTCAATTCTTCTGATATCCCGAATGCACCCTTTATTACGCATTATATAATAATATGCTCTAAGAACACAATAAAGTAAGAGAAAAATATGTGACATATTTGTAGTAAGTTTTAATTTTTAAGTTTTTAAAGTTTTAAGTTTTTATGCATGCTAGTAGATAACATGCCTGTAATGAAATGGACTCAAAATAAAACTCATAGCTAACTATATCTTGAAACATTAAAGCACACTTCACAAAATTGTCCATTGAAACGGTGGTTTCAAACAAGTAAACGGTAAACGAATAAGAACCTTTCATATCGCTAGTTAAGGAAGAATAACACACCAGAAAAATCTGATATGGATGGAAAGTGGAGGATACGTTAATATTTTGAAATCGAACCTTCAAATTTTCCTTATTAAGTTAAAAAAAATTGCAATACTCTGCAAAATGTTAAAATACCTCTTGACTCAGACGCACGGCCTTTGCAGTTAACACTTTAACACAATGAGCTACTCAACTAGGTAATTAGATTAAAAAGGAATATACATGTACATGTATTTTTCAAAACGAATTCAGCTATCACGATGATGTATCATTCCTCCCTATGCTTATCGTTTCGAACAGCTATTAGATTCCAAGTTCTGCGTTATGCAATTAGTGTAATCTATAATAAAACCAGTGTTCAGTTATTCTAAACACATGTATCATCTGCACTGTTGATAGGTTGCTCTTCAAAAACCAAACACTAATTTCCCGAATCCACACACACACACACACACACACACACACACACACACACACACACACACTATATATATATATATATATATATATATATATATATATATATAATGGTAAATCTAATGGTAATCTGCACTGGTGATAATGTGAGAAAGTTTATGTGTATGTACAGTATATTGATCACGTGATAATGTATCTATCCGTCGCTACCTTAATCCTTATTAAACTTATTCAACATCTACTTACTTTGATAGGAAGCTCCCACAGATGTATTGAATATAACAGTGAACTGCTGTGTTTCGGCTGCAAGTTCCGCTGATCCTGTCACAGCATAATCGAACACGCATTCTTCGTCACCTCCACACAGTTCTTTAACTTCAGGGGAAACATGAGCTGGAGGTTTGAAGGCCGGACGAAAGGAAAGTTTTTGATAGTCATTGTAGGACTTTCTAACTCCGTATGTGAATAGGGAAACATTCTCCGTGATTCTCCCTTAATGATAAAAGCGTATAGAGAAAATAGAAATCAGACAGTTTGACGATAATAATATATGTATAGTATGAATATAATTGAGAAATAATTACATGGTAACCCAAATTTGTCGTAGATTTCCTCTGTAGTTGAGTTTGGTAGTAACATCTCCTCAGTTGGAGATCGTAAATCATTGTTTGGGTCTTCATCATAATCACCCAGGAGACCCCTTAAAGTCCCTACAATTGTTACAGCAACAGCTACTTTACAGTACAACCTTATTAACTATTTTAAAAGAAGCATTCCTAGAATTTGTCATGCAAACCTTTAGTATGTTCAAAAACAAAATCATGTTGTCTTCTGTTTTGTTCGTTTAATTGTTTTCGTTCAGATTTCAAAAACATAAATGATATCATTTATATAATTTCATAATATGAAATATAGCTTCTCATTGTATAATGGATTTGAAGTAAATATTTTAGTCATTAAACAACATCAAACTTTTTCATCTTTTTAAAAACATACCCGCCAGTGAATTATTTCCAATCACGGGAAGTATGTTGAGGACGTTCAAACTGGCAACAGCTTTGAATGCAATTCCAATGGTCGTAAAAGATACAATAAACTCCTTTTTGTTTACACCAGATGTAACTTGCATTACCGATGCACCTATAAAAATATTACACGATATACTAATCATATATATATATATATATATATATAATCACGTGTAAATCCAATTTTTTCTTGTATATATATATATATATATATATATATATATATATGTGTGTGTGTGTGTGTGTGTGTGTGTGTGTGTGTGTGTGTGTGTGTGTGGTGATTGACTGGTGTCTTAGATTGACATAGCTGTAAGGAACTAACGAGGAAGTTCGCCGTATATCTTTCATATCCTTTGTATTCCTCTGATGCGTTTGTCACATATGACTGATTTTCTATTTTGATTCAAGCAGTGCACATCTTTAATAGCATGTAATACAGGAAATGTTATAAAATATCATGGATAAGCTCAAAAGGACAATAGAGAGAATGAAAATTTGTAGTATATTCAAAATACTTAGTCAATTTAGTCGAAAATGTGAATTTTTATTGGATTTTTTTTCCAAGTATTTGCATGTGCGTGCAGGTTTGCAGTAATCATGTCAAAACCATGTCGCAAGTATGTAAAAACTCATTTATCAGAATCAACTGATAGAATGAAGTATTTAGAAAACAAACCTTCAGAAATACACAAGAATGGGGAACAATATTGGCATGCACGCTAAGAAAACGCAGGGAACGCGGATAATTATTTATCCGGGGCTGCTTCAGCAGTCGGAAGATACATATTATTCGTGGAAAATAATCTCTTTCTTTCGTTCATTGAAAAATTTCACAATGTATGATAAACTCATTATGCATTCCTGCAGTAAACAACATTGTCACTTCATCTTACAGACTCCAAGACACACTTACCGCATGCAGATCAGCCACTGAATTAGGGGAAACATCAAAGTAGTATACTTTTCTTTATCATTTTAGCTGCTGACTAAATATAAAGTTTACTGGCTGGAGTGCTTATAGTTCGTATTAATGATCAGGGGGTTAGTAATATAGTTAGTGATCACGGCGGGTGTGACTGGTCGACAGGGAATGTTTACTCCTCCAAGTCACCTGACCCCACCTCTGGTATGTCCAGGGGTCCGTGTTTGCCCATCTCTTTGATTTGCATCTTGTAGAGGAATTGGTAGATTGAGTACTGTTCGTAACCTTAGGCTTTTCATTGATTTATAGACAGATACATATCTGTATGTATTTTGAACAGGACACACACAGAGAGAGAGAGAGAGAGAGAGAGAGAGAGAGAGAGAGAGAGAGAGAGAGAGAGAGAGAGAGAGAGAGAGAGAGATTTGAAAAGTATAGCAGAATCACACCAGTATAACATTGGCACCTCTTCACCCACAGCATCCGTCATTCCCGACGACAACCACCGTCGTTCCGAAGAGACTCTACTTGAAGCAGGTCTCCCACTAAACACCAGAGTCACTACGCTGCCATAATTTTGAAATGTGTAGCGATCACCCATCCAAGGTCTGATCACACTCGCCGTTACTTAATTTGCGTGATCAGGAGAAACACTCACATAACTAGAAAAACTAGGTCTTTAGCAAGGCAGTGTAAGTACCCTTCAGGAAAAGGATAACGACTTTAAAAGGAGTTTTCATGCACTTGTCTGGTCTCAACCTCCCTTATCACCTCAAGATCACTTGGGTTTATTACAAGTTGTGTGAATCCGCAAAAATAGTCTTGAATCCACAAAACACTGCACACCCTTTTTTGTATTTCATATAGACCTAAATCAAATAAATTGAACCAGAAACAAACGCAGTATAAATTGATAACTATAATTTTTATTGCAATTTAAGCTTAATTTTAAATTCGCTTGATTTATACAACTCAAACGTTAATATTAACAATAATTTCAACCCCCGATTAAGTATTTATATTACATTGATTTTGGGAAAAATCATCAAAAATGAATTAAACTTTCAACCCGCTGAAACGCAAACCCATATTAGTACAGACCGCGTTCATGCGCGGCCTATAATAATGATAACTTATAACCATCTTTATTTGTCAGAAGAGCTCTAAAGTATTTTGGTAGCAGAATGTCTAGAATAATTAACGGAAAAAAATAGCAAAAAATATCCAGTAAATGAACAAGGGATGCTGAATATAATTACCTTGATATTGAAAGGCATTGGACTCCTCAAAATCCATCACGTCTCCATTAACTAAAACGTCTGCAATTCTGATCGAGTTAAGACGAACTTCAACAACGGCGGAAGTATTTGGACTTTGAGATACAAAGGATGTGCACACACTTGCATCCACCAAAGCACCTTCATATCGAATACAGTTGTAAAATAAAACACGCATGTACAATTCAATTTCTCAATGCTCTATATTTCTTATGTTAATTTTAGAAACATGTTTACTAAATTATCGTTCTTTGTTTTTTAAAATCTTTAAAGTACGAATCAATAATAAAAACCAATGTGACACACCATTATCTTTTCGAAACTGCTCAAACCGTATTTGACTCTGGAAAGACCCCGTTAAAGTTTTCATGAACGTAAACTCTCCAACCCCGTTGAATGTGTATTTAAATCCATCTAGAGTAGTAATATGAGGGTCTCCATTTGTTCGGGCTACAAAATAAATTAAAAAAATGAAATAAAAAAATGCGTGTAGTTATATTCCCAAATATAATCATTTACAAACTCCAGAACCGTTGGGCTGTTATCCCAGCTCTTTACTCTCAAGAAATTCTACATGACCAACGATATGATACTTTTCTGGAATGATAAGTTCATGTAAAATTCTATTCATTATAGAGTTAGGTATATATTTACATCTTTGATGATGCTTACCTGGCCGTGGGGGTTTGTAATTCAGGCACGAACTAAACTTCCTGAGCATGAAGTAAGCGGGACAGGTATTTGTAACAGTGGAAGATTTACCCCTTATAGTCTGGTACACATTTTGAGAATATCGGCAACAGTGGAGAAATGGGAGAACATCGAAGTAGAAATTTGTGACGTAGGGTTGGATATCTCCTCCTAGGTAGTGATACCTCTGAAGAGA
Organism: Ostrea denselamellosa; assembly: GCA_024699665.1. NCBI lineage: Eukaryota > Metazoa > Mollusca > Bivalvia > Ostreida > Ostreidae > Ostrea > Ostrea denselamellosa. The sequence continues at coordinate 23,763,571 of JAMZEH010000005.1, read as the reverse complement.
ACCACCCTCTTTGACTCTTGAATCGATCAGATTTTTCTCCCTGTCGTAACAACATAGATTGTCTATGCTTTGAGGTCTGCAAAAGTAAAGCAGTGACTTTTAAGAAAATCTTGTATGTGCTGTGAATTGTGCGCATACTTTGTGTATGAAAAGGTAAAATCTATGTAGACATTCTAAGCATCTCTTACCCTGTATTTACTAATCGAATACAGTGGTACGCTTCTCTTCTGTACAAGCAGTTACCATTACGGGAAAATAAAGAAGTTTGGCTGAACATATTGCAATCTGGATCTGGTTGAAATCGAACAATATCTAAAAGTGCTTGATCCAAAGTACACGGACAAGGCTGAACCTCAGCTGTTGGTAGGGGAGGCAACTGTGTCTCACTATTCAACCACTTCTTGCAAAACTCGTAAGATTGATTTATAGGTAAGACTAAAGGAAATATGTCGGACCATATTCCTCTGTTGGCCCTGAGAAATCAATTTGATGTTTATATTATTAGAACCTCACTTGTCTATCGATATCGCGTCCTGTTACATTGAATACCAGAATTGTGAAATCTTTGGATATTGATCTACACTTATATTACATGTAGCTGAAATGTTACAAGATTTGTATTTCGTTTACGTACTGGTCACTTTTTCTACTCGGAGATGTCACTCTTATGGCTAAGGCAAAGTTCTTTGTCTGCAAGAAAATCTCTGCTGAATCAGACGAACGTGGAATTCCGCGATGGATAACCTCACTGTTCCATGATAATTGTCGACCATTTCCTTCCTGAAATATACAATCATTATTTTATTTAAGGAAGTTAGCTCCTCGGCTTTTAAGCACAACCACGCAAGATGTTACAATTGTGTATGTACTGGTTCTATAATTATTTAATTGATTCAAATATATTATACATATATTACTCCATATTTATATTTACTGTATTTTGAGGCTGGAGATATTTAAAAAGCTCTAATTCTGCACGATTTTACATTTTCTATTTCATCTATTATATTGTCAGCATTTAGAATGTGTACTCCCATATGTGTATTTCAGTTTTGTAATATATGATACATGTAGTAGAACGTCTAACTACCTCAAATGTTGTAAATTCATTAATTTGTTTGTCAATTTACCACACAGAACACAAATTCTTAAAATGATCGATATTAATTTACCCGAAAATTGGTAAAAAAATTAAGTTTTTCAGCCATTGATTAAAACAATTGATCTATATCCCCCACTTTTTAAAATATTTAAATAAAATTCTGGGGCAAGGCATTGGAACTTCGGTATAATTTTAAAAGATGATAATTCTCCTAGAATTTTCTTTTTAGCTTTCAAATTCTATATGATGAATTTTTCAATATTTTTAGTGCAAAAAGGTTAATTCTATCCAATTTACTAGCAGTACATTGTTTATATCTACATGTATTTTGTTAGAGGACTGTATTATGTATACATTCAATGTAATCATTGATTCTTGTTGATTAAGTTGTGCTGACAGCAACAAACAGTAAAACTTTAAGTGCGAAAAGGTCAAATTTAACGCACGTACTAGCGCAATACATATGGAGCGCCAAATTAACATAAACTCAAATAATTGAAGATATCTTCAATTATTTGAAGATATCAATTCATTTGATGCGTGCAATAATTCAATTAAAGATCTCTTCGAATAATTAATGATATCTTCAATTCTGAATTAATAAGCTCATTAATTGAATTGATGATAGCATTAATTATTCTTGTGAATTGATGCTCGTTGCAAATGAATTGATATTATCAACAATTGAATTGATGCTCGCTACAGTTCAAGGGAAGAGAGCATAATTCATTAAAAGCACGCATCAATTCAATTAATGCGAGCAATAATTGAAGTAGTGCTCTCTTCAAATGAACTGATGATAATTATCATTAATTCATCTAAAGCGCACAATTCCAATTTTTAGAGAGAGCAATTATATAATTAGAGATATCTTCAATTCAACATATCCACAATTGAATTAATGATCTCTTTAATGTTTGAATTGATGCGCGTATTAATTTCTTATACAAAAGCATTGTAAATTAATTTAAGATATCTTCAATTGAATTAAAGAGATCATCAAATTATTTATACCGAGCTCTAAATCAATTTAGTTCCACCACAATAATGCGCTCATCAATTGAATTGATGAGAGCAATAACTGAATAAAAGCGCGCATCAAATCAGTTATTGCTCTCATTAATTAAATTAATGCGCGCATTATTTCAATTAATGAAAGCAATAATTGAATCGAAGCGCGTTAATTCAAATGATACGAGCAATTGATTTGATGCGAGCATTAATTCAAGTGATGAGAGCAATAATTGAATTGATGATAACTTCATTTAATTAAATATAACTTTAATTATTTGAGTTTATTTTAATTTGGCGCACCATAAATACCAATGTAGGAATTAAAAATACATGTATATTTAAAATTGTAAAATGTTTTTTAAAAATGTAAATTTAAAATTTGACAATAATAAAAACTCAGGTTTAAATTTCTTTAAAGAAGAATAACTGGTGTAATTGTTAATATTAGCTTCAATTTCTTCCTGAAAGGTGTTATATATATATATATATATATATATATATATATATATATATATAATTTTCAAAATGAATTAAAAGTAAAATTGAATAGCTTGTTATGTCATAATTTCGAATACTGAAATATTAAAAAACCGTTTTGTTCTAACCGTAAATCAAAATGATCTTACTGCTAATGAAAATAAATGGATGTCAACAGTATCATTATCTTGTAGTTCTGCAGCATCCGGGTCCCACGAGATGTACTGCTGTCCTGTGAACCACTCATTAGCATTATGTCTGTAGACTCGATGCTTACTGTCTGCAGGGTTTACTGTTATTTAGGTACGATAAAGAAGTGTTAGATCATCACTTTTTAGGTCTTAAGTCTTCGAAATTTAAATATCTGCATATAATTTAGAGTTGGTAAACTACTTTATTTTGTACTTTAGAATTGACCCCCCCCCCTTTTAAGCTTCCTTAATAGAAATATTGCAGCGTTACGACTTTACACAAGGTTTTAAATAATATCGAATGACGTCCAATGTACGTCACTTAGGTTACCTTACACAACTTATTTTCGCTGCAGTTTGCAATTTTTACCGTGGAATGAATTTAAAGGACTGAACATAAAAATCATGTGAAACATAGATTACTTACAAACCGTGTAGAGACCTCGAAATGTTTTCGTAATCCCCTGATTTTCAATTTCTACTTTTATGAGAACATCACCGGTTTTACTGAATAAAGGCGTGATGCAAACCACACTGAATTCTGTTTTTCTCTCACAGGTGTACGTTTGTGTTAACCCTACAAAATTAACTTTTACTGTTGCGGTAACTTCAATACATGGTCCCCCGAGTACCAAATACTGGCCCCCTAAAAGTGGACCATATCGTGGAGTAACGGTTAGCGTTCCTGTGGAAGAAAAATCAGAGTGTAATATCATGGATTATAGTAGAAAAGACTAATAAATAAATAAAACTGTCACGATTGGTAAAGTACTCAACATAGTTTTTATACCCTCCGTGTTACAGCCTCCGTCTGTGATGTCACTGGCGTCAATCCGGAACATGAATTTTCCAGGTATGTCAATATTAGACATTTTGATCACATTAACTATTTCCATGGTTCGTGATGCAGGTAAAGTGAAAAATACAATGCCATCTCCAGCATTAAACCCAACCTTTGAAATATTACAAAATATTCGATTTCAGAAATATTAAAACTATAAATCATGTAAAATACAATGTGATTTTTAAATTGTTTTACGCATCCAGAAGTAAAAAGCAATAATACATTGTATTAAAGAACCAATCTTTATAGTCATTAATGCTAAAATGCATTGTATTTGTAAAACGTAAAAAATAATACCTATCTATAATGTTTAACATGTTTATTTAATATATTTGAATATTTATACACACACACACAGATATATATATATATATATATATATATATATATATATATATATCCGCTCAAACCTGAGCAGGAGTTCCTCCTAAACCAGTATTAGGATCGCCATCACTTGCTGTTCCAGTTGTCCATTGTATATCTTCATAATTATATATGGTAAACGAGTGTTGCCCATTGGTTATCAAAATGACTTGAAATGTGTTTGTCTGAAATGTGCACATACGGGTATACAGAGGAAACGAAATCAATATTAGACATTATGAAGTACATCGATATCACCAAGTAGGTACAGGATATATTAAATTTGTAAATTTAACATCCTTCCCTGAAATATAAAGAAAATAACATCAAGAAATATAATCTGCATAATGAAATGCTGATGCAAAAGAAATGCACGTATAACGGATAGTTTTTATTGTGGACTAACATCCATGAAAGGGTGGTAGTCTAAAGTTATATGATAAAGGTGAGATAACAAGATTGAGATTAGGGAAAGACAGTTCCCTGGAAACACCAGAGGTGGGATCAGGTGCCTAGAAATATATAGTAAGCATCTCCTGTTGACCCGTCACACCCACCGGAAGCCCTATATCTTGATCAGGTAAACGGGATAATCTGTAGTTAAATTCAGTATGTTAAGAACTTCTTACAAAGAACAACGCCAACATGATATAATACGCCCGTCAATTTTGATGAAGGAAAACATATTTTAGTGGAATTTATATTTTAGCAGAGCTAGCACTGTCCTACTTCACTAGGCTTATACAAAATACATACAAAGATATAAAGAAGGATAGCTTTAGATTAGTTTCATTTTAAATTGTCTAATGAATTAAAAGTAAGTATTTTTGTACAGGAAAATCTAAAAAAATTTGTATGAGAATCTCAAATTGTATAGAGGTCCTCTGTGCCCTAGTGGTTAGAGCATCGCGCTCAAAATCACAAGGCCTCTCACCTCCAGTCGGCGCCGGTTCAATTCTCGCTCGCGCTGACATGTGTGAGAAAGCTTGCCAGTTTACTTTCGGAAGGTCGGTGGTCTCTTCCCGGGTACATTGTATCTGGGTTCTCTCCTCCACCAATTAAAAACTGGACGCCACCAGATAACTGAAAAATTGTTGAGTATGGCGGAAACAACAAAATATTCAATCAATCAAATTGTATAGAAATATCTCTTCCATAAAGTATACCATGAAGTTCACAAGCTATATTTGGCATCAAATTATCAAGTGATACATGTCAATTAAAAGCCTTAACCTTCTACTTAGTGATACTATGACCTTGATAGAGAAACAATAGGCACCTTCCACCTGACATAAGGTGTATATGTACCAAATTTAACAGTCTTAGCTCCATAGGTTCGTCTGTATCCTACCTAAAACGTTTTCTTACTAAATGATACTACAACCTTGACCTTTGACCTTGAAAAACACTAGACATCTTCCACAGTCCTCGTCCCAATTATTCAGTCTGTATCCCGCCTACAAGGTTTTCCTATTACCTGATACTAATACCTCGACCTTTGACCTTGAAAAACAATAGGCATCTTCCACTTAGTACGAGGAGTATGTATAACAATATTTAACAATATTGACGGTCCTAGCCCCAATAGTTCAATCTGTATCCTGCCTGCAGGGGTTTCCTATTACATGATAGTACGACCTTTACCTTTGACCTTGAAAAACAATATGCATCTTGCACCTGGCATGATGAGTATGTATACAAATGTATACAAAGTGTGACGGTCTTAGCTCCAATATTTCAGTCTGTATCCTGTCTACAAGATTTTCCCATTAACTTATGCTACGAGCTTCACCTTTGACCTCTGACCTTGGAAAACAATAAGCATCTTCCACTTGGCATGAGGAGTATGTAAACCAAGTTTGACAGTTCTAGCCGAAATAGTTTGGTCTGTATCCTACCTACAAGGTTTTCCTATTAACTGATACTACGATCTTTTCCGTTGATCTCTGACCTTGAAAAACAATAAGCAGCTTCCTCTCATTAAGGTGATCAAATGATTCACGTTGTAATATCCTGGAGCTTACGGTTCATGTTGCATTTACCCTATGAGGTCCAGACAGACAGACTACGCCATACTATAATATGAGAGGGGTATAAAATTTTATATGAAATACGTCCGACAACATTCTTCCTAATGACAGGTTGAATTTGCAATTATTCATATACATAGAATAAATGGTAATAACACACATACATGTAGAATATATGAGTTTTAAAGTATAACTGAAGTAACGATCATGTTCTAAATCCCTCAGGGGGCCTCCGTGGCCGAGTGGTTAAAGCATTGCGCTCAAGATTACAAGGCCTCTCACCTCTAATCGGCGCGGGTTCAAATCCCGCTCACGCCGATATATGTGAGAAAGTTTGCCAGTTTACTTTCGGAAGATCAGTGATCTCTTCCCGGATACATTGTATGTGGGTTCTCTCCTCCACCTACGAAAACTAGACGCCACCAGATAACTGAAAAATTATTGAGTGTGGCGGAAAACAAACAAACAATCAATCTAAATCCCTCCATCAACACCTTACTTAAATGTTGCAATGAATATCTGACATTCGTACAATACGTTGCAATGCAGTTTGCCCTTGATGAGATCTGTCAGATGGGTCATCAGTATCTTTTTAAATTCAATTACTGGTGCAGATTTATGTTTTTGTTTATCTCAAGAAGTCTTAGACACTATGTGTACCTTCGAACAAGACGACGACGTACACCCGTAAAATGAAACACGATCCCAAGTGGCAACGAATAACCACGATGCCCTGAATCTGTAAAACTGTGGAAAATACGTCTGGACCTCCTCGCTAGCCATGTCCAGAAGGTTATCGTCTGTTGTCTCTCTGTACCAAACTGTACCTCCTCTCGTTGTGTCCACATCAGCCCAGAACGGAGCTATCATTCTTGCGTTATTTTCAACAGGAAAAGGGCTCGGTGTGTATGCCGGTATACTTCGTAAGAATGAAATCGCTCCGTTTGTACTGACCTGAAAAAGTAAAATAAATTTTGACGACATTGCTCTGACGCTTCAAAGTATAGTTACTATATATACTGTATATTGTTACTTTGCTTGTGCGATTTTGCAAAGGGTTACAGCTCCATATTTCGTACTATTTTGCAGTTTTTATTTGACATGGTTTTGATCATTGGTACCAGTGACGAAAGTGAGAGTTTTAAGCATGCACGTTGAAGCATTGTGTTATATAGGCTTTGACTCAAGAGACAACTTTTAATTTTTAAGTGTCTTGAAGTGTGTATATATATCTTAAAGCAATACTACGGATCCCTAACTTTAAGCATGCTTTTAGCATTTGAAATACAGTAAAAACTTATAAGCAGTCATTTTCTATCAGAGAAACTTTGATGCTTTGTTTTACATGTACCATGGTAGAAACTTTGGTAGAAGCTATAGTTAAAAAAAAATAAATACTTTGATTTATTGTTGAAAATTTTAATACTGTTTAGTCCCAAAGGGTTTACATAGACTTACACTTCACTAAAGTTTATACAATGTCAAACAGTTATGTTCAATTAGCTGAATTTTCTAAAATGTGTATTTATAAGATTTCAGAACATAATATGTAATGGGTTTTAATGCATGTATTGATATAGCATCGTTGGCCTATTTATAGATCAAATTGTTTTGTTTAATGTAATTAACTGTTTCAATAAGTCATATTGAAACAAATCTTTGTTAGTACTCATGATGGATTTATGAATTTACAAATAAAAGCACTTCATCCTTTATGCATCTTGCAACATATTTCAATGGCCTGATTGTATAGAGCGCCACCTATATAATTCATGAATATGAGTCCAGCTCATCGTATCATCTGTTAGATACATCTAGATTTGTTGTGACTATATCTATTATACATGTAGCACTTAATGTTATTATCGAGTCGATATGGGTATAGTGGGAATTTGAATTTAATGGCGTTTACCGATGGAGTTTGTCAACAGTAGAAGTTTCTGCTGAGCTGCTACAGACGTTCGTGCATTGCGCCGTTTAATTTTGGTATGGTATACAATTATAGTACGTAATTGCAACGCTCAGCGGAGAGTCTTCACCAAGTTTCTAACAGCAGATAGGTTACTTTTTTTACTTAAGGTAACTCGCACAGTTTTAATTTTACGCATCAAGTTAATTCATGTAGATTTATATGGGGAAAAAAATCAATCGAGCTATTGCTTATTTATTTTTTATTTAACTTTTATTTAATTCAGAATTGAGAAAATTTCAGTAAAGATTTTAGTTGAAAAGCTGAATTTATAGTACAATAGTAGAACTGTGTTATTATTACTATTTAAGAGAACGTTCATGATTCTTGTAGGAAAACTAATTTTGGGCAATTCGTAAAGTATTAGATTTACATTAATTATTCTCTAACAGTCCATTGCAAAATCCACCGTTCTTGTCAACCACAATTGAGTACAAATCAATGCCATGACTCCTGGAGTGATCAATGTAAAGGTAAAGATAACTAATAGTATTCAATCTCGTAATTCCTATAGCAAATACAAATCAGACGGCAAACACGAACCCCCGAACATACCAGAGATGGGATCAGGTGCCTAGGAGGACTAAGCATCCCCTGTCGACCGGTCACACCCGCTGTGAGCCCTACATCCCGATCAGGTAAACGGAACAATCCGTAGTCAGAAACATTGTGCTAAGAACGGCCTAACAATTGGTATGAAACACGTCAGACAGCATTTGACTTAATGGAAAGTTGTACTGGCAAACTAGATCGTTATAACGACCATAAAATTTGTGAAATGCTGACTTTAGACGAGACTGTACAAACCCCTTTAACATCAACCTCTTTGTCAGTAGCCCGCCTCGATTTAAAAACTGATCATATGCAGAACAAACTCTTGCGTATCGAATCAACACCATATACAGGTGATGATGGAATATTGTCACTTAGAAAGGGGAAGTTGACGATGGAGGAATTGAAATCATTCCGTTTGTCATAAAGTTGAGTTGTTAGTTTGCCGCCGGCATCTATTATCAGCGTCGATATATCTGAATATAAACCATAAACGGTACCAATTTTGATGCACCAGATGCACATTTCGACAAATAATGTCTCTTCAGTGATGTTCAAATCAAAAATGTTGGAAATCCGAAATAAGAACAATAAATGTTAAGGCCACAATAAGAGAAATTTCCTTCTCTTAAAGAAGTTTTTGAATAAATTCTGCGTCATAACAATACCAAATAATAATAAGGGTTAGCTAATAAAATTCTGTTGACAATTAAGTTATAGATAAGCAATAGGCTTGTTTTATTAAGATAAGAAATCTTTAATGTACAAAAGTGAAAGGGTATACCTCTATGACGTAAGCTGTAATTGATATATGTAAGTTTAAAATAAAGATTAATGATACCTCGGGTAAATCTTTATTCTACTGCAACTGTTCCAATTGTAATCTGTATTTTTATTGACTAATACATCAAGGCTTCAAGCAGTTAAACGAACATTCTAATGCTATATGAATTCATTGCTAATGCACTGAGGTTTGGGATACTTTATTAATAAATTTAGAACATTAGCAAAACATAGAGTCTTTGATTTTGATGTCATTATAGAATAACGCGAAAGCTTAACGTCAAACATAAACATTTCGAGACATGTTTTATGGAGAAAGTAAAATTCAAAGAAAATAGATGTAAACATCAAGTAAAATACGAAATTGCATTAAAATATATATCTTTAAATTTGTACTTTGCTACCTTTAATGCTCATTTAACGATCGAAAACTGAGTTTTACTGGCGACGTGATGTAAAAGAAATAAAGTTATTTCCCAGTTTGTAATGTATTGGAAAAGAAAGGTGAAAATATCGAACATTTATCAATCTTACAAATCCTAAAAAGTACAAAACTGATAACAGGACAGACATGGATCTATGAAAACAGAGGGTGTGCGTGTGATCAGGTACCAAGGAGGAACAGGACTCCCCAATTGACAGGTCATACCCGCCATAAACCATCTACGTTGATCAGATATTTGAATTACAACTCATACTCACTATTAATTTGGAGTGTTGGTGATTAAAGAACGGGAATTGTGTTGAGATATCAATATCTGAAGTGCTCCCATCGTCGTTTTTGTCCATGGCAGTGTCTCCATTCTCGCTTCCAAACGGAAATAAATCGTTCAAAGTTAGACAAAGAACGAAAGGCGTAGAAAGAACGAGCGTAAGGACTAAGGGAATCTGCATACTACAGGAGAGACATGTACCTCAGGATTTAAGATTCCAAGCATGAAGTGCAAATATATACATGTATCTAGAAAACTTCCCTGTTTCGAAAACTATCCAATGAGATGCTACAGGTTGTCAGAAACATACTGTTTTCAACCACTTCATATTTGTGCATAGCTGTAAACATGGTAGTACCGGTACCACTTGTGAAATGCTTCAGAATAACATTAGTCATGGAAAATTTGAATAGAAAAAAATCATTTCTAACACATGATTCATGAGCAAACTTAGAAATTATATTCATATCCTTATGGTGATATCACGTCCTTTAAAAATATGTTCATAGAAATCGCCCAGTGAATCATATAGTATGAACAATATCAATCTCATAAACCCTATAAGGAATACAAAATTAAGAGTAGGGGAGACACAGATCCCTGGACATACCAGAGGTGGGATCAGGTGCCAAGGAGGAGTAAGTATCCCAGGCCACAACCACCGTGAATCCTATATATTGATCAGGTAAATAGAGTCAAAATCAGTATGTAAATAACGGCCTAACAATTGATATGAAAGTCGTCAGACAGTATTGACACAGTGAGAGTATGTATTTGCAAATTATATCATTATAACGACCATAGTATTTGCGAAATGCTGACTTCAAAAGAAACTACTGAAACCCTTTTAATATCTAATACACAAACAATATGACCACAAGATAAACTTAATTTAATAATGCGTATTATATCAAATTGAACGATGAACATATTCAATTCCTTTAATGCAATTGCCACCTTTTTACAGGTTGATTCATTCAGTTAAATATTATATATCTTTTACATGATTGTGAGGGAGATGAGAAAATATATTCATGACAGAAAATCATCTTCCCAGAGAGCAACGTAATCCATGGTAAAGATTAGTATGTAAAAACTGTATAACAACGGGTATGAAACACGCCAGACAACATTTGACCGCACGACATGTTGTACATGCGTCTGAAAATCAGATACCCTAACTAATTCCATATGTAGTAGCATGATCAAATTTTAAACCAGTTAATGACAAATAAATTCATGTTAAAAAGACATCAACAATCTCGTCAGCATTTCGAAACATCTGTGGTCACTATCGTTTGTTCGCGTTATTAGACCCTTGTTGCATTGCCATGACATTTATTTCGCGCTTTCCACACCTCTCTTTCGCGTTTAAATGCATTTATTCATGTTATCAAGTTGTTTCATTTCCCATTTCTACTCGTCTTCTCTAATTACTTTCAGCCATCTCCTCGTCCTTTTTCCATCTGGCGTCTACCTTGTGGGCATCCTTGCGATCAATCCATCCTGTTAAAGTGGTGTATCTTGGACAATCATGTCTTTGATTTCTAATGACAGTTCCCGAGTTGTAGTTTGCCTGTAGAGAAATCACACACACACACACACACACACACACACACACACACACACACACACACACATATATATATATATATATATATATATATATCGCATGATTATAATGCATTATGGAAAGAGTAGACATTGTGACTAATAGCTAGTCATTTTCAAGTAATCAGTACCAGAAATTGGATGCTAAATACAATGCTTTTAAATATCTTCATTTTCGTGTTCAGACAAAACTTTGAATGATTCCCAGATGCGTCTTAGTGCATTGAAGGACACATGTACCTTAGATGGGTCATTTGTCAGTATGTAATCTGATATTTTGATGGCACAATGCGCAGATGCACAAAACATGTCGTTAGAGAACTTGTGTTTCAATATTCGTGCTTTCATCCCCATTACAAGCCCTTCTAGCTGAAGTGGATCGATGCCTCCCTAAACTTTCCTTTTCCCACTGGGGTTCATTTGTACATATATCATTATAATTTCGGTTTATTTATTTGTATCATAAAATGAAAACTCTGAAAACGCAAAATGATAACCGAATGTTTGCGGCCGAAATATTAAAGTTTGAATACGTTTTTGAAAAAGCCAAAGCAAGTTCAATTACGATTCATTGATTGAATATATATTGTTTAACGTCCCGCTAGAGAATCTTTCACTCATATGGAGACGTCACCAATGCCGGTGAAGGGCTGCAAAATTTAGGCCTATGCTCGGCGCTTGAGCAGAGAGTGATCTTTAACGTGCCACACCTACTGTGCCACGGGGCCTCGGTTTTTGCCGTCTCATCTGAAGGACCGCCCCATTTAAACGCTTCTTATGACAAGGTGTGCTGAGGATCTATTATAACAACCTGGATAATAATAATAATAATGCACTTATATAGAGCCTTATCTAAATATACTCTATAGCGCTTTACACTATACTAAAATGCAAATCAAAATTATACAGAATACATAAAATCGTTTATAAATGCCAGATATCAATATAGCACAAAGAGCAATTGAAACTGTGAAAGAGAAAAATTAATTCATATTATAAAAATCATAAAATATAAACTATGTGCTAGAAAAACGTTTTCTTTTTGATACCGTTCTTCGGCATGTTGCATAAAATACTGAATATAAAAAACATCAAATCAAAAAGATCACACATTAAAAGCCTGACGAAAGAGATGGGTTTTTAGATCTTCTTTAAAACTGTCAAGTTTCTGAATCTTCCTGAGTTTAGATGGAAGATTGTTCCATAGAGTGGCTGCTGCTTTATCAAATCTGCTTTCTCCGTACGTCTTAGTCTTAGTTATAGGCATATCTATCAGATGTGCAGATTCCGATCTAAGAGATCTGGCGGGTTTGCATGGTACAATAAGTTCTGACAGATATGCTGGTACCAGATTGTTGAGACACTTAAAGACATACATCAGTATCTTGTGCTGTATACGGTTGTTGATTGGAACCCAGTGTAGTTTGACAAGAACAGGCGTAATATGTTCGTGCTTTTTAGTCCGCGTTACTAATCTGGCAGAAGTGTTTTGTACCCGTTGAAGTTTGTCCATATATTGTTTGTTCACACCGCACAGCAAGGCATTTCCATAATCAATTCTGGCGATTACCACTGAGTTAACCAGTAATTTGCATGCCTCATCCGAGATGAAAGGTCGTATGCTACCTATTTGGCGGATGTGCATATAGCAAGATCTGGTAACGGCTGTACAGTCCATGGTAAATGACTTGTCAAAATAGGTCCCAAGGTTTTTCACATACTCGGCCTCAGAAATAATGTTTCCTTCGAACGAAATCTGGAAGTCAAGGTTCCTAGATCGATTACACTTTGGGACAAATACCATGAGTTCTGTTTTGTCCTGATTGATGCGGATATCTGTTAGACACGCCATAAGCCGTTCAGAAATATTGACCCAGTTGTCGCGCGGTTCAACTACAATGTAAATCTGACTGTCGTCCGCATAACAATCATAATCCATATTATAAGCATCACATATATAACCGATTGGTTTGTTGAAAAGACAGTAAAGTCGAGGCCCGAGAACGGAGCCTTGCGGGACACCGAATTCATTTTCTGGGGTTCGGACAGTTCGGAACCGATGGCTACGCATTGACGTCTACCGTTCAGATACGATTAAATCCAAGATAAAGCTCGCCCGGAAATACCGTAAGAATGTTCCATTCGTTGGAAAAGAATGCGATGGTCTATTACATCAAATGCGGCTGAGAGATCCAACATCACAAGAATACAACTATAAGTATGATCTAAGACTGAAACTATGTCATGATGAACTTTCAACAGAACAGTTTCGGTTGAATGGCCAGGTCGGTAAGCCGACTGTGTCGTATCCATCAAGTTATTTGCGTGAAGGTGTATATCAATCCTAGATGATACTACATTTTCGATAATTTTGGACACAAAAGGGAGATTAGACAGCGGACGTTAGTTCTTCAGCGACTCTTTATCTAAGCCAGGCTTCTTTAAAAGTGGACGTATGGTTGCTTGTTTGAAGATGCTCGATATTGATGAGTCGCAAAGTGATGCATTTACTAGAGATGTCACTATTGGAACAAAATGTCTATACACTGCTTCAACAGTAAGTTGGGATCGGGTCCATTTCGTATGACTTAGAGGGTGAACACTTTAGTGTTCGAGTTTCCGAATTTCATCATGGTTTGATGGAGAAAATTCTGTTAGAGGATCACCAGTAAATTCAACATCTGCCGATGACACATCGGAGGAAATCCCACTCGTATCATTTTGGGATTGTAGAGTATCGCTGAGATTTTGAATGTTTTTGAAATTGATCTCCCGGGGACAAAGCAAGTTCAAGTTCCTGGATTATTCAACACTACAATAGATATTGAAATATGCGATTATTGATGTTGAGCATCAAGGCTATTTAAAACACTGCGGATGATGTCATTCTGAATCACATCGTCAGGTCTTTAAACTTAATTTAATAAGAAAGGAATAAATACAGTCAACATAAGCAACGTTCTTCGCCATTAAAAAAAGTTCAGCATTATATTCTATTATATGTTAACATCAACTCTACAGCCAATATTTCCTTCAAATAGACCCCTACTATAGCAATCAAATTTTAATTCCCAACAAACTTTGCAGTGCCTAAATATATATCATCTTAAACAATATCCACCTGTTCCTCTTCCTCTTTCAACTATAGTCCATCTGAGGATGTCATTACTGACGATGTTGATACAGTTGAAGTCATTTATTTCAAAAGGGCCATAATTCAATAACTTCGATCTTTCAACTGGCGACAGAACTTCATCTCTATTATGAAATCTGTCAAAGACTATACCAGACGATGGGCTAATATGTTAAGGAAAAACTGGATACCTTTTCAGACTGGATTAAAAGCATAAGAGGAATATGAAAATTTCACATTAGATGCATTAAAACAAAAGTGCGCACTATCTATCCATCTGTGTTAGGTACTCCAGAAGTAATGAAATAATTTGTTTGCTTGGTTGATTATATATTGTTTAACGTCCCGCTTGAGAATCTCTCACTCATGTGGAGATATACTATCGCCGGTGAAGGGCTGAAAAATTTAGGCCTATGCTCGGGGCTAAGGGCCTTTGAGCAGGGAGGGATCTTTATCGTGCCGCACCTGCTGTGACACGGGACCTCGATTTTTGCGATGTCATCCGAAGGACCGCCCCATTCAGTCACCTCTTACGACAAGCAAGGGGTACTGAGGACCTATTGTAACCCGGGTCCTCACGGAGGTTTTTTGGTTCCAAGTGACAAATCTTGTAACAACATTGTCGTTGTGAGGCTTATTAATACAACTATATCTTAAACGAAATTGGCTTGAATTCCACATTTGATAATAATATACATGAGTATAAGTAGATACTTTTGTTCCATTTAAAAGACAAAATACTTCAAACTCGCGCTTCAGTTTTAAACGTATTTAATATTCCAGTGAATGGGATGAATATATATGAGTTACCGAACCTATACTGGATTCCAAAACTTCACAAAAACCTTTACAGAAAGAGATATGTTGCTGAATATAGTAAATATTCTACCAAGTTCCCATATTTGCTTCTCACCAAAATTTTAATTGCTGTGAAAGAGAAACTTCCTACATATTGTGCCGCAGCATATGCAAGAAGTTATGTAAATCAAATATGGATTTTAAAAAAGCCAAAGAACGTTTAGTAAATTTAAAATCGCAAAACTTCCCAAATTGACAGCATCAAAACATATAACCTTAACACTTTACACGACCATTCATCGCAATAAATTATGAACTAGGCCTTTTGAAATTATAGGCAGCTACTTCTCATATAATTTTTTTTATTTCTATTTTGTGATCAGTCATCCAAAAATTACTTTCTTAAACACCACTTTAATTCTGCACACAAGTTCTCTAAATTTGAAAAGTTTGCCAGTTTACTTGTTTAAGGTAGGTGGTATCTTCCCGGGTACATTGTATCTGTGTTCTCTCTTCCACCAATAAAAACTGAATGCCACCAGATAACAAAAAAGTGTGGCGGAAAACAACAAACAGACAATCAATTTAAAATTGATTTTAAAGAGATGTTGGAGTTCCTCATTGACAATATCTACGCAGTCTTCCAACAGTCTCTTGGAATTCCCATGGTCACGAATTGTTATCTTTTATTGCCTGACTTGTTTTTGCATTCTTAAATGAGGCAGAATTTATTCAAAAGCTTCTACCAGAGAAGAGAAAATATCTTGCTGTTGCCTTTAACTTGACAATTACACACGTCGATGACGAAGTATCTATTAATGATACTTAATTTTCATTCATGTCAGTCGATAGATCTCAGTAAACTAAATTAAACGAAAGCTCCGAATCTTCCATACCTGCTTCCTCTTTGGATATTTTAATGAGTGAATGCTAACCACAAACAAATAATTCAAATTTATGGCAAAAGGGTATTACATAAGCCATAGTCAACTTCCCATATTTATGCAGCAATATTTCATTATAACTTGCATATGATACCCATGTCTCTCAATTGATTTGAGTCGCAAGAACATGTCGACTTCTGATAATTTCTAAATTGAGACAGCCTTCTAACAAATAAGTTAATGTCAAAGGTGTTTCAGTGATCTAATTTAAAGTCAGCATTTCGCCAGGTAAAAGTCGTTATAAATGATATAATTTGCAAATACAACCTGCCATGAGGTCGAAATGCTGTCTGACGTGTTTCTTACCAAATGTTAGGCCGTCCTTTACATACTGAATTGAAAAAATGAACATCTAGGACTTAAGGTGGGTGTAACCGGCCAACGAGGGATGATGAGTCTTCTTAGGCACCTTTGGTGTTCGCAGAATATTAAATATTCTTAATAGGGTTTATGAGATTTATCATTGTTCGTTATCTTTTTCTTTGAAAATGATAAACGTCTTGGTATTTCTAATGAAATTGGTTTGTTAAATGCTAAAGAATAATACATTGTCATTATGTCTGACTCTCTTTCAAAGATGGAAAAATATAGATATCATCATCACTTTTTCCCTTTTTCAATTTCAATTCCTAGTCGTTTCGGTCCATTGGATAAAGTGTGTGTACCGATCTGTACAGTGAGGTGGAGGTTTACAGGGCCTTATTTTGTCCAATTACTTTATATACCACAACCTCACTTTTTCAGTAAATAAAGTAGATTTCAAAGTGTTTGATTCAAAATATGGTTTTTATCATCTGTTTTCCATTTGTAACAGGGTTTTTTATGTTCATCCTTAAAACATCAGAGAGATGACAACTGGGTTTTTTATTTGTTCATTATTTATAATCTGAATATCTAGAAGATTCTGTGATTGACTTAAACACTCCATTTGTCAAGTGAGATATATTATAAATTGCAAGAAGGCAGTATCATGTATTTCATCAATAATGTGAGATATAAAATACAGGGTGAATTTTAAGACTTTGATGTTAAGATATGTAAATATGCTTGACTATTGAGAGAGCTGGTATCAAGGAGTGTTGATACTTGTCGTCTGCTCTCTTGTTTTAATAATTACTTCCTGATGCAGCGATGCACCTTCCTTGTAAACTCAAGTGTATGTGATGGAAGCATGCTTCCTGAAATACTTTCAACAAATAAACTCCAACGCCATGGCAAACTATCCTACATATTAATCAGTGCAGTTCAGGTTGATATTGTTCACATATAATTCTCTGGTGACTAGTAGCACCATGAGCTGCAAACCAGAAATCGTGTGTATCTGTGCCATTACTGCTAAAAAGGATATATATCATTTCATAATCATTGACAAAGTTTCACGTGTACTCAGAATGGGTTCCCAATAATTACAGAGTAGAACTGGTGACTGCAGGATTGCCACCCAATCTAAAACTCTCAATCAATTACATTTATCATCAATCAAAATTTCTTTCTATACATAATTTGACATAGTTTTGGATATATTTTATAAATTTTCAGCAATTTATTTTCTATGTGGACATGCCATTTATTTCATTCACACTACTCTATTTTCATCCTAATATACTTTTAATATTAGATATCATGGTTAGATATGCAGGTAAACTGCATAATGCATTCAATTTCAAGAATTATTGTATATCTAGTACAGTGTAGTTCGTTAAACTGAAAAATATTCGTAGAATAATCATCCAATACTGAATCCAAACATTCGCGACATAATTAAAATGGCGACACCAGGTGGAGTCACTGAATTCCCACTTCCCACTGCTCTATATGGCCTCTTTTCTGACTTTCCTCGACACATGTCACAATATAAAAGTCAGGATAAGAACAAACATAATCTCGGATTAGTTTTTCGTCAGTGACTAACCGAGATAAAAACCTTTTGTGCAGTTACACGAAAGAGAGTGATGCAACATACTGTAACATCGGGGAAAGAATACGGAACTTTCGGTCCATCGTCAGAAGCATAATCATCAAACGATCCAGACAAGCAGGGCTTTCTTTTCAAAACATTGTCTACGAGAAAACAGTGCAAAATGTTATGGAAGCAAGATTGTCGGATCAACAACATATTTCGAGTGTAATATTGTGCATCAGTATCATATTTTTTTTCCCGGGAAGTGGTATTCACTGAATAGGAATCAACAGCCATGTTACTAAAAGTAACACTTTTATTGCGACAAAAGAAAATATGCATATTTTACGAATACATATTATATATCTATATGACTAAGCCATATGAAGGAAACACAAGAGCCCCAAGAAATAGTACATTGTATATATGGATTACTTGATATTAGAAAAAAAATTCTTGCATATGTTATACATGAATCACAGTTGCTTTTATATATCTTGTGTAGCAATTGGATGACTATCTACCCATAGTTTGAATGAAATGATCTTGTACACCTGCTGCAGCCGCAAAAGTCGTTGCACCTATTCTAAATGAGCGTCTACCGTATTTTTGGTCATTCAGATTAAACCTCCGTAACACATATCTTAGCATTTTGTTGGTTCTTATTTCGGATTTCCAACATATTTGACTTAAGCATCACTGAAGAGACACTATTTGTCGAAATGCGCATCTGGTGCATCCAAATTGATACCGTTTATGTTTTATATTACAACCACTGGGTCGATGCCTCTGCTGGTGGACTGTTAGTCCCCGAGGGTATTCACCAGCTAAGTTGCTAAGTACTTCGGTACTAGCATGAATTACGGATAAAAAATTTGCTGTGATAAAATTAAGAAATTCATTTCAAAATTAGGATTATCTCCCTCATGCAGAGCTCTGACCCTTTGCCGGATTTGGCTCCATTTATTTGGTATTCTTGGTTCATTCAGCTCTTCCATCTTATTTCGGATTTCCAACATTATTTGATTGAGCATCACTGAAGAGACATTATGTTTCGAAATGCGCATCCGGTGCATCAAAATTGGTACCGTTTATGTTTTATACATGTAAAGATGGCACACTGTACAAGGGGATTCTGAATGGAGATGTTTTTGACTCAGTAATGTTCAAAATATAGCACGATTGGTCTTTAGAAACACTCAAGTCTTTGAATAAAATGCAATCGTTGGTGCTTGCTTTGTTCCTTATACGGTGAAAAAAAACCCCTCTTTTTACCAACAATTATCACTAATACTCATATTGAGACGTCACCATTGCCGGTGAAGCGTTCCAAAATTAGGCCTATGCTTGGCACTTATGGCCTTTGAGCAGGGAGGGATCTTTAACGTGCCACACCTGCTGTGACACGGGGCCTCGGTTTTTGCGGTCTCATCCGAAGGACCGCCCCATTTAATGGCCTCTTACGACAAACCAGGGGTGCTGAGGATCTATTTGAACAACCCGGATCCCCACGGGCAACCATTTGATATCATGACAATGGTATTAGTAGTAAATGATACGATTGTTTAAGTTTGAAGATATGAATACACCAAAAATCGAAGGCTGTGGGGGAAAATGAGGAAGAGTCTGGTTTACCTTGCGCATACTTTTCACTCCACACTTCCTGCAACGATTTAGGATTTTTAAGATTACGAATTCTTTTTAATGAATTACATGATCTCTCTAAAACACACACACACACACACACACACACACACACACACACACTTCAAAAATGATGCTGCATGCCTGAGGTTAGAAATATTGCAGATAATAATTATCTACACTTTGTCTTATTATTACCAGAGAATCTACCCACTGAAAACTATAACACATTTGTCATTAACCAGTCAGTATTATTTTGAATCGGTTCGGGATATTGACCGATCTTCTCGTTCGTCCTTTGATGAAAAATTGTCGAAGTGACTAACATTTGAATTAATTTACGCGTTTAGAGTGACATCCTTGTAAAACAAAATCCGGTCCCTCATCTAAAATCCCCTCTAGTCGCGAAATAAATTGTATATCATATCTACGGGCTTGCTTTTTATTTGATTCACAAATCTTATGAAGTCACAAAGTCGGGGAATCAATTCCAAGCATGTCTCCGATAATCACCGACACACAATTGGGATTAACACAATTTTAAGTGGGATGACGCGCTACAAAATTGTATCGGACAAATTTGTCAATCTTGGGTCGCTCTTAGTTCGGGACTCTAACAAATTTCTGGCCACTTCGACACTAACTTTAGATGCTAGCGGTCAATTGGTAATTCAACTTAGGCAAAAAATAAAATCCTATGTATCAAGAGTTGGACAGATGCTTTCCTAATTTATATGAGCATAAACACATCTGCTCACCCTGCTAAATTGCAGCAATTACTAAAGTATACGCATTGGATTAGGCTGGGGGATTTTAGGTCTCGGGGTTGGATGACTCATGATGAGCAATATCGTCCGAGGACATCCTTGAATCCATTAATGGTAAAGTTGATGTAGAGCTCTAGATCCTCTAAATCGCACGCACTTTGTCAGCATCAAAACCGGTTTATTCTCAGGTCAAGAAAAGTTTCATTTTCAATTAACAAATTGGCATACATAAAACCCACTGTCTGTATGTTCATCGGTGTATTAATTGCATTGGTACTCACCAATGTCGGGATCCCCATGTCAAATAACCAAGGCCGAAGAAAGTACAACAATCCAAGGCAACCACAACACAACATAAATCCCGACCTTTGGGCCCGTGAAAGGTGAAGATAACGAACAGTGTCACCTATAACATGCACTTATTATCAATAAGTATAGTTCCAAAAATTGACGGTGACTGGAGAATAATAACTCATTTATCTTGACCACCAGCATCGAGCATTACCATTAATAGAGACCAGATGAAACCAGAGTTAAATACACTTCATTCGATACGGTAGTACAAATAATTAACAGATTAGGAAGGGGTGATGTTAGCTAAAGCAGATGTTAAAAGTACATTTAGATTATGATTATTACCAGTTTATGCCGGTGGTTTGGTGCTTTGGGGAATTTACATCAGGGGAGCTTTTTTTTTTTTTTTTTTTTTTTTAGATAAGATGCTGTCTATTGGATGTGCTGTTAGCAAATCATGCAAGATATTCGAAAATTTCTATACATTTCTAGATAGAGCGGCTGGTCAAAACATAATCTAGTTTATAAACAATGCATTACAATGCATACAATTTCATTTTACAGGGCCGGCAGAAAGACAAAAATATCAACAATTAACAAAAACATTTCAAAGTATTTTTACATAAATGGGAGTTCCCTTAAATCCTGAATACACACAGGGGTCAACTACGTGTTTAAATTTCTTGGGTCTGGAAATTGATACCCTGGAATTGCCGATTCGAATTCCATCTCTTAAAAGGAAATTTCTGAAATGCTGGAGTGCTATGTACAGAAACGAACAATAACCATTGCAGCGCTTCAGATCCTAGTGGGCATACTTGATGTTGTCGCTAACTAAAGGTTATTCCGGGAAGTTGTGCAGATATATCATTTCTTCTGTTAATACCCTTTGTTTATTTACGAAACCAAACAAACATTCTACACACTGATAACAAGGCTTTACTTCATATCATTAAGAAACAGTCTCCAACATTCTGGTGTTGTTAATAAGGTCAGTCATGCTCGTTTCCTTGTTCAACGACAAATAGTGTAAAGCACTGCAGATATTTGGGAAATATGTATAATGTTATAGCCGACACAATTTCTCGTCAGTAGTGATACCGTTTAAGGAGCTAGCTCCAGCAGCAGACCAAATCCACTGCCAATCCCCCACATCATTTCTCGGTGTTCTCTTGCAAATGAAATAGATCGACTCCTCATGAAATTATTAGTACCAGACACCAATAAACCTATTTAGAAGTGTTGCAAGCTTTTGATAAATTTCACAGACGACAAAACTGGGGCTTGAGGTGGCTGCTACCGTGATTATATCCTGTTCAGTGTTGTTTATTACACAGCTTTCAATTTCGGGTTACAAACAAGTTACGACAAAGGCTGTTACAGTAGCATTAGCTTTCAATGTATTGTATTAGGGGCAGATGAACTAACAAAACACTTATTAGTTGGTAACCTGTTGGAGAGCATGAGGCGGGGTCATAATACCAAAGCTGTCCGAATGACCACCACTCTTACTTTGTTAAATCAAATCATATCCAAATTGCATTTGGTATGCACTAATTCCCAGGCGGTCGTATTATTTAGTGCTGTTTTCTCCCTTACTTTTCAGTGCCTTTTGCCCGTGTAAGCGTTTAGCTCATCACCATTAAGCACTCGCTTATAGTCATTGCGATTGCATATACCTTACATAGTCCTTTGAAGCCCTTTATAAACAAAAACCAAGTTGTTTCAAAATAATTGCATTGAATTTGCAATATTAGATATCATTTCTAAGTTTAATTTCTTATCTCAATTCATAAATTGAAGTCCGTAATAGCGCTAATTGACTGAAAATTGTAAAACAGTCTGCACTTTCACTTGTCACAGCCATTTTGGCTTGTTGCAATGCATAAACATTCTGTTTAGTCGTAGTGTGTAAGGGCCTAGCTAGAACTCGACCAAAATTTAATAGGCATTTTTCTGAATTCATTTCTGTAATCTTGGGAAGTATAAGAAATTTCAGGATCAACTTTGGTAGTAATGTAGACTGGTTACGTGTGATCATGTTATATACAGAGGGAATTTTATACCATCTGGTTTACTGATATAAGTGCTATACCTTTACTCTTTAATAGTAAATTAGAATCCAAGCGATATAATGACATGTGTTCTAGTATATTGCCAAGGACACTTTGGAGTTATTTTACCAAGGTAAAGGCAATCAACAACGCTCGAATCAGGCTGGATAGGACAGCCATTAAGGCAATAGTACAATTGGGATATATATATATATATATATATATATATATATATATATATATATATATATATGCTTATTACTGGGGACGACCCCATAGCCGTCCCCAAGATCTGATGATCCTTGAGTCGGGGGTTCGAATCCCACTGTGGGACGTGGGTGCCGGTCTTTCGGATGAGACCGTATAAACCGAGGTCCCGTGTCACAGTAGGTGTGGTACGATAAAGATCCCTCCCTGCTTAAAGGCCCTGAGTGCCGAGCATAGGCCTAAATTTGCAGCCCTGTCACCGGTAAAGGTGACAGCCGCCGGATAGCTGAAAAATTGCTCAGGCGGCTATAAACAAAAAAAACAAACAAACAAACATAGCCGTCCCCAGATATTGCATTGTTAATTTTTTTATATATGTCACCGCGACCAGTTACGCCACAAAATAAAATACTTCAAAATATATTTTTTGGTTATTTATTTAGGAGTCCAAGATAATATTCCAACCATATAAAGACATAAATGATGTTAATGACCACTTTGCATTATTTTCTCGAAGACAAATTGTCATGTATGTACACATTCATAGACTTAGCATAATGAATTATAGCATAATGAATTAGATAGATATTTGTATTTTATTTGATATGAAGATCAAGCAAACAATATACAAAAATGACAGTGTTCTTAATCATAATATTCGTAAAACTGCATGGCATTTAATGACGGTCTTCGCCTCTTTGGGGGAAAACTGTAATTATGGACATGATTTCATCTTGTCTCTCCATATAGACTCCACGGACTTTCAGTCATTTTTCTATGCATGCTTATCAAAATGTTTTGTTGCTTAATACAATGACTCATTTATTTGCGGGCGTATATCTTGTACCTGATGATTTATTTCTACGTGAGGGCGTATTTAACTAAACCTTGTACTTATGCCCTCGGCCGTACAAGCAATACCAGACAAAAAAAAAGCTAGATAGAATGTAATTCTAACTCGTGTTACCGTTTGCCTTTGATCGCTGTCTTCCCAGTAATATAGTATTTGTATTTATTGATTTACAAAACAGATAAATCGATTGATTCGAAACTCACTGCACCGTTTCGCAAAACTGAGTTAATGAAGAAACGTTTGAATCAAATATTCCATTCGGACCAGTGGTAAGAAAAATATAAGTCAAAAGAATTTAAATGCTCAGATAGTTAAACAATGTGAAACTTCGGAATGGAATTCTTGACTTGTTTTTTATTGAATATGCCTTTTTGCTTTAGAACAAAGGAGGTAAAAACATAAAAAATATCAGTATATTTGAAAGATAACTATATTTCCGAACAATCCAAATCGTTTTCATATTTGTAGATTGTATAATCTTCGCAGTACGATAACTTTCCGATTACAGAAGATGAAGAGCTGTAACTCTGACTAGAACTAAATTTCGCCGAGG
The DNA here is from genome assembly GCA_024699665.1 of Ostrea denselamellosa. NCBI lineage: Eukaryota > Metazoa > Mollusca > Bivalvia > Ostreida > Ostreidae > Ostrea > Ostrea denselamellosa. Next base: position 23,738,775 of record JAMZEH010000005.1, on the reverse strand, counting down.
AAAAGTTGTGGTTCTTCTGAGGACCCTCCGCGTTAACTCCCCGTAATATTCTTTCTTCATTGACATTTGATGATCGTCTGCAAAACAAATTTCTAAATGATAAATTGGTAATCAAATTGCATTTAAGTTTCTGCACACGTGAGTGATAGGGATACTGATTAAAAAACTCATAATATAAATGTGTTACCTGCAGATAAACACTCCTACAAGAACAGTGCAGAGAACAACAAAAACTCCACCAATGATGATGTATTTAAAATTTTCTTTCAAGAAGATATCTACTTGCTGAAGACCATTTCGGAATGGAAGAATTGTTGTAATGATGGAAGTTGGTGTGGGCTCAGTATTGACCGTTACCACTGAACTTGGTGGTCTAGAATTGTTGGTGTTATTTTCTACAGCAGTAGAGGATTTTGATGTGGAGACTTCAGTGATAATTTTTGAAAAAGTGTATAAAGACGATGTCGATTTCTCAGTCGTTATTTCTCTAATGGTAGAGGTTAGTGAAGATTCATCAGTAGTGTTTTTAGTAGTTGTCGAGGATGTTATTGTTGAACTTTCAACAGTAGGTACTGCTGACGTAAAGGTTTTTATGGTAGAAGGTAGAAATATTGTAGAACTTGTGGTACGTTCTGTAGAGGAGGACATATTCAATGAAGAGCTTTCAGCAGTGCCACTATTTACGGTGGAAGGTAAATCTGATGTAGAGCTAACAGTGGTACTCTGTTTAGTGGAAGGTAAATCTGATGTAGAACTTCCAGTGGTACTTTCTGTAGTGGAAGGTAAATCTGATGTAGAACTTCCAGTGGTACTATCTGTAGTGGAAGGTAAATTTGATGTAGAACTTTCAGTGATACTTTCTGTAGTGGAAGGTAAATCTGATGTAGAACGTTCAGTGGTACTCTCTGTAGTGGAAGGTAAATCTGATGTAGAACTTCCAGTGATGATCTCTGTGATGGAAGGTGAATCTGATGTAGAAATTTCAGTGCTACTCTCTGTAGTGGAAGGTAATGTTGATGTATAGCTCTCAAAGGTGGTTTTTATAGTGGAAGGTATATCTGTTGTAGAACTCTCAGTGGTGCTCTCCATAGTGGAAAGTAATGTGGATGTAGAACTTTCAGTGCTGCTCTCTTTAGTGGAAGGTAAATCTGATGTAGAACTTTCAGTGATACTTTCTGTAGTGGAAGATAAATCTGTTGTAGAACTTTCAGTGATACTTTCTGTAGTGGAAGGTAAATCTGATGTAGAACTTTCAGTGACACTTTCTGTAGTGGAAGGTAAATCTGATGTAGAACTTTCAGTGATACTTTCTGTAGTGGAAGGTAAATCTGATGTAGAACTTTCAGTGATACTTTCTGTAGTGGAAGGTAAATCTGATGTAGAACTTCCAGTGGTACTCTCTGTAGTGGAAGGTAAATCTGATGTAGAACTTTCAGTGATGATCCCTGTGATGGAAGGTGAATCTGATGTAGAGCTAACAGTGGTACTCTGTTTAGTGGAAGGTAAATCTGATGTAGAACTTCCAGTGGTACTTTCTGTAGTGGAAGGTAAATCTGATGTAGAACTTCCAGTGGTACTATCTGTAGTGGAAGGTAAATTTGATGTAGAACTTTCAGTGATACTTTCTGTAGTGGAAGGTAAATCTGATGTAGAACGTTCAGTGGTACTCTCTGTAGTGGAAGGTAAATCTGATGTAGAACTTCCAGTGATGATCTCTGTGATGGAAGGTGAATCTGATGTAGAAATTTCAGTGCTACTCTCTGTAGTGGAAGGTAATGTTGATGTATAGCTCTCAAAGGTGGTTTTTATAGTGGAAGGTATATCTGTTGTAGAACTCTCAGTGGTGCTCTCCATAGTGGAAAGTAATGTGGATGTAGAACTTTCAGTGCTGCTCTCTTTAGTGGAAGGTAAATCTGATGTAGAACTTTCAGTGATACTTTCTGTAGTGGAAGGTAAATCTGTTGTAGAACTTTCAGTGATACTTTCTGTAGTGGAAGGTAAATCTGATGTAGAACTTTCAGTGACACTTTCTGTAGTGGAAGGTAAATCTGATGTAGAACTTTCAGTGATACTTTCTGTAGTGGAAGGTAAATCTGATGTAGAACTTTCAGTGATACTTTCTGTAGTGGAAGGTAAATCTGATGTAGAACTTCCAGTGGTACTCTCTGTAGTGGAAGGTAAATCTGATGTAGAACTTTCAGTGATGATCCCTGTGATGGAAGGTGAATCTGATGTAGAACTTTCAGTGCTACTCTCTGTAGGCTTAATAGTGGTACTTTCTGGGACTGATGTGGTAACTGTTGTGCCTTCTGTACTTGCGATGGAGTTCACTTTTGCAGTAGTGATATCTGTATCAGAATTTTCAGTTCCAGCTTCTGTCGTTGTTGATTCCATTGTGGAAGTAGCAACAAGTAAATCGCAGGAAAAATTCCCAAAGTCACCCCAAGTGCCATTTTCACATGCAATGACATTACTTGCTCCTTCCATCTCATAACCAAGATAACACGAAAAAGTGGCAACGGACCCTTCTATCGTGCTTGTTGCATTCCAAACACCTCCATGGATCGTGGGTAGATCGTCACAATTTTTTACTGAAAAAAGTAGGCATAATGCCTTACGTAACTTGTTACCAATAATATTACATTAACAACATTCTTGGAAAGGATAAATTACAGGGCAATGTACGTAGGATCAAATTTATATATTTTCATCATTATATTCAGGAATATTAAAATCGATACGATTCTAAAAGTAATCGCTTTGTAGGTCAGATTGAAGAGTGTAATTAACTACAACCCGTGGTTAATTTATGTACAACTTGGTACTGGATTACTTTACTGGATTTACTTTTAATATAACCCCTTCGGGATCCGGGTTGTTACAAAAGATCCTCAGTACCCCTTGCTTGTCGTAAGAGGCGGCTATATAGGGCGGTCCTTCGATGAGACCGCAAAAACCGAGGCCCCGTGTCAGAGCGGGTGTGGCACGATAAGATATCTCCCTGCTCAAAAGCCATAAGCGCCGAGCATAGGCCTAAATTTTGCAGCCCTTCAACAGCAATGGTGACGTCTCTATTTGTGTGAACGCCGATTTATGTGAGAAAAGTTTGCCAGTTTACTTTCGGAAGGTCGGTACATTGTATCTGATTTCTCTCCTACACCAATAAAAACTGGACGCCACCCGATAACTGAAAAATTGTTGAGTGTAGCGGAAAGAAACAAAACAATCAGTCAATCAATCTAAATGTCGAATTGAAAGCCACAGCTAGAGATATGTTCTCATGTAGAAGCTTTTGAATGAATTCTGCTTCATAAGAATATAAAAACAAATTAGCTATCAAAGGAGCACAATTCGTGCCGATTGGAATTCCAACAGACTGCTGAAAGACCCAATCACTAGTGACTATGAAGACACTGTCAATGAGGAACACTAGCATCTTTTTGATATCAACTTCATAGTACTTGTGCGTGGAGTCAGAGTGGTGTTTAACAAAAATTTTTGGATGACTGATCACTAGATATGAATATTTCTGTTCATCTTAAAATGCTAAAGTACTATTTATAATGTTTGCCATATTTCAAGTTTGTAACGTGTGAATTAGTAAGAAAATCTTGTTAGATCGCTAATTAAATCTACTGTTTCGATCGTCTATCGAATGTTCAATTCTACATTTGCATATTTAGTTCAATCCTTACTCAAACCACTGTGAGTATATCAATCTAAAATGACATACACTGTACTTATGCAACATATACTTGCTTTGATAGGAAGCTCCCACAGATGTATTGAATATAACAGTGAACTGCTGTGTTTCGGCTGCAAGTTCCGCTGATCCTGTCACAGCATAATCGAACACGCATTCTTCGTCACCTCCACACAGTTCTTTAACTTCAGGGGAAACATGTGCTGGAGGTTTGAAGGCCGGACGAAAGGAAAGTTTTTGATAGTCATTGTAGGACTTTCCAACTTCGTATGTGAATAGGGAAGCATTCTCCGTGATTCTCCCTTAATGATAAAAGCGTATTGAGAAAATAGAAATCAGACAGTTTGACGATAATAATATATGTATAGTATGAGTATATTTGAGAAATAATTACATGGTAACCCAAATTTGTCGTAGATTTCCTCTGTAGTTGAGTTTGGTAGTAACATCTCCTCAGTTGAAGATCGTAAATCATTGTTTGGGTCTTCATCATAATCACCCAGGAGGCCCCTTAAAGTTCCTACAATTGTTACAGCAACAGCTACTTTACAGTATCTAATAACATCCTAAGATACAAAATATTTCAAACGCAACATTGTTAGAGAATTTCAGTTAAATCTTAGTATCATGTTCAAATAGGAAATAAGTTGAAAACACTAGTAAAATGAACAGACATTTCTTCCATGTTGTAATATTATTAAAAATACTTACCAGCCAGTGAATTATTTCCGACCACGGGAAGTATGTTGAGAACATTTGCACTTGCAATGACCCTGAATGCAATTCCAATTGTCGTAAAAGATACAATAAACTCTCTTTTGGTTAAGTTGTTGCTAAGTTGCATAACAGATACACCTTCGAAAACAGAAAATTTTATATATATACTCATGGACAAAAGAAACGTTACATGAGAAAAATATGCATTTTAATAAATTTACTGCAATAAAATATAATTCAAACCAATATTATTGTTATTAAAATATACCTTCACATACAAGTAAAGAAATTTATCTTAAATTCATTCAACCGTTACTTTATTTCCAAGGAAGTCTAAATCACTATTTCGTAGAGTGCGTCTTTCACGTGCTTTAAATTTCGTCTTTTTTCCCAACCCTTCAATACGTCTTGTTACCAGTAGAAAGAAAAACATCGAATTTCCATTTTTCGAATTGTTTAGTCAAAGCAATAACATGCCCCGTCTTGATAATGCTAACAGAGAAAGGGCTATTGGTATGCTCCAGCTTGGAACTACACCAACAGAAGTTGCTCGCCGTTTTGGGGTAGCAAGGATAACCATTTCAAGGTTATGGCAGAGATTTCAAACGACTAACTCATCTTCAGATCGACCAAGATCCGGTAGACCACGTGTTACAACACCTAGACAGGACAGACTAATCCGATTACGTCATCTGCGCAATCGCACCGAGAATCCTCGGATCACTGCTGCAAGTATCCCTGGCCTACGTCGTATCAGTCGGAGAACGATCCAAAGACGTTTAGCTAATGCTGGACTTCGTGCTAGGAGGCCATACCAGGGACCAATGTTAACCCGTTGTCACTATCAGCGCCGATTGGAATGGGCACAACGACATCTGCGATGGAGATTGGCTGATTGGCAACGGGTGTTGTTCTCTGATGAATCCCGTTTCTTGCTCCGTAGAATGGACGGTAGAACCAGAGTCTATCGTAGACGTGGTGAACGCTTTGCTGATGACTGTGTTATTGGTCACGATCGCTTTGGTGGCGGAAGCGTGATGATGTGGGGCGGCATAGCAACCAATAGAAGAACTGATCTTGTGTCAGTCAATGGCAATCTGAATGCTGAAAGATACAGGAATGAAATTCTTACACCTCATGTTCTTCCTTTCATTGCTGCCAACGGTGGAATATTCCAACAAGACAACGTGCGACCTCGCACTGCAAGAGTGAATATGGACTTTTTACGTCAAAACAATGTTGACGTCCTACCATGGCCGGCTTTATCACCTGATCTGTCGCCGATCGAACATCTGTGGGACCAGCTGGACAGAAGAGTTAGAGGACGTCAGATTCAACCGTAAACTCTCGATCAGCTGCGCGTAGCACTGACTGAGGAATGGCAACGCATCCCAGTAGCGTCAATCAATCGTTTAATCGCTTCCATGCGCCGTCGATGTCAGACTGTTATTGATAACAGGGGTTCATTCACCCGATATTGACTTTGTGAAATGACATTTGCGGTACCCCCTTTAAACTGTAACACGTATAGAGTTGTGGGTAACTTTGAACTTTTGTGTTGACACTTTTCAATGGTCATTGGTGATATGAATTCAGTGTTAAATGCCCAGAAATATTTCATTTTGCCAATTAAATATATTTACTATTTAATATGTGTAACGTTTCTTTTGTCCATGAGTGTATATATATATATATATATATATATATATATATATATATATATCTGTGTGTGTGTGTGTGTGTAACAATTACATTGATTTTATTACGTTGAAGAATGTAATTAACTATCTTTCAGTAACTGAAGTTATTTCAAAATGTTTTGAAAGGCTTTGATTCATCTTCAACGTTTTGAGGAATTCAGCTAAAAACTTCCAAATGCATTTTCTGGGACAAAATTCATCCAGTATTTTATTTTAAAAGTAATGGTTAGGTCTGGTTGGATCAGATTCCCAGGAGGAGGAAGAATCCCCTGTTGACCGGTCATACAAGCCATGAGCTATCTTTACCAAGTAAACGGAGCAATCCGTAGTCACAATCAGTGTGCAAAGAACAGTCATGCAATTGGTATGAAATACGTCATACTCAAATTTTACTTCCTCTTTAACTTCTTTTAAATTCAACATCTATGGCGAATGAAAGACAGGCGGATGATGGACAGACAGAGAGACTGCGGGTAAACTAATAGTCCCCTTCGGCAAAGCCGGTAGGGGAGTAAAATAGCATTCCATATAATACTTCTCTTAGAGATAGGTGCATACATGCAGAACTAAATCTTGATTCGTCAATTACAAAAGGAGGGGGACGAGAAGAAGAATCAAGAATTTTTTTCTACAAAAAATCTTTATTTAGGAAACGAGAATGGTATTACAGAAATAAATCTTTTGTAGGAATCAATAAGTACAATAAAAAGTATTTTTCGAAAAATTATTTTTAAAAGTTGGTACTTTTAGTTATGAAATAAATACCATTTTTGAAATATACATAAGGGTATGAAATACGACGCTTCACACTTGTATACTATATGAAGTACGTTAATTTGGTGTCAACACTAAAATTGAAAAATACAGTTAATAAATGTAACATTCATCCACAAATGGATTTTCTTCTTTTTTATCATTGGTGGACAACACTGCGCATATTTTTTTCATTTACAATTTTTATCAGTTAATGGGCAATTCGTTTTTCCTTTTCAATACCATACGATTTATCATTAATGAATATAATTATTATTGATATATTTTGCATTAGCGAACATAAATGCATTCGTAATGCAAAATGTATCATTAGTAGTTATAATGTCATTAATGGATGCCACATCATTCCCTCATTACACACAAACGTCGTTTTTATCCATTAGTAGCCCTTTCAGTTTGAATGTAGTGTTTGTTGTTGAAACTAAAATTATTATTATCAAGGGCAGCATTCAACATTTCTACCATAACTCCGTATCTACATTGTCACGACGTTCGTGTAATGATTTTTGTGATGATATTACGATATTGTTTTCTACAAGTGGGTATAATGAAGTAAAGTCATTTCACTTTCATATAAACTAGAATAAAGAATCCGGTAATGGTTGACTAGCATTTGAATGTGTTCTTCAAAAAATCGATTGTGACCTCTACAAAACTATCAAAGGATCTGATTGCACATTCGAGTTGCGACTCAGCGGATGTGAGTTAAGGCTAAATATTTACATTTGCCAATGTTTTGCCTTATATGACTCTACTAACAAAATTGACATTCAATTTTCAATAACATAAAGTCAATCACGTGATCAGACGTTTTCCTTGCGTATGAATGCAATCACCACTTCAAACGTATTCAATTATTTGTACTGTACTTTCACCTATCTTGACATCATAACAGAATAACGAAATAAATAAAACGCATCTGAATAATTACATAGTTAATTTTGTAAACAGACAAGAATTTCATTAAGGAATAAAACAGAAATATTAAACATGCCGTTCAGTAGTTTTATCTTTTAAAAATGCCGTCTGCAACTAAAACTGCTACTTCTGAAGTATGGCAAATTCATACAGTGTCTTTGATATTTACATTATGACAATTCAATATTTGATTCACTTTATGATGATGATAACATGTTGTTTCCGGGCAATAGCCATCACTACCACGAGCGTGGCTAGTTTTGAGCTCAACAAATTATGCTAAAGTCAGGTCACCACTGCGAGTCTTCATTTAAATCCTAAAACAGAAATTTCTCGATTGAACAAAATGTCTCTTTCAGTTGGTGCTTATCTTCTCCCACACACCCAGGAAGTAAAACACACAACGTACCTGCAGTTGCACTTCGTCTAAATTTGTCAGCATATCGCTACAACCATGAGTCCTTACGATGAGCATGCCGTTGTTCCCTTCCAAAAACCTGGCCTAGAGCTTATCGTCAAACGTAATCCATTTATCCTCCGTCATTTCTTTTAGATCTGAATTTCTGTCGAAATCTGTGTTCAGCAATTGCGTTTACAAATTTAAGTAAAGTAGGAGACTGCCACCGTTTTCCCATTACCTATTGACCTGATGTAGTTTACTACACTCTTCTGTTTTCAATTGAGTTGACTAAATTATCTTTATTTTAAATTTGTTTCATCTTTTTATTCCTTCCAACATAAAATATCAAAATTTAACTAACTATATCTTGTGTTGTACGATCGTCTGCCCACACAAGTATAGAAGCTTGACAAGAACAACACAAATCGAAACAAATATAAATATTAGAAATAAGATAATTTTTTGAGTGTTATCGGGATATGACATGAAGTTGATACGTGATCAAATCTACTATAGGATTTGATCACGTGACCAACTTCATGTCATATTCCAATAACACTCAAAAAATGTATCTTATTTTGGATTTGATCACGTGACCAACTTCATGTCATATTCCAATAACACTCAAAAAATGTATCTTATTTCCTTAATATAACGATTCTATGCAAAAAATATAATTGGGGGTTTGTTTTACGTCCCGTCGCGCAGTTTTCACTCATTGAAGATCATTGAGATACATAATACCCATTTAAACTTCCTTAAACTTTCTTAGCATGCTCATGTAAGCATTGGTTATATGTGACACGCATTGAGTAGTTTGGTTATGACGTTACATTATGACGTTATGCATTGCTTACTACAAAGAAAAAGAAACTCTGTCAACAAAACGACTTCGGAGCAGAGCATACACTCGATAAACTGAAACAATATTAGTATGAGAATAAACAAAATTCTTTACACAATATCTTTAATGCAGCACAAATGCTATAACTATTATAAGTTCATTGCATAGATAATGATTCAAATAATTGAAGTGAAACAATCAACAAAGTGCACAGACTGGTGTAATTCCTTCAAATAATAATAGAACAACCGATGGACGGGATTTGGGAAGCAATAACATCAATGCTTGTTGAATTCAACATTACCTAATCAAAGAATCACTGAAAAATCATGACGGTATGCCTTATGCTTAATAGGTTTAGTGTAGAATTGTTGGTTGTATATCGTTTAATGTCACACTCAAGAATATTTCACTCATATGGAGACTTCACTGATGTCGGTGAAGGGCTGCAAAATATACTCGGTGCTTATGGCATCTGTGAACTGGATATTCGCATTCCACATGACGTCATTGTATGACATGATATAGTGCATTTTTCTGCGTTAACCCCATTTCGCGTCATGAGAGTCGAGTATGAATTTATTAATTAAAAAAATTATTAGTTCTGAATTTCATAGATTTTTATTTACATGGGAAGGACTGTTACCGTCCTTAACGTATACTGTAAATTCCTAATTTATGATGTATTTCTTATCGCGTAAATTCGCAAGAAGCGTCAAAATCATTCGCTTTTATTATTATGTTACTAAAATACAAGTAAAAATTCTTGATCAACAGAGCACTCGTGAATTTATGTTATCGCCATTTGACGGATTCGCGGATTATAAAGTGTAAACTTACCCAAACCAGGTTATACTCGTCGTTTACGCTTTCTTATAATCTGCTTCGCGGATTATAAAGCGTAATCTGACCCAAACCAGGTTATACTCTTATAATATGGCCCATAATTAAAGTCATTCCTTAAATATACATCATTTTGCACATTTTTTATACGAAATTAACTTATGTATAAAGCATAAATGGGTTACAGAGGTATTGCCTATACAAATCCTTTTTTGTAACTTTAATTAACGCAAACAAGATTTGCATGCTTCAAGTAACTTGTTAAAAAACTAAGAGGCCCACAGACCTTATCGATCACCTGAGTATTAGATAAAAGTGTCAATAGTCCCAAAGGCTATGAAATGTAGAAAACAAATTCCTGTTCTGAATATCTAAGCTAAATTCTAATATTCAGCAAAAATATAAAACAAGATGTGTTCTTAAAACGTAAAATGCACCCGAAAGTGCCTATACTGATAAAACTCTCTACATACACGTAATATAATATATATAATATTAACACGATATGGCTATTTTGGACCCGTCCTATAGTAACAAATTTGGAGCTTGGAAATTCACAATTTTGGTACGTCCTTTTCTGCTTTTCGTTTGTTTGTTTGTTTGTTTATAGCCGCCTGAGCAATTTTTCAGCTATCCGGCGGCTGTCACCATTACCGGTGACGGGGCTGCAAATTTAGGCCTATGCTCGGCACTCGGGGCCTTTGAGCAGGGAGGGATCTTTATCGTGCCACACCTACTGCGACACGGGACCTCGGTTTATACGGTCTCAACCGAAAGACCGGCACCCACGTCCCACAGTGGGATTCGAACCCCCGACTCAAGGATCATCAGATCTTTGAGCCCGACGCTCTAACCACTGCGCCACGCGGGCGGCTTCTGCTTTTCGTAAATATGCAGTTAGTTTTTATACCTTATCAGCAACTTTAACGACGTCTTTTGGAACCAAACCCTTACCCTCTAGGATCATGAAATTTGCAATTTTGGTAAACGACAACCTACTAATTCTAAATATAAACATGCGTTTGGTTCCCCTTGTCCTAAAGATGTTTCATACTAAATTTGAAAGGGATTGGAATGATAGTTATCAAGAAAAGATAAAAATTGTTCACGCACAACGATGGACGCAGACCAATTGCTATAGGTCACCTGAATTTACTTAGGTGACATAAAAGAACGAAAATGTGTAACTACAGATGTGTAATTACAGATGTAGTTACACATCCACTGAGTGTCTCAGATGGTACGGAAATAGAACAGCTAAAGTAGCAAAATGTGAATTCCGACAGTCAACTACGCTTCAAGAAATAAATTCTGATGAATGGAATTACCTTGAAATTGATAGGCATTGGAATCTTCAAAATCTATCATGTCTCCATTAACTAAAACGTCTGCAGTTCTGATCGAGTTAAGACGAACTTCAACAAAGGCGGAAGTATTTGGACTTTGAGACACAAAGGATGTGCACACACTTGCATCTACCAAATCACCTTTAAATAGAACACAGATTTGAAAAAAAATATTTTCTATTCTCCGGTGAAGTATGTATATATGTATATTGTAAAGAATAAATTATACCGGCTATACTATGACTTACCATTGTCTTTTCGAAACTGTTCAAACCGTATTTGACTCTGGAAAGACCCCGTCAAGGTTTTCATGAACGTAAACTCTCCAACCCCGTTGAATGTGTATTTAAATCCATCTAGAGTAGTAATATGAGGGTCTCCATTTGTTCGGGCTACAAAAGACATATACATCTATTTATGAACATTATCAGTGAAATCATTATCTAAACTCCAAAGCCTTTCAATTATTTTAAACTACTCCTTTATTCTTTGAATAATGGAAATTAGCAATTCATGTTTAATATGTTAAGTTTATGCAGATTTTCAATTTTCATTCTAAATTTAGGTACAGGTATATACATATTATCTTTAAAGAAGCTTACCAGGTCGTGGGGGATCATAATTCATACATGAACTAAATTTTCGTTTCGTGAAGTAACTGGGACAGATATTTGTTACAGTGGAAGATTCTCCCCCTATAATCCGGTACACATTCTGAGAATACCGACAACAATGGAGAAATGGAAGAACATCAAAGTAGAAATTTGTGATGTAGGGTTGGATTCCACTTCCACCTAGGTAGTGATACCTCTGAAGAGATGCACCCTCCTTGATTCTGGAGTCGATCAGGTTATTTTCGCTGTCGTAACAACATAAATTATCTATTCCTTGAGGTCTGTAAAAGTGACACAGCGACTTGTTAGATAGTAATTTATGACCTCTGTTGATGTGAAAATAGACGTAAGTAAAGACATTCAAAACGTCTCGTACCCTAAAGTAGCCAGTCGAATACAGTGGGAAGCTTCTTTTCTGTACAAGCAATTACCCGTGCGGGAAAATAAAGAAGTTTGGCTGAACATATTGCAATCTGGATCTGGTTGAAATCGAACAATATCTAATAGCGCCTGATCCAAAGTACACGGACAAGGCTGAACCTCAGCTGTTGGTAGGGGCGGGAAGTGTGTCTCATTATTCAACCAGTTCTCACAAAATTCGTAAGCGTGATCTGATGGTAAAGCTAAAGGAAATATGTCCGACCATATTCCTCTGTTGGCCCTGAGGATTCAGTTTGAAACATGTTTTCATTTTTAGAAACTCAATACCAGCATTGTAAAACATTTGGATGTTGGTCTATACGTAAATGACATGTCGGTGAAATTAATTCATATTTCTTGTACTTACTGGTTACGTTTTCGACTTGCAGATGTCACTCTTATGGCTAAAGCAAAGCCGTTTGTCTGAAGGAAAATCCCAGCTGATCCAGACAAACGTGAAATTCCGCTGTGGATGACTTGACTGCTCCATGATAAATGTCGATCTCTTCCTTCCTGGTGTTGTTTTATTACATTAGTTAACATCATGTAAGATTTGAACAGTTGTCATAAACTATAATTTCTTTCTGAAGGATCTTGATACATGTATATGAATATATTCATTTCAAAACGAATTCAGAAAGACATTCATCAATTTATCATTACGATATGGAATACTGCAAATACTTCAAAAATGAACTGCAAGTTAAGATAATCTTACTACTAATGAAAAGAGATCGATGTCAACAGTATCATTGTCCTGAAGTTCTGCAGCATCCGGGTCCCACGAGATGTACTGCTGTCCTGTGAACCACTCATTAGCAATATGTCTGTAGACTCGATGCTTACTGTCTGCAGGGTTTACTGTTATTTAGATAGGTGGAAGAGTTTTAAATCACCATTTTTAAAGTTCAAATTGTTGAAGTTTTATAGTTATATGGTCTGTGAAACATTACGTTTACTTACAAACTGTGTAGAGACCTCGAAATGTTCTAGTAATCTCTTGGTTCTTAATTTCTACCATTATCAGAACATCACCGGTGAAACTAAATAAAGGCGTGATGCAAACCACACTGAATTCTGTTTTTCTTTCACAGGCATATTTCTGTGTTAACCCTATAAAGGTAACTTTAACTGTTGCCATGGTCTCAATACATGGTCCACCAAGTACCAAATACTGTCCTCCCAACATTGGACCATATCGTGGAGTAACGGTCAGATCTCCTGTGCGCGAAAAATCAGAGTGTAATACATGTAACAATTATTATTATAGAAAAGATAAATACCCCATCATAATTGGTGAATTGCACAGCATTAGTTTTTATACCCTCCGTATTACAGCCTCCGTTTGTGATGTCACTGACGTCAATCCGGAAAACAAATTTTCCCGGTATATCAACATTAGACATATTGGTCACATTAACGACTTCAATGGTCCGTGATGCATTTACCGTGAAAAATACAATACCATCTCCAGCATTGAAACCAACCTTTGAAATATTAAAAAAAAACAACTCGAGTTTTCAGAATAACTATAAATATTTTGAAACACTACTAGGATGCGATTTTGTTACCGATTTACGCATCCAGAAGTCATAAATAATGACGTTAACAAAAGCTACTCATTGATATTTGATTATTTTTACTAGAATGTATCACTTGTAAAACGTTAAAATCATAAAATCAAGTATGTATTATTCTAAACTTTCTTGGCAATCCCCCCCCTAAAAGATGTATACGAAGAAAGCAAATAGTGATCAAACTTATAAATCCTATAAAGAATACAGAATTAAGAGTAGAGCAAACACCGACTCCTTCACATAACACACGAGGGTCAGTTGCCTTGGAGGCGTAAACGACACACCCGCCATGAGTCCCCTATCAAATAAAGGGAATGACCCATAGCCAAAATCAATACCTATGAAAAACGTCAGACAACATTCGACCTAACGACAGGTGGTATTTGTAAAGTAGATTGCTAGAACGACCATTGAATTTGTGAAATGCTAACTTTAAACGAGACCGTTAAACCTTGTAGCATCAATTTGTCAGTCGCAAGCCTCGATTTAAAAATCTATCATACGCAGAACATATTCTTACTATCACTTTAGAGATGTATACACCATATGCAGGTGATAATGGAATATTGCTACATAAATAATGGAGAGCTGATGATAGAAAAGCGGAATTCTTGTGTCATATAGCTGCAGTTAACATCCATGACCAATAAATTATCAAAGTATAAAAACCGCCGTAAAATGGCTGAAATATTGACAACATGGCGTAAAACTCTTAACAGTCAATCCAGGTATAAAGAGATGTGAAAGACTCTGCTGTATCTTTTATTACGAACGTTTTTATATATGCATTTTACACTTGTTTTTCTTTTTTGTTTTATTTATTTAAAAGCTGGCGCGTTGAATCAAAGGGTAAGGGGGCTGGTACTTTTTGCATCCGAGAAAAAGTTCTTACCATTTCTTAAAGGAAAATAATTTACCAGTCTAGTGGCCTTCCCATCAAAATATAGTAAAAACTGCTACCATAAGCTGAAACTACTGCTATCCTATTAAGTAACCTCTCCTCCACTCACACACATATCAACATTAATGCAAAAACGAAGTATTATGAAAGTGATCACATATTAAATTACGATACTAAATATCCATTTTGGGATGTGAAATAGTAGTCTCCTAAATATCTATATCATGTGTTTATTTCTTATGTGTATCAATATCCAAAATATTGTCAGTTATCACCAAGCTTTAGAAATATTATATAATATTTTTGTTTTTATGATGGACTTCGAATCACAAACATATTTCTATAAAGGTGAAGATAACGAGCAGTGATCAATCTCATACACCCCATAAAGAATACAAAATGATGAATAGGGCAAGCACGGGACCAAGGACACACAATAAGTAAGATCACGTACCTACGAGGAGTAAGCATCCCGTTGATCGGTGACAACCGCCGGGAGAGCTGAGCCCTCTGTCTTGATCAAGGAAATGGAGTAATCCGGAGTCCAAATAAAGATGTAAAAACGAGCAAACAATTTTTATGAATTTCATAGAGATATTTAGTGCATTCTGAAAAATTAACTTGCGTAATTTATCATTGATATATGTATGAAAAAAATAGCATGGATTTGCACACACACACACACACACACACACACACACACACACACACACACACACACACACACGTTTGTGTATATAATGTCGTATACAAGAATTATACAAAGCACTAGAGACAGATAACTTGATATTCCAGGAATTTCAACTGTCGTTAAAAGTCAGCATTTTGAATATTGTATGGTCAGTGTAATAATTGAATTTACAAATTCTACTTGTCAATAGGTTTAATGCCGACTGATGCGCTCCATACCAATTTTTAGGCTGTTCCTTACTTGCTGATTTGGACTACGGACTACTCCGTTTACCTGAGATATAGGGGTCACTGCGGATGTGACCGGTCAACGGGATGCTTCCTCCTCCTAGGCACCTGCGCCCATCTTTGGCGTGTTCAAGAGTCCTTATTTGTCCTCCTCTTCATTTTATATTCTTCATAGGAATTACAGTATGATTTCTGTTAGTTAACTTCACTTTTTCTTTTTTGTCGAAATACCAAGCGTTTGGCGAAGAAGTAATCACTATTTACGTTTATGTGTTTGGTTTGACGTGGCAATGACACTGGCAGGACCCGAAATCACGACCGCCCTGACACAACGATCCATCACTGAGCTACCGCGACCCGTGTGGGGTTGGTATTATAGCATTTACTGTATGGTGCTTTCGTGTATGGATATTTGTGAAGGTCTGGAATACTATATTAATACAATAACTTGTATCCATTCGATCCATTAACATGGATATTAAATGTATTCAAAACGGAAAGTGTCTATTGAAAGGGAACTTACGTATATGTTATATTACGAAATGTGGAAATAAAGTCAAGTTCGTTTAATAATTGATATATCGTATATATGTCTACTCAAACCTGAGCAGGAGTTCCTCCCAAACCAGTATTAGGATCGCCACCACTTGCTGTTCCAGTTGTCCATTGTATATCTTCATAATTATATATGGTGAACGAGTGTTGCCCATTGGTTATCAAAATGACTTGAAATGTGTTTGTCTGAAATTTGCACATACAATATACAAATGAAAGCAAGAATAATATTTCGATTTCTGAAATATACTATTGAAGGGTTAATTTCTCAAGACTAAAATTTTGCGACTTTTATCGTTCAGCATTTCACAATGGTTGAAATATCGCGGACAAACACCTTCGAATACAAGTAATTTTTTTTACAAATATGTTAAATATTTTACAGTAAATACACTGAGGTAGAACCATTATGTGTAGATGAAGTCATGCCCCGAAATATGCCTGTACTTTGCGTGTATTATTTTGCTATCTTAATGTCATCGCCAAAATAAAACCCACATTAATATTTTCCCCTTTACAGTAAATATATCACTAAGTAGTTAGGAGGGACATTATAGCTTGCTTGCCACAGCAAATTCGTGCATGAAATTTTTGCACAATCTTAATCGAAGGAATATTATATCTATGATTTGTATAATAATAACCGATAACTTTTACTTTATTGTAGTCTAGTAACTGTGAAAATTTTCTAGCTTAAAACTATATTTGCATGCATATATTTGTGAAGAATCATAGAAGTGCAAATATAGCTGTAAAACATGCACTTATTGATATATAACGGAATTCAATAATCCATCCATCACCACAGTATTTAAACGTTATGAATATCTTACATGGTTTGGTTGTTTTATTTTACGTCCCGTCGAGAATATTTCAATTATACCGACACGTCACCAGTTATAGGTGAAGTTCCACAAATTTAGACCTATGCATAGCAGTGAGGGTTCTTTAACATGCCAACAATTGCTGCGACACGGGAGCTATGGTCCTATCCGAAAGACAGTGATTGCCACTTCTAAATGTCGTGCGTTTGGCAAAAGAGTGATCACATCCTATGTTTACGTCTAGGTTTAACACGGTCATGACACGAGCGAGACTCGAACTCACGACCTTCCGGTTACGAAGCGAACGCTCTACCACTAAGCTACCACGACAAGTCTTATCTTACATAGGAAATAGTGTCAAAATTGTCCTACTGAAATAGTGCTTCGCATTACAGTTTGCCCTTTATATTGTCTATTACATACGTCATCAAAATCATTGTTAATTCCCATTTGGAAACAAAAATACAAATGTAGATTTATTAGTATCTATTTGAAGAAGTCTTAGACATTATGTATACCTTCGAACAAGACGACGACGTACACCCGTAAAATGAAACGCGATCCCAAGTGGCAACGAATAACCACGATGCCCTGAATCTGTAAAACTGTGGAAAATACGTCTGGACCTCCTCGCTAGCCATGTCCAGTAGGCTATTGTTTGTTGTCTCTCGGTACCAAACTGTACCTCCTTTTCCTGTGTCCACATCGGCCCAGAACGGAGCTATCATTCTTGCGTTATTTTCAACAGGAAAGGGGTTCGGTGTGAATGTCGATATACGTTGTAGAAACGAAATTACACCGTTTGTATTGACCTAAAAAGTAAAATAACTGTTTGGATACATTGATTTAAGACTGTGGGGTGTTGTTACTATACACAATATATGCAATACCTTAGCAATATTGTTACTTAATTGTGTTGTTTCCAAAGGGTTGCTACTCCATATCTTGTATATTTTTTGCAGATTCTCATTTGACGTGATTAAGTTATTGATATGGTGTCAATACTTGAAATGAAATGAGACTACCCAAGAAGACATACTACATATGTCACCAACTGATATATATGTATCAAAAGATTTAAACATCTATCATTTATAAAACCCTATAATGTGAACAGGACGTTTTGTTTGTTTTGTTTGCATGTTGTTGTATCTGCCATTGAAAAGTGTTTACTATTACAAAGACGTTACCAGATTTAGGCGAAGTGTCATGAATTCTGACCTATGCATGGTATTCTGTTTGTTTGTTTGTTGTTGATTTCCGCCACACTCATCAATTTTTCAGTTATCTGAAGGCGTCCACTTTTTGTAGGTGGAGGAGAGAAATCAGATACAATGTACCCGGGAAGAGACCACCGACCTTCCGAAAGTAAACTGGCAACTTCCTCACATATATCAGCGCTAGCGAGAATCGAACCCGCGCCGACTAGAGGTGAGAGGCCTTATGATTTTGAGAGCGATACTCTAACCACTTGGCCAAGGAGGCCCCTTTGCCTGGTATTCTGATGCGATATACAGAAAGAAATTTACAATGGCAAATCATTATTAATTGGTTCAGTATGATATTTCTTAACTATTTCGAGTATATTGAATCAGAAGAATATATGCTGACCTTGGTTAAAATGGTGCTACGTATGTCAAAATGGCGATTGAAAACGGCGGACGTCCGAATTTCCTATTTTTCTCTTTATGTGGAAAAGGGATTGATTGCTTGGGGATTAATTTCATTTAATGGCTGTTAAGTAGATCAAATATGATTAGTTTTGAATTTCCGTGGCGACATCCATTGAACCGGTTTACTCTTTTTGAAAACTGAGAAACCATCTTTTACATGATAAGGAAATTGTGATCCCTGACACGGGGCACCCTTTAACGTGTCATCCAAAGGACATGGAAGTTGAAATCGGTATAAAAAGTAAAGGATATCACATTTTATGTAAATAAACAATTGTATTATAAGATTATCCAAATTTTGCTATACAATCGTATTCGTGTAAAAATGCTATAAAACTACGATATAATAGTCAATATTTGTACGGATTAAGTAAGTAAAGTAATTAATTAACAGTATTCAATCCTGTAATACCTACAGATTGATCGATTTCATATTGATTAACGTCCCGCTCGAGAATTCTTCACTCATATGGAGTCGTCATCACTGCCGGCGAAGGGCTGCAAAATTTAATCTTATGCTCGGCACTTTCGGCCTTTGAGCATGGAGGGGTATTTATCGTGCCACACCAGCTGTGATACGGAACCTCAGTTTTTGCGGTCTCATCAGACGGACCGCCCCATTCAGTCGCCTCTTACGACATGCAAGAGGTAATGAGGACCTATTCTTACCCGAGTCCTCACGGGTTAATTCCTACGGAAAATAATTCCTATAGAAAATACAAATCAGAGAGATGGGCAAACATGAACCCCTGGACATACGAGAGATCGTATCAGGTGTCTAGGAGAGTAAGCATCCCCTGTCGACCGGTCACACCCGGAGTGAGCCTTATATTCCGATCAGGTAAACGAAGAAATCCGCAGTCAGAATCAGTGTGCCAAGAACGGCCTAACAATTGCTATGAAACACGTCAGGCAGCATTTAACTTAATGGAAAATTGTATTAGCAATCTAGATCGTTATAACGACCATAAAATTTGCGAAATGCTGACTTTAGACGAAACTGTACAAACACCTGTAACATCAACTTCTTTGTCCGTAGTCTGTCTCGATTTAAAAAATGATCATAAGCAGAACAAGTTCTTGCGTATCGAATCAGTTGGGAGATATAAACTCATGTGTAGGTGAAAACGGAATACTGCCACATAGATAAGGGAATTTGACAATGGATAAATTGACATTATCCCATTTGTCATAAAGATGACTTGTTAGTTCGCCGCCAGTCTCTATTTTCAGTAAAATATTTAAGTACGAAGCAGATGTGGAAGACGTTGGGGTGTCCTTTATTTCAAGTTCACTGGGATATATCGAATCGACATACGAATGAAAGTGATCATTGTTAATAGATAAAACGTCGTCAATATATCTAAATTTCGAATTGAAGGCCACAGGAAGAGATTTTTCTTCTCATGTAGAAGCTTTTGCACCGATTACACTCTATCAAAAGCAATTTTAACCACTGTTGTGTGAAATGTTTTGTACTCGATGACGCCCGTCACCTAGAGTTTCAATGTTTGACGCCTCAATAGAAAGATGACGTAACACTTATTTTGCTGTTGGAGTTCCACTTCAAGTTCTGGAAACTTCATTTTCAATATAAATGCACTGTTATTTCTATGATATTAAGCTCTAATAGACGAATACTATAAGCACTTGTGATTAAAAGCATTTTGATGTATCTGGGAGACTTACGGAATTATTTTTGACAGCCGAATTGTGACAGTTTTGTTTGTGAATTCAGCTCGGCATTCAAACCCGCAAAGGACGCTCTATTTCTATGCCTGTCATAAGTTAGTATTTTGTTAATGTATATTTTTTTTTTTTTTTAAATTGTAAATAGTGTTTATTTTTAAATTGTTTGTTATTAAATTCTGCTGCGTTATTAAGGGCTATTCTGACTTATAACAGAATTGGGGGCTCCTCCGGGAAAAATAGAAAGAAGTATCGCATTTTTCAGAATTTGAATTTCATTGTTCTAACATTTATTAAATTTTATAGCCAGCAGAATGCAATATGTTTTTCTTGCCTCGCTGAATGTTCAGGTTTTTAATGCTTTGAGAATGTTTTAGCTGTACACTTCGGGCAGAGAATGATAAAGCCGAGAGAGAAAAAGGAAACGAAAGAGCTGAGGGAGAAAAAGAAAATGAAAGAGCGAAAATAGAAAAACAAAGACAATTTGAATTAGAGAAATTAAGACTACAGAGCAGACTTGTCAGAGACTGTTGTAATTACCAATGTCCACTTTACCTCATCCCAGAGAATCTCAGCATACATCTCCTGTTATACCATGTCCCGCAGGGATCCGAGTTAGAATAGATCCTCAGTACCCCTTGCTTTTCGTAAGAGACGACTAAATGGGGGCATTCTTTCGGTTGACACCGTAAAAACCGAGGCCCCGTGTCACAGCAAGTGTGGCACGATAAAGATCCCTCCCAGCTCAAAGGCCGTAAGGACAGTGCCAAATGATGATTTAGGTCCAGGTTTTGGGTCGTGGTCTCCTGACACATTCTGCAGTACAGCAGGGATGGATGTCAAATTCTTTGATGTTTTGTGAATTGTTTTATCAATTGTGAAAGAGTTAGGTAAGCTGATTACTTCGGCACAGACACACCTTTTAGGGGCCTCCGTGGCTGAGTGGTTAAAGCATTGCGCTAAAAATCACAAGGCCTCTCACCTCTAGTCGGCGCGGGTTCGAATCCCGCTCGCGCCGATATATGTGAGAAAGTTTGACAGTTTACTTTCGGAAGGTCGGTGGTCTCTTCCCAGATACATTGTATCTGGGTTCTCTCCTCCACCTACAAAAACTGGACGCCACCAGATAACTGAAAAATTGATGAGTGTGGCGGAAAACAAACAAACACACCTTTTAGTAACGACAGGACCACCTGTTATTTGTCTGCTCTAATAGGAGACTTGTGTTTATCACTTAAAGGATTTATATGACGAGAGATCATGATTGGGGACCGTTTCTGTGAATCTTAAAAAAGTCCTATAGTGAACTTTGTGTCAATCTCAAAATCGCACACATCCTCGAACATATTAGTAATAGGCTCTACGGGTATAGGGGAAAAGCTATGCTTTACTAAAATATCTGTAGATCTGATCGATGTAGGGCGTGTTCGTAAAGTGCCCCTATCTATTGGGCCTAATTGCCTGGTCGCCCAAATCAAATAGGATTTTTTCTTTCCAACTCCCGGTAAAGCTCTTCTTATCTACATGAATTTATGTTCAGTATAGCTACGGGCATTAAGGTAGGGAAAATGATAATATCACACACGGATTGTGAAGATGACATCTATTTACTAAACTGCCTAACAACTAACTGCACCGACATAGAGAA
Source organism: Ostrea denselamellosa (assembly GCA_024699665.1). Taxonomy (NCBI): domain Eukaryota; kingdom Metazoa; phylum Mollusca; class Bivalvia; order Ostreida; family Ostreidae; genus Ostrea; species Ostrea denselamellosa. The sequence continues at coordinate 23,716,711 of JAMZEH010000005.1, read as the reverse complement.
GTTAATCATCTTAAAATGGAAAAATATGGCTGCCACTTTGGCACCAAAAATTCACAAAAGGTAGAACACTTCGATCCTAAACTCTGTCTCATCGAAGAAACTAGCCAAAAAATCATGCCTTACGAGTATTAGTTATGTATTAGTTTATTACCCCAAACCTAGTAAGCATCTAATACTCGCACCTCAGCAGGCGTGGAAGCAGCTCGCAGCGCCACTGTTGTGATTACCTAGTTTCACCTTTACCTAATCCCAGGGAATCTCTGTACATATTTCCTGTTATCTCACACAGGTCATGTGGTCACACACTGCTTCCGTTAGGTGCACCTAATACCCTACTATTACTATAGGACTGAATTTGATGTTCGTTCAAATTTCAAGAAAAATCAGTTATAAATATTTTCGGCACTTTGAGAGTTGCGGAAAATTTGAAATGGTCGCGAGATGTTTGTATGTTACATAGTATTGATTAGCAAAGCCATCAATGTTTACTGTAGTTTACTTGTTTTTGCGCAGGCCATAGATGAGAGTTCAGACTATGACATGTCGCGATCTTAAAAGCCCATGAATAGTGTCCGAAGCGTACAGATAAAAAAATTTAGAAAATACAACAATCAGACATTTGTTTGATTTGCAAGAGAAAAACATCATTTATTTGATCAATGGTTGAGATCCAACAGAATAAATGATAATTTCAAAAACCTTTGTCAATTCATTCTAGTAGAAGACTTTAAGAGATTTGTTCAACTAGATTTGATAACACATTCAGAAGATAAGAATGTGAGAACTTCGAGTTCTTTGCTAAATCTAAGAAAAGTAGTTTATCGAAATGTTCAAACTCAAATAAAAAAGTGCTTCAGAGTTTCAATCAAGTCCCCAGTCACCACCTTATGGCGGTTCTACGTCCGATCCAAGGTCAGGACGTTCTGAAGGTTCCTACTGTGTAGGATCACTTCCTGCTTGTACTTATTGTATGAAAAAATGTTATTACCCGATTGTGAATGAATTAAAATAAAATTACCTTGACAAACCACATCCACATGCTTGTATAGCATTTAGAAATGATAGGAAAGTCTTTATTTCGTTTTGTTCTGATATCCTGATGTTTAAGGTTAGAAGTCCAGTTTCGTTATTCTATGGAGGGTTATAAGCCCTTTTTGTCTTAGGAATTTATTTCACTCAATCGCTCTAGTGAAGGTAAACCTTTTCAGATTTTGAGAGATCCTGGCGTTGAGTAGACTTTGTTGTTGGAGAATGTATTGCCTATGTCTGAACAGAGATCTACTGGTGGGTCAGTTTTCTTACAGAGTGTTGAGCTAGGCGCAATTAATTTCCCATTTTACAGAATTCATCTGAAATCAGATTTAATAACTGAACCAGTTATCATAGGTGTTCGATCTACTACTACTGTTCAAGGCGTTTCCTTGTTGATAGGCAACGATTTAGCTGGTGGCAAAATTGTAAAATCCGCAAGTCTTGATATGTTTGTAAGATGGTAAGTAAACCTAATCAGAAAATTCCATCTGCTCCTCTCCAACCCATTCTTGAAGAACCATTTAGTTGAGATTTGAATAAACTTAAATCTACACTATGTCAGGAAGCATTGATATAAATTTCAACTCTTTCTGGCCTTGTAGTTTTTAAGAATATTTTTAAATGACCCCATCCCTATTTTTGTCTTACGTATTTTGCAATACTTCCTTGTGTAAGATATACAACGGTTAGAAACACGTATTGATTGCACTCTATTATGCTTCAATTCTACACCCAAAATTGTTATTGGCGGTCGGAAGAAATCTGAGACGCTTCAGTTCAAATGATTTCATTACATATGAGATCTTACTTTAATGACGTTTTATTTGTCAAACAGGTGCCAAATAATTCTGATAGTTTAAAAGAATTTTACATGCTATCATAACAGTTGATATCTACGGGGTGCAATAACTATTTTCTGACGTGCCAGATCTGATGATGTATAGCTAGCGCTGCGTTCGATTTAGATATATAAGGTCATAGGGCATAAAGATTGATTGATTATTTATTGCTTTCCGCCACACTCAACAATTTGTCAGTTATCTGGTGGCGTCCAGTTTTTGTTGGTGGAGGAGAGAACCCAGATACAATGTACCTGGGAAGAGACCACCGACCTTCCGCAAGTAAACTGGCAAACTTATAGGGCATAAAGATAAACATTGCGCATCTATATATATATATATATATATATATATATATATATATATATTTATCCTTTTTATAAACTAGACGATGAAAGCAGACGCACCAACCAGACACAGTTTTCTTAACTGCCTTAGATTTTACGCCATAATTGACCGCCGCACCATGGATTCATGGTATGGGAACCTAAGAAAAGCAGCAGCTATGGATGATACGCCTGTATGAAATATTCTATTTGATACAATGATAATAACGCATTTATAATAATATACCATGGTTTTTAATTATCCAACAGAAAAACTATAAATATCATAAAAACTTTAATGTTCAATTTCTATGAAGAAAAATGTACAGAATTACAAGAAACATGAGGCCGTACTGGGCAACAACAAATACGAAAATTGGTGAGAGAAAAAAAAAATCAGTATTTTATTCAAATTCCACAATTTCGTTCTATATGCCAAATACCTCTTTCATCAGAAACAAATATTTCATGACATCGACTATTTTCTGTCGTAATTCAGTGTAAGCTAATTGGGTTGTGAAAGCAATTTATTGATTAAAAAATTATTCCAAAATCTACACCAAGTCATGAGGAAAGTGCAAACTTTATTGCCAACGTTGTAAACAGTAATGAATGTCTACAGCTCAACTATAAAAATTGTTATTTCCATTGATAAACAGTAAAATGTTCTAAAATAAAAAGTCCTTTTTTTCATCAAATTCGTAATACATAATAATTCGTAACAATATACTTGATATTTGAGTTACAGTTCATACTCACAATTAATTTGGAGTGTTGGTGATTGAAAAACGGGAAGAGAGTTGAGATATGAATGTCTGCAGTGCTCCCATCGTCATTTTTGTCCATGGCTGTGTCTCCGTTCTCGCTTCCAAACGGAAATAAATCGTTCAAAGTTAGACAGACAGCGAAAGGTGCAAAAACAAGGAAAGTAAGAACAGAAAAACACTGCATGTTTCAGGAGAAATACACACTGCAAGATATGAGTCTCTGAGCATCAAGAGTAAATATTTATATTTGAAAACTTCCGGGTTTCGAAAACTACCCAATGGCATTCTTCGATATTCCTATTCTTTCTTTAAAATGATTTGTCATAGTGTACTGCTCTAATTAATTTCATATTTATCTATTTCATTTTTGTGCAACCCCGTGTTAGAATAAGCCCTTTGTTTGTCGTAAGAGGTACTTAATGGAGCCGTCCTTCGGTTAAGACCGCAAAACCGATGTGCAGCATGATAAAGATCCTTCCCTGCTCAAAGGCCGTAATCACCGAGCATAGGCCTACATTTTGCAGCCCTTCACCGTCTCCATATGAGTGAAAAATTTTCGAGCGGGACGTTAAACAATAAACAACAAACCACACAACCATATTTGCGCATAGTTGGAAATATTTTATGCATTTATTTATGTAAAATACTAAACGATATCATTACTCATATAAAATGATTGATTGATTGATTATCTATTGTTTATAGCCGCTTGAGCAATCTTTCAGCCATCCCGCGGCCCACTCCACACAAATGAAAAGGCGCGATACAAAAGCAGAAATATATTTGATTGATTATTTAGAGTTTTACGCTGGTTTGGCAGTATTTCAGCCATTTTACGGCGGTTAACCGACTGTAAAGTGTTTAGTTTAGAGTGTTGCAGTTTCCCTGACGGCCCCCAATTAGCCTGCTCTTGTTCGAAAATCAGGGAAACGATCTTTTGCGTGCCAAGGGGGTTGTGATCCTTGACACGGGGCACCATTTAACGTCCCATCCGACGGACATATCATAGAAAATGAACACAAAAATCATATTTAACATAATTTTAATATTTTCATAAAAGTTATTTTCGCTATCCAAGGGTTCTGAACCGTTTCTCTCATCTTACATGACAATCATGACTTTAGTATATAATATTCTTTATGTATAACACAATGCAATACTGATATCTTCCTTGGTGTGGTTATTTCTGTCTAACGATACAAACGCTATCGAATTAACGCGCTCTACCTATAATTTAACAGATTACTAAAGTCGTTAAACACCTCATGTTCTACTAATCTGATTTGATATCCTTCCAAAAAAAAAATCTCAAACACTACCTTTATGAAGTATTATGGAAAATGATATCCGAAAAAGACCAGGTAGATATACAGTAAAACGCTTGTTTGATCAAGAAGCAGTCATCGTTCAAAACACCTATATAAAATTTACAAATCACCCTTTCATATCAAAACTACTTCCTTTCTGGTACTGTAATTTCAAAAGCAGTTTACACGGATATATAATACTATTATATCAATCGTATAGGTACATTTGTAGCTATTAATAAAAATGCATGAAATTTTTCATTTGATCTTTTATAGAATTGTGGTAATTGACAATTTCTTAAGCGACATAATGGAAAAAAAGCTTTCAAAAAATACTCAATGATTTAATTTTGTTGGATATATTCTTTGGAAAAATCGCAAAAAACGACAACATTACACCTGACAGCATCATTACGTAACGCTTTTCTGCAAAAATAATTCGTTCATTATTTATATGGATATCTACAATTCTATTTTTAAATAAGATAAAGCATATTATATTGTAATAACAGTGAACTAATTGTTTACTTCTAATCGTTTATCTAAATTGCTTTCATTATGTACCTTCGTGTTTAAATCCACCCTTGGCTGCTTATTGGACAAAGAATTGCGACAATTTGTATGAAACACATCAGACAGCATTGTAACAACCATAATATTTGCGAAATGCTGACTTTAGACGAAAGTATTGAAACCCCTGCAATATGTAATACACACACAATGTAACCAAGGAGTAAACGTAATTTCACAATCTAATTAAAATCACATTTTCTCTAACCGTTCATCTTCGCAAGCAAAGGGGTTTCGTCTACTCCACTCCCCACAAATCCTTGGCATATTACGCCACGAAAACTGTTGCCAAATTTTCGTTGGTTCCAAGGTTCGATCTTGGAACCAGTGATAGGTAAAACACATCCAATGTGAAGAAGAATTTTCACGTTCGGGAAAACGTCCCTATCTATAAAGTTGAAAAGATTGAGCAGATTGCAGACCTTGTCTGAAGTTTCTTTGCTCATGTTAATACAATAACGTCTCCAATCTCTGAATTCTTTCTCCAAGTCCTTTACAGAAAGACAAGGCAGGTCGCTGCCCCCAAAATATTAGTTCTGAGGCACGTTTGGACAATTCCTCGTGTGAAATATTTGTCACATTGACAGGCAACAAAGAGCATATCGAATATGCAGCCAGATCTTCTTTCTGAAACCTCGTATTTAATTCACTGAGGAAAATGTCCAGAAATGGAATGACCGTGACAGATCTATAATAATCTCTTGGATTACTTGTGGAGACAGTTTCACTGTGTTGCTGCTTGGAGCAAACCCTTGGGGTTTTAATCACTATTTTAGGGTTGTCTGCAATTTGTTTGGCATCTTCAAAGCAAGACTCAAATTCGGTATCTAACGCTCTACGAATTTCTTTGATCCTATCCACGTACTCCTCAATTAACTTACTTGCAGTGAAAATGTTAGTATCTCTTTTCTGAAGTTTGAGAGTCAAAGGCTTTATTGTGTCTAGGACATACCTTACAAACACAAATGTTATCAACACAGAGAAGGACATCATTGAAGCCAAAAGCCCCTGTGCGATCATTTTAGTTTGTCTATCCCAAGGTCAGTCTTCACTGATACTTTCATCAAGGTTTTGATTGAGAATGTGCTGAAGACATTTGATGATGAACTTGTACATAGTGTAGAATACATCAAAGCAGATATGACGCTCAACCCACCTAGTCTTACAGAATCCAACTAGTTTCTTTCTGGAAAGATCTACAGACCCATCATTTTCTATAATAGTCTCAAGAAACCCTTGTCATTTAAGGGTTGTTTGTTTGTTTGTTTTACGTCCCGTCGAGAATTTTTCACTCATATTGAGACGTCACCAGCTGTAGGTGAAGTACCAAGAATTTAGACCTATGCTTAGCGCTCAGGGCCGTAGCAGTGAGGGTTCTTTAACGTGCCAATGCCTACCGTGACACGGGGCCTCCGTTTTTAAGGTCATATCCGAAAGACCCGTGATTCTCACTTCTAAATGCCGAGCGTTTGGCGAAGGAGCAATCACTGCCTATTTTTCGTCTTAGGTTTGACGCGGCCATGGCACGAGCGGGGCTCGAACTCACGACCTCCCGGTTGTGAAGCGAACGCTCTAACCACTGAGCTACCGCGACACTGAATTAAATACAGCTATCATATTCCTCACAAGGGGTAATTTGCAGGCTGAAGTGATGCTCAGATTCAATACATGACTCCAACAGTGTGTGTACAAAGCTAATTTGTTTAGAGACTTGATTCGTCCCTGACACCCGCGTTTTTCTGATGTCATTGCTGCTACACCATCATATGCTTGCCCTCGCATATTCTCAATCGGAATTGCAAGCAAGCGGAGGATTTCAATAAGTTTATCAGCAATTGCTTCCCCAGTTCCGCCTATATTTGCAAAGTCAAGAAATTCCTCCTTAATGATGGCAGGGTGTTCTCTAGAATCTAGAAATCTGAGACACAAGACTAAAACTTCTTTGTTAGCTCACTTGCCAGTTACCTCATCAGCTATGATGGAATAAAACCCCCTCCCTTGTAAACTCTTCATAATGTTACCTGTGATGTGATTTCCAATGAGTTGGATAACCTCATTCTGAATGGCTTTTCTGGTATATAGGCTGCTCATCATGCTTTGCCAACAGCTGTAATATTGCCAGGAAATTACCTTTATTTGAGGAATCTCTTGTGGTATCATCTCTGTGTCCTCGGAGAGGAATATTTTGTTTCCCACAAAGAATGATGGCATCGACTATTTTCTCAAGCAAATTTATGTTGTGCTGATACTGTGCCTGATTTTGCTGATTGAGTTTATACGAAAGAGACGAAAATGGCACTTCGGATGTCATCTTGGTTGTGTAATAAACAGATCTGGCACTCTTGTGGTGTTCTGAATTTTGATTCTTTAAAAGGACTGATGTTTTTCCAAGGGCTTTTTTATACGCAGTAAATGTTTGCGTGACAAATATATTTTGATGTTAGACATCTGACTGAGAGAACATGACACAAAACTTACAGACCGCCATTTAACAGTTTTCTGAAAGTCAACCATGAAAACTGATTCATCCAAGAAGATTGAAATGATAAAGTCTTTTTGAGTTCACCCGTATTCGTTGTTTGAGCACGACCTGTTTTTAACTTGACGACATCGTCTGGCAAGGGTTGATTCTGAATATAACTTATCCTTTCAGCTGAGGACATTGTGTTCAACTTTATTGCACCTGATACAATTTTACCAAGATAGGGAAAATCCGAATCGTCAAAAGATGTTTTATCTTTATCATGTTCTGTTGTCTTAATAAATTCATTGTCATCAGATTTAATATCCGTCTTTTCATTTTGTGAATCCATGGTGATCTCCGGGGTATCTTCTGATTCAATACAAAGTTTTGACCTTTTATGGGCAGGCTCCTTTATTTCATTAGATTCAGTACGTAAAACTGGGAAACAAACCACAAAATGATTTGGTGACCAATTTTTTGGGTTGCTGTTTTCAGTGTGTGACCAAATGATGCAGATGGGAGAACCCTGACGAACCTTTTCATCTACAATGGCTTTATTTCTTGATGAAGAAAATGTCTGTTTACAGCAACATTTTGTATTGTTGGATAAATGCTATATATTGGATGATTCAGGGCATTTGCCGCTGCGACAAAATAAATCAAAGAACAATATTCCCCTGATTTGATTACATTTAGAGTTTCATTCTGAATCGACTTGAGAAAAAATTCCCCGGTTTAATTGATCTGTCCGATACTGACATCTCCACAACATACTTTACACTTGTGAACTGAGAACACATCTTGTCGTAAGTTGCCTGTTCTCGAATGTTTTACAAGTTCTAATACGGTCCCGACACGAAGTTCGATATGTCTCTCATCCTGACCAAAATTGGCTTTAGAGAGGGCCCTATAGATTGTTTTTGTTTGTTTGTTTGTTTTACGTCCCGTCGAGAATTTTTCACTCATATTGAGACTTTGCTCTGCAGCACTATCAAGTGGACATATAGCACCGTCCCTTTCCTCTCCACTTCCTTTAAAGTGCGACCACACCCCAATGACATTAATGCTATAAATGAAATACCGATTTAAAAAAAAATATAACTTTCATTAGGCAGTTTGAAACAAATCTTCAAAATAAAAAATATATTATTCATAATTATTTTTCTACCTTTACATAATATCAATGTTTCTTAGCCCTGCAATATTTCTGTAGGTGTTCATTTATTATTATTAATAATAGAAAATCAAAGTCTTCAAGAAGTTAAATAAGATTTAAATTTCTTTAAGATAATACCCAACGGGAAGAAGTCTATGTTTAAATTCTACATTGTAACCATTGAGCTGACGGGTATTGAAACAGATTTTAACACATTGCACTGAATCATCATCAAGAAGTTGGGATATCCTCTTTCAATTGAAGATGATTTTGGAACATTTTTCATGTAACAAAACGGGTTCCAAAAATACAGACATGGATTGGGAATTCTTTCGGCTAAATATCGATCGATAGACAAAGTTTAAGTGTTTGGGGAATTACTGTTATAATGCTATTATATTTCATTACACTTTTTATTGACATTTGTCTTAGGCTAAGAAATACAACCATCGTCAAAAAATCTTTAACTCCTTCCCTATACCAGTTTAATAAAAACTGTTTTTTATATTAGAACTGTACCACACTGGAATATTCTGAAAATTGCTTTGTATAGTTGGCGGTTTCTGACTACTCTACACACAGGAAAGCCAAGAATTTAAAACATCCTTCCAAAATGTATTGTTTTCTTTGAAAAAGCCTTGCAAAATAAAAATATCTCCAAACTCGTATCATTGAAAAGTTTTTAATCGTATTAAAAAAGAAATTGTATAGTCGATTACATTTGTACAATGAAACTTTGTAATTTTATTGAAATTAACTGAAGGGATTGGAACTGCAGCTGAAACTATTTTTAAAATTATTTTACGCGTAAAAGTATTGTATCCCTCCCCAATGTGGGATTAATTCATAGCTTTCATGTTTCTGCTTCCGGCTATCTGATGAAAACGACTCGAGTTGAAAATTTCAATGGCGGGTCAGTTAATATTTATGTTACGCCGACAGTGTAATACAAGTAGATAAAATGATATATACTGCATGAAGAACTCGAGACCTCTTAATCTTTTTCATAATTACACCTTGGATCATACTTCAGTGTTTATTTGTATTTAATTATTAAGATATCAGTGAGGGTGCATTTGTTACTTTTGTTCAAAGGCGTGATTGATCTAAAAAGTTTATTTCATTTCTGTCGTAAGAGTCAAAGCAATGGCTTCAATGCATTTTAGCGTGTAAGGAAAGTGGAATATTTAAGTTGAAACGTACAAGCACTTTTACCAAATGCCCCTAATGGACTCTAACTATATACCCCTGATTGACTCTGACTATATACCCCTGATGGACTCTATATACCCCTGATTGACTCGGGACTCTATATACCCCTGATGGACTCTATATACCCCTGATGGACTCTGACTATATACCCCTGATGGACTCTATATACCCCTGATGGACTCTGACTATATACCCCTGATGGACTCTATATACCCCTGATGGACTCTGACTATATACCCCTGATGGACTCTATATACCCCTGATGGACTCTATATACCCATGATGGACTCTATATACCCCTGATGGACTCTGACTATATACCCCTGATGGACTCTATATACCCCTGATGGACTCTAACTATATACCCCTGATTGACTCTGACTATATACCCCTGATGGATAACGATGTACTCTTTTGCACAGTAGCACGTCAAGTTGCACTAGCCTTCTCCATTTTGTTGGTCGCTAGCAACCTTTTTTTCTATTCTTCCCTCGGTCTTGACCTCCCTTTTCATTTCAGCGGAGATAGACCACCTTCAAATTTCTTTTGGATCCCTCCCTCTATTCCAATATCTGGTTCCATCTTGAGCTGTTTTGTGGATTTCATCTTTGCTTCTCCTGTTGACATGGCTATCCCCACTGTCATTGTTTGATGACAGATAAAATCTTTCTTTCTATAAACTGTTTTTGGCATCAGTAACAGCGGTCATGCTGTTCATCGAAATAAAATATCGAAGATCTCACAGACTTAAATCCTACCAAAAGTCATTAACAGAGTAGAAAATATATAAATGAAATGAATGGATTGTTCAACGATAATAACATCAATAACATCACTAGGGGATCATTCTCTACATATGTCACTTTCCACATTTGAGGAAATTCACCCACCGATGATTTTCTAGAAAGAAATATTTCTTCCCTATGCATATTAATTCTTGAATCATGTTTGTAATGTTAGTCTGCCTATATGTATCTATATAAACGATATCAAACAATTCGAGTATAAGATTGCATGTAAATGCATTTGATGCGATATATACACAGAAACTTTAGAATTAATTGAACACAGGGCACTACAGGTCTATGCACTGGTCACATCATATACACAAACAATTGCATTTTCCCTATCGCAAGAATGTCTTTGTGACCTGTGGTCCACAGGGTAATTAGTATTCGCCAAAAACAGTGTTTTACACCAGCAACTTCTGTGTATTTTTTAACTATTATGAAAATATCTAGAATAGAGAAAGCGGAGTGAAATTTTTCACCACTAATGGAACAATCATTATTTATAAGACGTCATAAATTGTGTGTGTGTATGTGTGTGGGTGGTGGTTTCATATCTAAAATATGATAGACGGATAGCTGAAAAATTGCTCAGGCGGCTATAAACAAACAAAACAAACAAATCTAAAATATAAAATATGACAAAGTCTGTCCTCCATAATTCACCTAAAATCACTCTTTCTTTTTCACGTGTAACATGCATATATTGTGTTTATTTATATGAACTGTATGTAAAACCCCATGTACCATAATGTCGTGTGAGAGAATAAAACTGAAATGAACTACGTGTACTTTCACCTGACCTAATAGTAAAAGGTTGTGTGGGACAAGCAGGACATAGTTATCACAGGTACTTAATATTAATATTGGTATTGCGATTTGATTATCATTCTATAAATTAGCTAAGTATATGAACATTAATGTAATATTTGAGACATGTACCTTAAACGCTATATTTATAATAATGCTTATCTCATTCCTTTTTATCAATTCTAGAATATCACTACTAAATGATGCACTTAACGTTGTAGAATTTTCCGCTAAAAATAATGTTACAATGAATAGAACTTTTAACCACCCTCGTTAAAGTTTAACGACCATATTCAACTACCCTGTTCGCTTGGGGGAAGCGGTCCATAGTTATCATGACCTCTGTATACTGGACAAAACTGCATGCATAGAGCATTTTTAGGGTTTATTTATCATAATAATTGAACTGAATCGATATAATTTTATATCCACACATGCAATGGACATTTTTCTGAAAAATTTGGAAATACTTTAATTCTACATCGAAACTACTGGAAGTACATTAACGTTCTGCAACCAGAAATCATAGCAAAAGAATTTTACCGATGTTACTGTTTACGTGTTTTTAAATTGAATTTTAAATACACCGCCGCGTCTGTCACAGTTTGTTTACCTTGTTGCCAAGCAATTCAGCAGTGCATGTAAAACTTGTCAACAAGTAAAATGGCCGTTAAATAATACAGGTATCAAAATGGATTTTATATCGACTTTCCTGGTGGTATGTACCCTGTGTGTATCAAATTCCAAAGCAGCACTAAACGCAGGTAAATGTAGTGTACACTGTTGATCAATTTTTCATTGTACAAATGAATATATGCTACTCCTTTATTTAAAAATCTACTTGGTGCTTCCCTCCCTTTGAAGTGTCATTCATGTAATATTAAACTAATATTCATTGATAATCATTGGTTTATCGAAATAATGAGGGGGATTTCAACTTTTCAAACCCTTTATTTATTCCGAATGGACATTATTTATGAAAAGACACGAATTTATTTTTGCATGGAAAGTGATTTTGTTTCAAAATACAAACTTAATTGTCTTTACTTCTGTGGGTTTATCAAAAAGCTGTCTTTCAGATTATCAATTATAAATCACTGTCCCAAACCAAATATGCAAATATAAAAATACATGGAAATATATGAAAAGTGATTTTATCTTCAGTGTATTTACCATCAACCTGCACCTCACCGCTGTCATCGTCTTTTACAACAAGCATGCGTGTACAATCAAGTACTGCACTGACGTATAGTGATAACGTCAACTGCGTCATCACCGTGTCCGCACCATCAGGACACAAGGTTCTAGCTTTACCTAGGTACAAACTCTGTCGACACCAACTAAATTCTCCTAAATTAAAGGGACTGGTTCACAATTTCTCCCCAATTTTTGTCTTTCACTTTTGATGATCAAAATCTACTGTCTAGTGTGTTTGCAACGTTTTACAAAATAAAACAATTAAGTTTACACATTATGATGGAAGCTCATCATAGAGAGTTTATTATTTGTTATGTAAACAAAGATTTAAGTATGTTATTGTTTACAAAGTTTTGATAATGTATGGTTATCGATCTAGGGTTATGATATATTGACCACATTTCAAAGAACAAATGCGCTATTTAAAAGCTAAAGTTGTCTATGCGAAACAAGGTTGCTTTAATTTACAAATTTCACATTTCTAAACATAAACAAAATTCGAGTCTTGTTTACATAATAGAGTGAAGGCTAAATTCCTTACTTTAAAGGGGTCAACATTTTGGTTGTCAACTTTGAAAGAGTTGCATTGAAAAAATATTTTTTTCAAAAAAGTGAATCAGTACCTTTAATCAGATTGAAAATCTATCACATTTAAAATGTGTATTTTGTTCAAATATTGCATTTATTGAATGGAAATTGTGTATCATATTAAATTGAAATTATTTTCTCTGGCAGGAGATTTGAACTCGAAGAACAACGATCTGGAGCTTGCGTGGACTATCTAAATTTTTACGACGGAGGTTCAACGGGTTCTACCAAGATTAATGCACAGCCATATTGTGACAGAACAGGACCGCACAACGTCAGTTCCTCCTCTACATCAATGACCTTGGAATTCGTCACTGACAGCAGTGCTGGCTACAGGGGATTCGATATCATATTTGCTGCCGTCACAAATGGTAATGAAACTTTAAGGAATAACGTAGATATTGCAAGCATTATAGTCAGTGCCGTGTAATATTTTTTGTGCATTTGATTCAGTTTGCTGGAACTTGTGGTTCCCTAGTCCTCTTCCGTGGTCACGCTAAGATTTTGAAGGCAAGTAATTTCCTCGAGTCAATAAGAAACTTTATAGTTACCATAAAGTGAACATATGCATCGGGGGGGGGGGGGGGGGGTGGGGGGGGGGTTGTTACTTAGTTTTAGCAAATAAACCCATACAGAAGATTCAAGAATTCAGTTTGAATAATCAATCACTTGATTCGTTAGCAAATTCTAACCTTGGATAGATAGATAAGATATTGGTAAACAAACATCATAATATCGTTCAATCATTGACAATTTCTGTCTACTCGTGACCATACAGCCCTAATCAGGTATTGTTGGTCGAGGCAAAATACCGAGATCAACCAATACCTGACCATTCATGTCGTTATAGCCACGCCGAGTAAATTAATGTCAATAGTTGTTTTATTTTAAAAAAAAATCACAATATTTGTACACTATATGATTTTGAACATAAATATAGCCTCATCCATCTGTTTTAACCTACTACTTATTGTGCTTTATCGGTCATTTTTTTCAGAGTTTAAACTATGACATTACAATATCTCGAACAGATCGCGGGTGACCTTAAGTAGAATGCTTTGCACTCCACTTTATCACAGTGATTTTTATTCCTTATTTTATTAGGAAAGTTTTAGGTGCATGAATATCTGCAGATCTGATGAATAATAATTTATTGTATTCACAACTTGTAGCAAATTTAATGAAACAATCAAACGTAAACTATAACATCTTCAAACGAAATAAAATATTCACCTATTCATCTACCAAAACCATTAGTATCAAACACTGGCAGAGCAAACAAAGCTATTTCAAACGGTTCATTGGAAGTATTAGTTCACGAGTTACGGCCCTTGTTAGCGTCCTTGTTGAAGACGCGGATCTGACCGCAATAGTCTAGAATGCGCGCGCGTCGAGTACTTGTGAATTATATGTCATGATAAATTCATAGATGTGAAGATAAAAAAAAATATAGATATCCATGTAATAGCATGAACAGCATACATGTCTGGAAATTTAAATTCTTTTAAAATATAACACTTTGCGATATTATTCAAACTGACATTTGTTACATTGAATTTAGAAATTGACCGATACAAAACTTTACATCTTTTGGTTTCTATTATTCGTTTAGCACCGTGTGCCACGGACTACTTTGGTTGTTCCAATGGTTTGTGTGTGGACAGAACATTGCGATGTGACAGTTTTAATCAATGTGGAGACGAATCGGACGAGACGGCGTGTACAGGTAAATGACTACGAGTGTATTTCAAGTTATGGTCATTTCATATTTCTGATATAATCACTTCTGAACTCGAATCCATTTTTTATAACATGTCTTATAGACTTACGTTTTGTATTTTTTTAAGCGGAGGAGCTTGGTATTATTGAAGATAATTCTGCTCTGATTTATGGACTGGCATTTGGTCTTGGTTCTGTCGTGGTAATTAGCATCATTATTGGAGTTCTGGTTTACAGACACTACAGATGGAAAAGATTTTTGAGAGAACCTATACCTAAAGACCATTATCAAAGCGCTTCCAGCAATTACCCCGTCACCAAGAAATATTACAAGCGAGCCTACCAGTCTTATACATACAACAGCCTAGACTCACAACTTCCATCACGTATGTCCAACGACTTTGAAACAGACGACGATCTTGATGCCGGGTCAAGACCAATGACACCATCTTCTGTTTCAAAGAAAAATAATCTGACGGTTCCAGAAGCAAAATCGGGAAAAATTAACCTACGAGCAAATACGGGAGCTAGCAATTGCTGATATCTTACTTTTTTACGAAATATTGAAACATTATGTCTATTTCGTTTATTGCCGAATTTTATACCATTGAAGTTAACTGCTTGTAATGAAAATATATTCAAAGTAGTGTTTAATTAACACAGAGACTATTTCATCCCAAAAAAAGAGCGTAAACTAACATAAAAGCAAGATAAAATTCCATCTAGATGTCTGCGAGTTATGGGACATTGCATATTATACTTGGAAAAATAATTCTATCAACTATACAGTTTTTACCACACGAATATTACATATTGTTTCATAAATCTTTACAATTATTTTCTCTTCGCGGGCGAAAGTTATTTATGTTTTTAATAAATATGAAAATATTAAAGCTGTGTTGTTACACGTGCGTCTTCCCAAATGCAAGGTGTTACATTTTAAGTTTATTTGTTATTTTTCGTACATCGCAAATGAAGCTGTGTGGATTCATGTAAAATCCCCCCCCCCCAAAAAAAGGTAGGAATAATGACTAGAAATAGGCAATTTTACATGCGATCTGGCGGTGGATACAAGGTTTACTGGCATGGAATTCATCAAGCTTATAGTTTTGGTAGATTATATATACGACAAAGTAAAATTCCCATGCTATTTTCCCACACTCTTGGGATATGTACACCTGTTTATTTTTATCTATGCTGTATAAAGTACCTTATAGCAACATCAAGGACCATTTCCTGTTTCGTACCAAACCATGACAATATTATCTTGACAGACAATTCAAAACCCATATAGTAGTGTAGTATACACGTGTATATTTGATTATCTAGTGATTTGTACATGTATGATTCATGTTGTAAAGAAAAACGTTTTCATTGGAAAAATTGAGATAGTGAGCTCCAAATTACATGAAAATATATGAAAATTTTTTTCTTTGATGAGTATCGATAAAATAGTATGTTTTTCTTAAGAGAATTTCAAATTATGCATAACAATGTAAATTTAAATATTCATAGTGGTCTTTTAATTCTTATCTAAGACTTGCATGTAACTCATTTAAAACCTATTCGTTTGATTGGTCGATTGTACATTGTTTAACGTCCATCTCAAGAATTTTTCACTCATATGGAGACGTCACCATTGCCGGTGAAGAGCTGCAAAATTTAGGCCTATGCTCGGCACTCGTGGCCATTGAACAGGAAGGGATCTTTATCGTGTCACACCTCGGTGTTTGCGGTCTCATCCGAAGTACCGCCCCATTTAATCGCCTCTTATGACAAGCAAGGGGTAATGGGGATTTATTCTAACCCGGATCCCCACGTGGACAATGCACCGAAGTAAAAGTGGTGTTTCTACTACATAACATGGTCACCAGTGTTTTATCTAGAGATGTACACAGATCTGTCTTTGAGCCTGAACTCACCCATGATGCAGGAGTAGCGAATTTCACGACACCCGAGGTGGATCAGGTGCCTAAGAGGAGTAAGCATACCCTGTTGACCGTTCCACCCCCACCCCCCGTCAGCCCTATCATGATCACGTAAACGGAGAAATCCGTAGTCAAAATTAGTATGCAAAGAACGACCTAATATTTGGCATGAAACACAACAAACTGGTTGTATTTGTAAATCAGAATGTCACGTATTACGCAATTCTTACTTTAAACAACATTATTGCTGTGAGGGGATAAAGGAGATTTTTGAAAATTTAATGCATTTTCAATATTTATGAGCCGTAATGTTCCGTCTTAACACCACATTCCCTGACTCACACAAATTTTGATGAATATGACCACTATTTCAGAGAAATTGTGCTCTAATGTTAACAGTCAACTGACTACGAAAGTCATAAACTTAGAGCAAGACATCACCTGAGAGACACGCAGTCTAATTAAATATGCTAGGCCGCGCGGAACCAAAATCATATAAAGAAATATGTAATATCAACTGAAAAAACATTGTCACCTTTGTAAATACACTACAATATTGACAAGGGTATCAAGTCAGACCAAGGGTGCGCTTAACAGTTCTTGACTAGGAATTCGGTGTTACAAATAATATCAAATGTAATGATTAAGCGCTTTGTTGATTAGGATATGCTGACTCAATTATTCAAATGAACATTTAATGCTGTGTTATACGACAAGGCAATGCCGAGGATTCTAAGTTTTCACAATCCTTAGTAAATACAAGGTCTTCTATACAATCTCTTCCCAGTACTACCATACGAGGGTTGGTCGACATGTAATGTGTATTGTACGACATCTCAAAGCATTCGACTCATAGTGACATGAACATTACATCCCTTCAAAGTATTCTCCGCGGTTTAAAAATACATAAATCCAATCTCTGAATCCATTTCCGAGACGCGTCACAGTACACTGATTTAGGTAGACCTCTGAGGTATTGACTGTGGCAGAGCCAAGGGCTTGTAGGGATTTGTAAAGACGACCAGATAGGAGCTTTTTAAATTTTGGAAAAAGGAAAATGTCGTATGGGGCTAGACCTGGCGAGTGTGGTGGTTGTGACAAGACGATAACCTTCTCCGACTTCAAAAATTGCTTCACAAGCTCAGATGTATGCGATGGAGCATTATCAATCCTGGGGCGTCGTTCATGATAACATTTCTTGAGCTTTTTTTAGTACAACACCTCGGTAATAACGTGTTTAGTTAGCTATATTTTGTTTCCCATTTGTCTTACTGGTTCGAAATAGTGAACCCGCGTTTCGTCACAAGTAACAATGTTTGCAAATTGTCCTTGATTGAATTTGGGAAACATTTTGAACAATTGCTTAGCGGTGTGTAACCGTTTTTGGTCATCCGTCAATATTTGAGGTATCCATCTGGCAGAAATCTTTTGTACTTTCAAAATACGCTTCAAACTGAAATGCACCCGCTATAGCGATATGCCAACAGCGTTGGCAATATAACATATTGTGTACCTGCCATCACTTTCAATTATTTCCCTGACTTATGAGACATTTGCCTTTCCTGTTACAGTCACAGGTCGGTCAGATTTTGCTGCATTTTTGACAGACTCTGTGCCAACCACAAACATCTTTCTCCACCTACGAACTGTCTCGTAAAATATACTATCAGACCCATAAACATCCCCCCATTTCAGTAAAAATCTGCATTACCGAATGACCGAGTTTTGTGCGAACTTTTATATAAGCTCTAATTTCTTCAATATTTTTAACCTCTTTCCCAACAATTTTTACAACAGCTGTCAACAACTGGCTCTATTGAAATGACTATTAAGTAACTATGTGGAGCTGAAGGCTGAAGTTTATACCGTTGGAAAGGTATTGGATAGAACTATTCAAGAGTAACATCATTCACGAAATTGTGCAAAGCATTATCGCGCTGTGGTACAATACACATTAAATATCAAACACCCTCGTATTTTACTTGCACATGTATAGACAACCACTGACTGCCTATTCACTGACAAGAGTTTTGTTTAAAAACTAATTTTTACCCTAGGTCAATAACAAAAATCAATGGTTTTCCGCGATAACATGGTGGTCATGTATAAAGTTCGAGTTGTCCAGTTCTAAAACTGTTAGAAGACGGAACAATTGTTGTCTATTCGTCGTATGCGACTTGAAAATATAGAGAATTGTGTCAAGGAATAGAAATGAGACGCACTGTATTCCATGGATCATATAAATAACATTTTACAGGCAAAATATAGGATAGCTTTCCATAAGTTGCGTTTCAAAGATACTGTTTTCCGATATCTGTAACTAATTTAATAGTCACGAAACAAATTGAACCACAGTATTTCAAATTTGAAACCTATATTTTAATATATGTACGTAGGTCCTCCAACAACTCAAGTTAAGTAGTTGTTATGTACAACTAATCATGTACACTTGACTTAACTCTTGTAGGACGCACTTTTCAAGGAAATTTTCATTTGGCGGGCCATGAGAACACGGAAGAGTGTTCTGCAATTATAATGAAACACATCAGGAATAGTTCATGATATATTCCGACCTCCTTTTACGTGTTTTCAGCAATTCCTATATAAAGTAAGAAATATTTATAGCAACTATATTATTCTATCTATGTTCTCTCAGATGACAGCCGTCGCTTGTCAACAACTTGACCCAGTCAGTTGCAAAGTTGATGACGCTGGGAGTCTTTTTTCCTGGAATATCCGGTTTGTTACTTCTCGATCTGTCCTCATTATCTTCGATGTTACTGAACATTTGATCCTCAGGTGTACATTGTAAAGGACAAACAGTGGCTTGTCTCAGTCTCACTTTTCCACCTACAATGCAAAACACTCTGTACTGTATGTTATGGGGGTTACTTTTAGATGTATTGTATATGTATATTGTCAATGTTCTATCGTGTGATTATTTATTTTAAAAACACGGGTCCCAGAGTAATAGGAAGAAATAAATTCTACATGAATGAGTCCTAAAATAAATTAGAAATTGTTTCAATGTTTATAATGGATATGCGAGCAATGGCACAGAATGACACCATGCCATTCTGTCAACTGGACGGTTACTGAAAGGAGGCTAAATGGCAGAACTCTGCCATTCAGTCACCTTTCCAGTGACAGAACTACCTTTCGGGACTGGAATTTGAAGGACTGAACCTTTCGAATCAAAGAATATTGCATACAACATGCGATTTTATGTTTTGCAACGGCGCGCAATGACAGGTCTGTCGCCCTCAGATGATACCCAAACCTTATTTTTAGCCTTAGAATAAGGTTGAAAATGATAGATCCAGGTTTCATCACCTGTAACTATCTCTTCCAAACAACGTGGGTCACATTTATCATATTTTTTTATAACTTGCGATGTAAGTCTATTCCGACTTTGTTTCTGCTCGTCAGTGAGCAAATGGGGCACCCAGCGCGTGCAGATCTTACGTAGCCCAAGTCGTTCACGCAAGATCTTCAAAACACTTGACGAATGAATACCACTTATTCTTCTATCTCTTGCATGGTATAACTTGCGTCTTCCTCAATTAACATTTTCACAGTAGCAACGTTCTTTTCCGTCAAAACGGAAATCGGCCTACCCACTCGAGGGTCGTTTTTAATTGACTCCCGACCATTATTAAAACGACGTACCCACTTGCAAACTGTAGCATATTTTAAAGCACCATTCTCATAAACCGTTTGCAAATCAGCATGAATTTCCGTTGACGGAAACCCGAGGTATGCTCGAATCTTACAATATACCCAGTTCAGAGATTATTCCATCCATATTGAACGCTATATTTTACTATAGTGTATAAAACCACGTGTTAAAAAAACCCAGCGCAGCGCGCACGTGGACCTCGTGCTCCGCATAACTTGATACCGTTCGAGAGAGGAATGATTACGCAAGTTCTGTGTAAAAAATCGTGCAACGTCATAATCGCGTTAAAAAGTTATAGGCTTACTCTACGAACTTAAAGTGTCCCTCGTATTACCAATCTATTTCGCGTGAATAGTGGTACATGTACAGTAAAACACGGTTATAGCGAATCTCCAAGGCCAGCGAAAACAGGTCGTTATAACCAAACTTCATTATATGCAATGAAATTTTCCTCTCACAGGAAATGTGAATAGCACTTCACAACAAGCAAAAAGACATTATAACCTTGTTGATTATAATGGTTTTACTTTAAACGTCTTCATATTCAGTGTCATACAATGTACAAATAAGTTCCTAGGTCAAATTAGTCACAGTAATACCTTGTTTTTCTGGCTTTTTTGGGGGGAAACACGGCAAAATCTGCGTGGTCAATTTCTCAGAACCTCGATGGGAACTTCCACTAGCTAGTCCTTCAAAATAGTATTGTATAACTTTATATCATATGATGTGCATTGAAAATATCATACATCGTATAGTAGTGGTACGTTTATATTTATATATTAACTACTATACCCAAATACTAGTTAAGGTACACGATCACTATTTTTTAAATGTAACTTTTCTTTTCCATGTATACATGCATCGTTACAAGATGATTGATTGTATATTGTTTTAAGTCCCACTTGATAATTTTTCATTCATATGGAGACGTCACCATTGTCGGTGAAGGGCTGCAAAAATTAGGCCTATGCTCGGCGATTACGGCCTTTGAGCAGGGAGGGATCTTTATCGTGCGACACCAACTGTGACACGAGACCTCGATTTTTGCGGTTTCATCCGAAGGACTATCCCATTGAGTCGCCTCTTACTTCAAGCAATGGGTACTGCGGACCTATTCTACCACGGGACGCGTTAGAAGAATAATATACTCGTTTGCGGGTTTGATTTGTTTGTTTGTTTGTTTTACGTCCCGTCGAGAATTTTTCACTCATATTAAGACGTCACCAGCTGTAGGTGAAGTACCACAAATTTAGACCTATGCTTAGCGCTCAGGGCCGTAGCAGTGAGGGTTCTTTAACGTGCCAGCGCCTACCGTAACACGTGACCTCCGTTTTTAAGGTCATATCCGAAAGACCCGTGATTCTCACTTCTAAATGCCGAGCGTTTGGCGAAGGAGCAATCACTACCTATTTTTCGTCTTAGGTTTGACGCGGCCATGGCACGAGCGGGGCTCGAACTCACGACCTCCCGGTTACGAAGCGAACGCTCTAACCACTGAGCTACCGCGACCGGTTTTGCGGGTTTGAAGCTGGTCAATGCACTTGCTAATCGAACGCACTGTCTAGTATGATTGATTGATTATATATTGTTTAACGTCCGCTCTTTCACTCATATTGAGACATCATCATTACCGGTGAAGGACTGCAAATTTAAGCCTATGCTTGGCGCTTATAGCCTTTGAGCAGGGAGGGATCTTTAACGTGCCACACCCGCTGTGAAACGGGGCCTCGATTTTTGCAGTCTCATCCAAAGGACCGTTCCATTTAGTCGGCTCTTACGACAAGCTAGGGGTACTGAGGATCTATTCTAATCCGGATCCCCACGGGATTGTATGTATGTATGTTTGTTTGTTCGTTTTACGTCCCGTCGAGAATTTTTCACTCATATTGAGACGTCAACAGCTGTAGGTGAAGTACCACAAATTTAGACCTATGCTTAGCGCTCAGGGCCGTAGCAGTGAGGGTTCTTTAACGTGCCAACACCTACCGTGACACGGGACCTCCTTTTTAAGGTCATATCCGAAAGACCCGTGATTCTCACTTATAAATGCCGAGCGTTTGGCGAAGGAGCAGTCACTACCTATATTTCGTCTTAGGTTTGACGCGGCCATGGCACGAGCGGGGCTCGAACTCACGGCTTCCCGGTTACGAAGCGAACGCTCTAATCACAAATAGATAGATAGTCTACCACTAACTGGATTGTATGTGTGTGTATAAATAGATAAATAGCGTACAACTAACTAATGCGTCCATTATAAAAGCATTTGATTGTGATAAACACAATATATGACAATATACTGACTATTTGTCTAATCCCCGTCTCTGTGGCCGAGTGGTTAGAGCATCGCGCTCAAAATCACAACGCCTCTCACCTCTAGTCGGCGCGGGTTCGAATCTCGCTTGCGCTGATATATATGACAAAAGTTGCCACTTTACTTTCGGAAGGTCGGTGGTCTCTTCCCGGGTACATTATATCTGAATTCTCTCCTCCACCAATAAAAACTGGACGCCACCAGATAACTGAGAGATTATTGAGTGTGGCGGAAAACAACAAAACAATCAATAATCTCCGAATAAATATATAAAAAAAAAGTAACATTGTGATTATGTTGACTGTCCATATTGTTTCAAAATGTATCAATATTGTGAAAAGGCGATCATACCTAATGCACGTCCAATGTTGATTGATTGTTTGTTTTACGTCCCGTCGAGAATTTTTCACTCATATTAGGACGTCACCTTCTGTAGGTGAAATACCACAAAATCAGACCTATGCTTAGCGCTTAGGGCTTAAGCAGTGAGGGTTCTTTAACGTGCCAACGCATACCGTGACATGGGACCTCCGTTTTTAAGGTCACATCCGAAAACCCGTGATTCTCACTTCTAAATGCCGAGCGTTTGGCGAAGGAGCAATCACTACCTATTTTTCGCCTTAGGTTTGACGCGGCCATGGCACGAGCGGGGCTCGAACTCACGACCTCTCGGTTACGAAGCGAACGCTCTAACCACTGAGCTACCGCGACCAGTCACCACTGTTGAGAGGTGTAGGTATTTCATATGCAGTATTGTTAAGGTTATTATCCTGTTGGTGCATGACCTTCAAAAATGGATAATTCGCCATTTCTATGTCAATCAAATATATGAATATGTTTTCTTTGTAAGGTTATAACCGGTCGCGGTAGCTCAGTGGTTGGAGCGTTCGTCTCGTAACCGGGAGGTCGTGAGTTCGAGCCCCGCGCGTGCCATGGCCTCGTAAAACCTAAGACGTAAACATAGGTAGTGATTGCTCCTTCGCCAAACGCTCGGCATTTAGAAGCGAGAATCACAGGTCTTTCGGCTATGACCTAAAAAAAAACCGGAGGTCCCGTGAAGCGCTAAGGATAGGTCTAAATTTGTGGTACTTCATCTACAGCTGATGACGTCTCATTATTAGTGGAAAATTCTTGACGAGACGTCCTGTAAAACAAACAATCAATTTAGGGTTATATCATTCCGTGGTAAAATTAATATTTAATATATATTAAATTTTATGACTCTTAAGTCAGAGTAGAAGTGCGTTCGATTAGCATTAGTTCGAACCCGAGAACGAGGCCATATTTTAAGAAATTCTGACAAAACGAAGTTACATGTGAAAAGCTTGAAGAAGATAAAAAACTAAATTTACACAGATGAAATAGTGATAATATATATATATATATATATATATATATATATATATATATATATACCCGTGCTCTTTTCGAAAACAGTAGGGAAGCAAAATAATTACCAGTAAGTGTACTGCCTTCTTTAGCAAAAGATTTCTGACGCTCCGACTCTTGCTGCTGAAGTGCCCTCCAAGCTGCAGCTCCGGTTGGACTGGATTCATATCCACCTTAAATATGAAAATAACGTAATTATATATAATTTGATGTATGTCCACCCAGATGGTACAAGTATCTCATGACAAAAACCACTGGATATCAAAAACATGAAAATGATTAGGTTATAAAGGACTCATTTCGAGAATGTTCGGAATCAGACACTTGTGTGATGTTTTTCCTTACTGAATTTCTATCAAAAATAAAAAGTTCCCGATCACAATGGACGTAAAACAGAAATAAAATACTTATATACTATTATATACTATTCTAGTAATACTAATACACTGTAAAATTAAAATCGACATGGGTGTGATAAAGGCAGTCTTCAAAACTCGACAAAAAAAACCGTCCTAGTGTATTTTATGTTGAACAACATTTCTCACCGGCGCAACAAGCACTGCAACTGCAGCATCTCATACACATTACCGAGCACGGAATGCACGTGCCACACGCCCTCATGCAGGGGTGATTGCGCAGGCGCCCCGCTCGCCACAAGAGATATCCAGGCCGCCAGAAACACCAAAAGAAGAAAGCAAATATGAAAGCAGTAGTCAAAACAGCAATCAGGGGCGTGAAGTCCGGAGGCGTAGGCGGCGGGGGAGGGGAAGGCGTGGTCGTCGTTGTTTTAGCAATTTCTGTGAAGACATAACATATAACAAATTAAAAATACAAACTGAATTCAAACGATTTAGTTAAATGCCAAGGTCAAATTTAATATTGTAGAGACTTTGAAAAGAAGTGGTACTCTAAGAGCCTTATTAGGTCCCAGGTTCTGCCATGTTCACACTTTTTACAACTAGATTTCTTCCAGTGAAAACGGAAATTTACAATTTGAATTTACAGCATTTTAGGGCATATAAAGATTGTAATATTCGAAAATCTGAGTTCATATTTTGCTAACATTTAACAATCACACCACGCGAGTGCCAAATGAAAATTAATGTTAATATATTGTAAGTATCATTTCCGGGCAATACGATGGTGTGATATCAATGTATTTATTGTCGTAATGCCGTATTGAGAACATTTGTGTACAGGAAAGTCGCTTTCATTACGATGCGTGGGTCGACTCGTAGACAACCAATACGTGACAATGTCACAAATTTCCTTTTATTTAAGGGGCTTCCGTGGCCGAGTGGTTAGAGCCTCGCGCTCAAAATCACAAGGCCTCTCACCTCTAGTCGGCGCGGGTTCGAATCTCGCTCGAGCCGACATATGTGAGAAAGCTTGCCAGTTTACAATCAATCCTTTTAATTAAATTAAAAAACTTGAGGGATGGTTCCGCATTTAAAGTACCTCCTTCTTTAGCTTTCACTGATTAATGCAAATTCGTGTTCACAAACATTGATATGAAATCGTAGAAATTTGTGTCTTATTTTTCACATACACATTCAAACAAAATGATTATAACAAAAGTAATGTACATAAACGTTAAGTACGCAAAAGACTTGAAGTTAATACTAACAGCTACGTACTGTAACAGTTGCCCGGGGGCCATCTACTAGTGTCCGAGTTATCTCGTGGGTACGATTCAGACTGGCAGTTTCGCGAGTACCAGAAGTCACAGCGGAGTGAGTCATCTAAGCATCGCTTGCTGTCGTTACACATCATGCTAATGCCTTCCTTGGTCGCCTTACACTCTAAAAAAACAAAAAACAAATGCACATTACGATTATATATATATATATAATTTTAGAATTATATGTATTTAATAACTTTGATGGAAGTTTCATTTTTGATGAATTTATTCATGGTGATCGTTTTAAATTGGTCACATCTGTTCTGTGCTACAGTTTACCATAATCGAAAGAAGTGATGTCCAGGCGGAAAAAGATCTCAGAATACGTGAAATTTGTGGAATCGTCGGGATCTGGAGGGGACGGAGTGCGATAGTCTACGTAGAAAAAGAACGTGGCGTACTCCCCCTCCCATTCCATGTGTGTAGGTAAGGCTCCCCGCCCACAAAATGTCTCTTTCTCTGCAACGTTAGTTCCTTTTCCTTTGTAAAGTGTAACATACGCTTTCCCGCATTTTTGTGGGTCTTTTTCTAAGCGGTCAACTTCCGGAGCCTTGAATCGGAAGTTTCGCCAGTACACGGACATGAAGCGTTTTTCCCCAGATGGAGGCATCCCACGGACCGTCACCGTACATTGTAGTAGTGTCCCAATTAAACTTGGAGGAGCAAATTTTCCATTTGTAGCCAATATTCCATCTTTGTCAAATTCAAGGTAGGTTCCAAAGTCTGGTCCAATTTCCTGCCCACAAATGTCGGTCACGAAATCTAAATTTTGAAAATGTACTGAAATATATATACACAGAGTTTTTAAAAAAAAAGTTTTAAAAATGTTTTATGAAAGTAAAGTACTCACAGCGTATATTCCCTGAATGAACTTGTGATGTAAAAAACACACCAAAGATAGCAAAATATACGGGATATGACTGATCGGTCATCTTATAAGACTCCACTCTGGTGCAGAAATATATAAACACGGGTATGAGCGCAACATTTGATTTCAGATAATAAATCATGAAAGTTTAATTGTTATATTTCACATAATAATCTTAGCGCCACAACACATCGTTTCCGCGTAGCAACACTTTTATTCGTAATAAATCGAAGGGATTACTATCAACCAAGAGATTTATCTGGACAGAAATGTTCCCAATAAAATTTATTTGCAGTTTAAGACTTCAATTTTATTTCTAACACTCTAATCTATGAAAGCGTTTATTATATGAGAACTTTTGCCGATATAGAAGTGAACTCTAACGATGCTCGCGGAGATGGGCTCCATCATAGGTCAGAAGTTTAATCCAGTTTATTTCAACGTTTCTTATCACCCGATCATTTCCAGTGACGCCGGATACACTCTCTAGTTTCCCATTAAATCGTTGAACTGGGTACACCTTGTTCGACAGAGGGCGCTTGCCTATTGAAGTCTTGGTTACTATAGTTCTGCTGTCGATTTCATCTGCAATGTTCAGTTTATATCCATGCATTGTATTGTATGAAAAGAAAACAAATTGTACTAATTGTGTATTTAAGGCCGTCTGAAATTTATTCCATGTTTAACGTCACGGTCTAAAATTCAAACCTATGAGGGAAGGAGGAAAAATGGAAACAAATCATTTATCATACAAAAATCATCTACACTGTATTTAGAGAAATTGAAATCCATATATACAGAATTTTAAGTCTTAAACGTTTAGATGACCCGGAGTAAAGCTGCTCCCTGGATACAATTTCAGTTGATCAATTCCAGCTCAGATCTCATGCTGTATCAACAGTATGTGTTTTATCGTCAATATTAAAAGCTATATATATATAATTTGTTTTTGATAAACGATGATTTTATTGGAATCTACGCGCTGGTGACGTTAAACGTATAATTAATTCAGGACAGCCCATTCAAACTAACGAAATTCTATAAATACCGTTTAAATCTGTGTTGTTGCTTCTACATGAAGGAGGCGTTTTAATCAAGCTTCGAAACCAGGCTGATGGGCCCAAAAGATTGACATTGTAACCTTCAAAATAAAAAAATTTGTACATCTAGTTATATGTAGCTTACTTTCAACGGGCATTAGTCAAAAACAAACAACGATTGATGTTTTCACTATTCACATGTATTTCAATTTAACACATTTTGTTCTTCAAAATTATGTTTTGAAATCGAACATATGAAGTAATCTTCATTAAATATGGCAATTTAAGCAATTTCTTAACATATTTGAAATAAAATTTCAGCCGGACATTGTGGAGAAGTCGCAAACGAAAATCCACAACAACCTCCCCTTTCCCCTTAGAGTAGTAGGGACGCGTACTATAGTATTTCAAAGCTTTAAATACAGGTACTAACAATGGGATGTAGATTTTAATATTCGTTAACAATTGATGAGAATGAATACATAACATTTCTGCATTTCATAGTGTAAAATTCATAATATTTTATCCAAAAAATATTTAAAAATAAATTAATGAATTGTTGCAAAATTTTGGCCACTCACTGCATATTAATCCTAAGAAAAAATCTTAACAATATAAAATAAAAATATAAGATAAATCTTTGTCATCTTTCAAAATTATAAATCGGAATCGATATCAAGACTCAGTCGATCATTCAATGAACAACAATCATTACAATTGGTAAAAATATCAAAGGCAAAAATATGTAATTAAATGAAGTATATTTCTTTTTTTTTTTAAATACACAATGAAAGAAATTCTCTATGTAGTAAAATTCACTCTATGTAAAGCTACTCACATTTCAAGCATCTTTCGTTACGACATGCTAAACATGAGCGGCAACAGGGAATGTTTCGAAAGCGTGCACATCTCCATGGGAGATAACCGGGCCTCCAGCAGCACCAAACCAAGATTAATGCAAGAACGAGAACACTGGTTATGACATAGATAGGCGTGAGATCTGGAGGCGGAGAGGATGGTGTTGGGATAGATGCAGTTGGAAGAGTAGTGGCGGCCTCTATGAAAATTACATTATGATTAAATACATAATGTAAGGATTAAAGCTCCGTCTAAATCTTGTATCAAATGTTATAGATGAAATTGATTGTCTTCAATTCGCAAAAAACAATACTCATGTTGCATCTGATCAATGAAAATTATGGATAAAAACGCATATATCATTATGTGTCCCTTCGAGAATTTTTCAGGCATATGGAGACGTCACTGAATATAAGTGAAGTGCCACAAATGTTGGCAATGCATGACGTTCAGTGCTGTGGCAATGAGTTTTTTATCGTGTCAACGCCTGCCGCCAACACAGGACCACGGACTTATGGTCTTTGAATTAGAAGCTACAACATTTGACGCGCGCGCTGTGTGTGTGTGTGTGTGTAATACTAGAAGGAATCATGTCACATTTAGACAGTACTTATGTATAAAACGTATCTGAACATATGGGTGTGAGTACATACAAGATGTGTCTCGAATTCATTATAATTACTGTAACAATTTCCAGGCGGGTATGTGGCTACATCTGAATTGTCCTGTGGGTGGCGACTGGAGCGACAGTTCTTTGATAACCAGCTGTCACAGCGGAGGGAGTCATCAAGACATCGCCGGCTATCGTTGCACTGCATCACCACGCCAGGAATAGTACCATTACAGTCTGAATAATAACATTTCAAAATAAGATGTAGAAAATTCATGTCATTGAGTTTATCATTGACGCTTTATTTTCTATATTGAAATTCTAATTCAAAAGTTTTTGTAGCAAATTTGAATGTCATTTTATGTACCATAACTATATGATGTTACGTCAATTCTGAGGAACACATCTGGATATGGATATGGGTTATTAGAGGTGGCTGTAAAGTGTTGTCCAGGTTGTGATTCAAAGCTTTTTTCTGGGATTGTTTTATTATCCCTGAAA
This sequence comes from Ostrea denselamellosa, assembly GCA_024699665.1. Classification (NCBI taxonomy): domain Eukaryota; kingdom Metazoa; phylum Mollusca; class Bivalvia; order Ostreida; family Ostreidae; genus Ostrea; species Ostrea denselamellosa. The sequence goes on along the minus strand of JAMZEH010000005.1, from coordinate 23,687,071 downwards.
TCGATGTAGAATTCAAGTGATATAAATTCTCCACCTTCAAACTCAAAAAATGACGGAAACGCACTTCCACCACAAAGTGTGTATTTTTCCGGTGCAGTCAGATCTTTCCCGTTATAAATCGTTAAATAGGCTTTTCCACAGTTTTCAATTGTGTTTTCAACTGTTCTCAGATTTTTTTCTTTCAGTGTAAAATAACGAAAGTACAGTGACATATGTCGTTTTTCTCCGGTAGATGGCATCCCTCGCAGTAGCACAATGCACTTGAATATGGATCCCTTGACATGGTTTGGTACCGTAATGGCGTTGGTCTTCCATTCCATCTGCGAGTCTCGGTCAAACTCTAAATACGCTCCGAAGTCTGGTCCTATAACCTTACCACAAGAGTCGGTTACAAAATCTACAATTAATGAATCTAAAGAAGTGCTTGAAGACAAATTTTTAATATATGCTAATATAAATTAAATTTGATTTTAATTACAATATTCTTCAAGTATATTGTTACAATGTTTGAATATGCTTAATAGTTAAAAAAAATGCATATCATGAAACTGGAAGGTTTTGAAAAATAACATGAAACACTCACATCTACGATTTCCGGCTGCGACAAATGAAACAATCATTATACCCAGGATCACGCACCTGTCCATGACACCTGTTTACGTCGACTGAGATTTCAAGATTGGAAAACCACTATGGCCATGGAAAACATAAATAAGCGGTTTTACATAATAAAGGACGAAGTTATTTTTATGCTTGTATTATAGAATAGCAGGTATTTCCTTCATGAGATTGTAATTTTATGAAACTTAACTTACATATTACAAGTCTTGCCAAATTCATAAATATATACATGTATTTGAATATACAATAATCCTCGACAACGGTGTGTTAAAATTTGTGCTAGTTAGCTTCTACATTGGCATCACTTTTAAGTGCCTGGAATGTAGCTTTGACCATTAAATAATATTTTCATATGATTATTCAGTTTTAATAAATCAGATACAATAATATATATACTGAAGTTGAATTTACATTCATAACTTTTTTTCTATATGGGAAGCAATGTGTTGTTGTTTTTTCTGTCTGTACTATTGATAACAAGAGTAATCTTATCAAATACGCTGTCCTACTTCGGAGGATTCTCCTACACCTGTCCACAAATGTAATGTTGTACAGTGTGTACTTTTACTAGTGACAAAGGAAAGGATAGCCTTATCAGAAATAGTATAATAACGAAAGTCTGTTGATTCGATCTTTATGATGATTTCATCCAATCCCCTCATTGTTTTTGTGACAGTATATGGAGTCATTATATGTTGTCTGGCCAGTCATGAAAACGGTACGTTGTAAATGTACATGTAGTATCTATATTATTATGTTTCTGTACCTTCACTTTTCTTAGAAACTAAAACATTTTTGTGCATGTTACAGTATCAACTTTTTTTTCCAGTATATATTGAGGACTACTGTAATAAGAAAATACGGATAAAATCAGCGCAGAACATACTCCTCTCTGAGGATATGTTTTACCCTACAGGGTGGAGATGTCAAACGACGGTACAAGCCCCGCCCAATCACGTGATCTGGATCAATTTCCATTACTTTGACGTAGGAAGACCCTCAGTGATTTATTGTACCGATGTACTGCGAGTATATGACGGTAAAACTATATATACCAATTATTTAAAAGTGTGTATTGTAGTCTGAGAATCAGAGGTGACTATATCGTTTGGAATCATCTTTATAGGATTTACGAGATTCATCATTTACTGTTCGTCATCTTCAACATTTTCATCCTATTATATGACGTTAAATGATGATGACATGAAAATCAGATCAATCTGATAAAACTTTGGTTTTCAATTTTTTAACAACCTCTTTTCGTTAAATATATTTTACTGTTGATATTAAGTATATACGGCACCAGTATGACCGTTGGACGGAGCAAAGCATGAAATGGTAATTCAGTTAATTAGGGTAAATTAGAAATATCCGTTCACTTGAAAATGTAATTCCACCTGCGCGAAACGCTCAACAACAACCAAATTATTAAAGTGGGGAATATCGCGGATTATAACCTCCCGGTTGCGAAACTATTCAGTCGTAGTAAAGTTGTTTTACTATATGATTTGCTAAACACTGCTACGATAATAATCATACCCCTCATTTTGAGCAAACCGAATGTTTAAATTACAAATTGCACATGTGAGTCTTATTTTTGGGGAGGTAAATTTAAAATTCGAATAACTGTTGAAGCAACTAATGAACAAAAACTGGCGGCGGCCATACGGCACACGAAGTTTTCAGTTAACATATGTAAAGATTATCTATTCCTTTGCTGACTTTGTCGTCTTTTTTCCCCACATATGTGTTACGTTTAGAGCCTTGCTTCGCGGACGGGCCTTCGGGACGTCCGAGCTTCGCTTGGTATTACATGAATGTAAATTGTAGACGTTAGATACATGCATCTACAGAGCAGAAAAAGTGCCCACTGTCATTTTAATGGTTAAGTCATTAAACCAAGTTGGTGTACAAATCTTGTCTTTGGCGTTACCTAGGAGACAGTACTCACTCCCCTGAGATTTCACCCAGTAAAGGCCTGTGTGGGAGGTTCGTTCCTAAGCCGATAGCGACCAGTGGTAACCAAGCAACATTCCTGTTCAAAAGCCTGGTTACTGCCACGAGTACTGGGTTCAAATTGACTGCCACTGTTCAAAGAAGTAATTAATAATGATTTTTAGTCCCCTACCGGCACTTTGTTCGTCCGTCTGTCAGTTTGACAAATCAGTTTTCCGCACATTTTTCATCATGCTTGTTGAAGTTCATTTGATATTTGGTACATTTCTTTAACATGACAAGTTACATATCAAGATGGAATTTGTTCTGATTCATTTACTACTTGCTTAGTAAGGATCCTTGAACTTGAAAATTAACTCCTACGCTCCGTTTTCCACACTTTTTTCGTCATGCTTGCAGATATTCATTTGACGTTTGGTACATTGCTTTACCATGACAAGTTACGGATCAAATTTGAATTTGTTCCAGTCCATTGATGTTTTCCTAAGTTATGGCCCTTGGACATAAAAACATGGAATTTGACTGACATATATGACTTTCAATTTATAGGATCTAGTTATATTTGTGCATAAACTGTTCACGTATGATTATTTACGCAGAATATTACACAGACGACACGACTTTGGGCCGATAGGGGACATGTATTGCTATGCAATACTTACAGAATGCTTGTTCTTATTAATGAGGGAAATTAATATTTAGATGAAATCACAATTATAATCATCCTCAAAAGAAATGATCAAGGGATAAAAACACAAAAATATTCGTCTAAAGATTGATTGATTGGGCTTTTACGCCGTGTTGGCAATATTTCAGCCATTTTACGGCGACTGAAGAAAAAATTTCAATATTCTAGAGCCAGAAAGCAAAATATGCTCCAAAGACGAATTTCAGTGTCTTGATGAGTTTTGTATTTACAAAAAGCTTAAATGTGACGGAGAAATCAACTGTCGAGATCAGTCTGACGAGTCTGCTCAGTACGCCCGTTGTGAAGGTAAGTAATAACAAGGATAATGTGTTCTAAATGGGTATTTGTTGCTTTACAAATTTGTAACTGACATGATACCCGTTATTGATTAGTGCGAGTGGTTAAGAAGGCGTTTTCTTTTTAAAGAATAAATGATTGAGCAAGAACAATGATTGATTGATTGATTGTTTGTTTGTTTTACGTCCCGTCGAGATTTTTTCACTCATATTGCAAAGAACAATGAAAAGGAGCTAAAATTGTAGCTCTGCGCTCTCTGAGTACAGTCGCAAAGGATGCTGTACAGTAATTGCGTAGGTACTGATTCGATTCATGGGTCCAAATATAGTCTACATTTATTACTTAAAATATATCCAGTTAAAAAAAGTCTTATGTCAAATAAAATTTTAAAAGGACTATATTTTGTAGCGGAATGATTGTATTATCAGTAAGCCATAATTCTGCATGATTTACGGTTTCCGTTTCATCTAATATATTGTCAGTACGTATACTCCTACACGTGTTTCAATTTTGTAATCTATGATGCAAGTAGTAGCGACTTTTTGTAAATTCATTGATTTGGTTGATATATTTTTCCTATGAATACATTGATTCTTAAAAACGTCTATATCAATTAAGGCTGTCACGTTTACAAAATTTTGTAAACGTTTAAACGAAGCCTTGTAAACAAAACGTTACCGTTTAAACGAAGTGTTACATAATTTAATAAAATAAAATACGCACAGAATTTTAAGACCCATTAATGACCATTATGTTTGTGTTTCAGTTTTCATCGTTCTATGGACGATGCAGAGATTGTCACCGGACATTCCGGAGTATAAATATAAGACAGAAAAAAATACACGAACATAAATATCCGGATAGCATTTAAATTGAATTCAATTTTATTCACACTGTACAACATTTGCACAATACAGATCACAAATTCACAATAAACTTCATTTTTCAAATTTTCATTTCAGTGATTTCACATTAGATTGTCCAGAGAGAGCAGAGCTGGTGCCGCGGCTTCTTCCGTCGGTTCGGTTTTAACATGGACTTCACGTGCAGCCGGTGCAGCGCAATTCACTTTATGTTTTAATCTTTTGTTCAAAAAGATCAGTTTGTCCACGTTCTCAGCGTCAAGGGAGGAGCGCAGTTTTGTAACAGTTCCACCCGCTGTGGAAAAGACGCGCTCAGAGGCAACGGACGTTGCCGGTGTGCATAGCAAATTGTTCACCGTTCCTATAGACTATAGTCAAACTTTTATAAATTCATTACTTCCCCTCGCAATTTGTTTAATAAGTTTATTCCCTTGAAATAATTATTCAAATAATTTAGATTGTAATTTGAACCCTGCAAGATTTGTGCCACATATATAAGACATCGTTTAAACGTTTAGGGATTTTGTAAACGTTTACAGCCCAAACACGAAACGTTACCGGTTACACGTGTACACGTGACAGCCTTAATATCAATTTACCCAAAACTTTGAAATTCAAGTTTCTTTACCACTAATTCAAAAATTGATCTATAACCCCACTTTTTGAAGTTCCGTTTTAAACATAACTTATGTGCGATTTTGAAAACTGGCTCCCATTATGCCATTTTACAGCTTTAGATGCAAGCACTACGACTCCTGTTTTTTATGATTTCCCTTCAATGTAGAAATTAAAAATGTACTTCCAATAGAATTAAAAATACTACAGACCTCATGTTCTAACATGCTTAATGTAAAATGTTAATTATCTTTTCCAGGGTTGTTGGCAAAATGGACTGACTTGACTGCTGCTGTAAAAGTTGCCATAATTGTAGGAGTTTTTGTTGTGGCATGCCTCTCCTTCTGTTTAATAGTGAACTGTTGTTATTCCTGTTGTTCATCACAAAGGAAATATAAAAGACTTAAAGACTAATAGTTGAGATATCATTGTACATTGTATTTGCACATATTATTCATAGTATCACAGTACTTACTAGCGGATATTTCTATAAAAGAAACTGCATTCATATCACTTTTAAGTTCCAAATGAGAATTAAGGGAAATCCGTCATAGTAAACAGACGGTTACATTTTTGTTCCTGTATTATAGTACATCGTATTCTGAATATTGACCATTTTGTTACGTTCGATACACGAGAGCATGTCCTGGTCAACTTTTGAATCGAGGCTAACTACTGACAAATAAATTGACGTCACAGGGGTTTCAACAATCTCATTTGAAGTCGGCACCTCGCAAATTCTGTGGTGTTCATATAATGATCTTATTTGCAAATACAACATATCGCTAGGTCGAATATTGTCTTAAGTGTTTCATACCAATTGTTAGGTCGTTCTCTACATACTGAATTTGACTAGATACTCCGTTTATCTTATCAAGAGTGCTCACGGTGGATGTGACAGGTCAAGTGGGGACGCTTACTCCTCCTAGGTATCTGGATCCTACCTCTGGTGTGTCCATGTGTCCGCCCTGCTCTTGATTTTGTATTCTTTATAGGAGTTTTGAGTCTGATCATTGCTTGCTCATTATCTTCAATTTTAAACGTTTACATGCTGACGGTATTATGGAAGAATAAATGTAATACATTTTTTTTTCAGTTTTACAATGATTATAAATGAAATAAATTCACTAAGAGTAAACTGTTCTATAAGTTTCGTTCACTTTTATACTCTATATGATCACATCGGACGGACATTGCGAGAAACCAGTGTGTGTAAGAGTAGCGAATATGAGGATTGCAAGCCCCGATTCGTATTTTTGAACACTTACAACTTAATTTCCCCAAACTTGGGTAGTCTGTGAGCCCTTTTAGTATCGGATTCAAGCACGATGTAGGATCGCATGTTTCTTTGGTTTTTGGGGGTTTTGGGGGGGGGGGGGGGCGACAAGATGACCACGAATTTATTTTCCTTGCAACCAATTCATATAAAGTATTTTTAACTGACAAACGTTGACTATGGCATATATGTGAGAAATTTTGGAGATTTCCAAAACGGAATCATAATCCCTCTTGTGATATTTCTGACACTCGGAAGTTGCATTAAACAGTCAAGGCAGATAAAGAAACAACAAGTTGATGAACGTGTTTAAGGTAAATATACTAAAAGGTCCTAAATTCCGAGAACCTCGCTCATTTAGATGGCGACATAATTTCATGGCTATCATGAATTCAGTGGAAGAATATGCCAGACGTTGAACGAAATCTGAAGGAGAGGAACTTGACACTTTGTCTGAGTGAATCAAAAATATTTGAAAATTGTTAAAATTCCGCATTCACCATTTGATGGGGAAAATGCGCACTTTTTATCCTTCTGTTTTTAAGAAAGCAGAGGTGACGAATGAGTTACGTAGACTACATGAAAACGTTGTGCTAGTACCAGCGGATAAAGCAAGTAACAACATTGTCTTTGTAAAAGTTACTATTATAAATGTCTTTTAAATGAACTGGGGTTTACTTCAACATCTGGGAATCCTACTTATACTCGAAGCAATCTTACAAAAGATGAAATTCTTCATAATAATCTTTCAGTATTTATTCCTAAGAATCAGGATCAGTTTGAAATACCATACCTTTATTGGATTACGAAATTACATAAAAATCCTTACAAACAACGATACATTGCTGGTTCCAGTAAGTGATCTACCAAGCCTTTATCTTTATTACTAACTAAACTGCTAACAGCTATTAAAGAGTCACTTAAGAGATACTGTTCCACTACATATTCCAGAAGTGGTGTCAATCAGATGTGGATTCTCAAAAAACTCTAAGGAACTTTTGGAAAATCTAAAGTCTCAGGATTTTTCTAAAATTGACAGCATCAAAACGTATGATTTCTCCACACTTTATACAACAATTCCTCACGATAAATTAAAATCTAGACTTTTTCAACAAAAATGGCACTCGAAATTACAAATTTCTAGTGATTGGAAAACAAGGTACATATTTTGTTAGACACCACTCCGATAGCCCGCACAAGTACTCTGAAGCAGACATTCAGAGTATGCTTGACTTTCTTGTAGATAACATTTACGTAGTGTTTGGAAACCAAGTCTTCCAACAATCCACTGGCATTCCCATGGGCACTAATTGTGTGCTCCCTTATTGGCAGACTTATTTTTATATTCTTATGAAGCGGAATTTGTTCAGAAACTGTTACAGGATAAAAACAAAAACTTGCCGTGTCCTTCAACCATACATATAGATATATCGATGGCGTCTCACCAATCAACAATCATAAGTTTCATAATTATGTCCATTTGATATATCCCGATGAACTCGAAATAAAGGACACTACAGAATCTGACGTGTCTGCTTCATATTTGGATATTTTACTTAATATCGACTTTAATGGCAGACTGACAACTACATTCTATGACAAGCGTGATGACTTCAACTTTGTAATCATCAACTTTCCATATCTATGTAGTAATATACCACTTTCGCCTGCTCATGGTGTGTATATTTCCCAGTTGATTCGATACGCGACAGCATGCCATGCGTATGAGAATTTTTTAAAGCGAGGTCAACTACTGACAAAAAATTGACGTTGCTGGGTTATAACGAACCTCGTTTGAAGTCATCATTTCGCAAATTTTACGGTCGCTATAATGACCTTGTTTGCGATTACAAAGTGTCTCTGGGACATATGTTGAATGATTTGTTTCCCTTTGTTAGACTGTCATTTTTCATACTAACTTTGACTACGGGTAATCCCGTATACCTATTTTCGATTAAGGGCTTACGGCGGGTGTGACCGGTCAGCAGAGGATGCTTACTCCTCCATGGCACCTGATCCTACCTTCGCTTTGTCGGAGGTCCGTGATGCCCTACACTCGAACTTGTCTTGGGGATTTATGATTTCGATTTACACATTGTTTACTTCGCCATTCGATATTTTTATGTTAGAATTTTTTAAAGGTAACACTACAGTATTACATGTGTATGTAAAAAATGATTGATTGTTGTTTGATTGATAGTTTGTTTGTTTTACGTCCCGTCGAGAATTTTTCACTCATATTGAGACGTCACCAGCTGTAGGTGAAGTACCACAAATTTAGACCTATGCTTAGCGCTCAGGGCTATGATTCTCAGACCCATGATTCTCACTTCTAAATGCCGAGCGTTTGGCGAAGGAGCAACCACTACCTATTTTTCGTGTTAGGTTTGACGCGGCCATGGCACGAGCGGGGCTCGAACTCACGACCTCCCGGTTACGAAGCGAACGCTCTAACCACTGAGCTACCGCGACCGGTGTATAAAATGAAACAGAGTACTCTATAATGTGTACATACAAAAAGCTATGGTCGTAGAGATATAAATGGAAATAACTTTTAAACACTTTCTTTCAGAGTGCTGACAACGTGGTTGTTTTATTAGCATACCATATGTCATTTTTCCAGCAATTCTTCAATCTGTGCATATCTAACTACTCTTTAGTGTTTTAAACATGATCTAGCATAATGAATTTAGTCTGATAGGTCCGTATTCCTATAGTTGTATATCTACAGTTGATAACTCGGTGTTAAACTTCATAGCTGATAGGTCGTGAGTTCGATTCCCGTTAGTCCCATGGCTGCGTCAAACCTACGACGTAGACATCGATAGTAACTGCTACTTCTTAAACCCTCGGCATTTAGAAGTGAGAGTCACGGGTCTTTTAAAAAGGAGGCCCCGTGTCGCGGCCAGCGCTGGCACGTTAAAGAGTCCTCACTGCTACGGCTCTGAGTGCTAATAATAGGTTTGTGGTGCTTCAGTTATTGGTGACGTCTCCGTATAAGTGAAACATTCTCGATGAGACGTGAAACAAAAAAATTCTCGGCGTCGGTATTCTTTATGTTGCATCGGTTATTCATATCGTCATTATAGATACATTATCCATTTTACGGGTACTTGACGACAGGAAACAACACCTCCCCCTTCCCCGAGAATGTTAACCCCGGTTGATGCAAGCGTCAATGAAAAACGGCCGCAAATAATTTGTTTAATTTCACTGACCGATGAAATGTTAATTTCGCATGAGCACAAGTATCAATGATGCAAATTAATTTCCTCATATACTCTGCAAAAAAAGAAACGCATAGCCCTTTTGAAATTTTAAAAATGCAAATTATGTATTTTACCAGGTAAACTGAAATGGTCAATTGAGTAATTGATTTTTTACAGGTAAGTATGAAACTTTAAAGGTCTGTTCATTTGATTTGGCTCTCTGCCAAATTAGCTCGGCGACTCTCTAAAATTGCACATCACCTCTATCGCCATGGAATTTGGCTTACGTTTTTCACGAGAACTTTGTGCTTAATTCAACCACTACATTAAAGCGTATAAAAGGACGAAGTTTGAAGCTTGAATTCATCATAACGTTAAAATGCTGCCATGCCAAGGTTGGACCCTGCTACTCGAAATATCGTCATTGGCCGTCTCCAGGCCGGGGTATCCCAAAGTGAGATTGCACGAACTGAAAACGTAAATCAGAGCACAATTTCTCGGCTGTGGAACAGATTCCAGCAGACTGGCTCTACTAATGACCGACCGAGGAGTGGGCGACCTCGCATTACGACTCCTGGGCAAGATCGCTACATCCGGGTCTTTCATCTACGGAATCGAACCGTTGCTGCAACAGCTACTGCAGTCGGAATACCTGGATTGAGAAGAATCAGCTCGCAGACAGTCCGCAACCGACTTCGACAATATGGCATTAGACCCAGAAGACCGTATTTTGGAGCAGTTTTGACACCGTTACACAGACGAGAAAGAGTCCGATGGTGCAACAGATTGAGGGGCTGGACATTCCGCAACTGGCGTAGAATCTGGTTCAGCGATGAGTCCCGTTTTCTGCTACAGAAACGTGATGGAAGAATCCGTGTATACCGGCGCAGGAATGAACGTTTCTCTTCCTCGTGTGTCCAAGAAGTGGATAGCTTCGGTGGAGGTAGCGTCATGATGTGGGCGGCGATCTCTAATGACCGTAAAACAGAACTGGTACATGTCCCGGGCAATTTAACGGCTCAAAGGTACAGAGACGAAATTCTCCAACCTCACCTTATGCGCGTAATTGACCGACAGAGGGAGTTATTCCAACATGACAATGCTAGGCCTCACACAGCCCGCTTAACAATTGACTACCTTCAGCAGAACAACATTAATGTGCTACCATGGCCTTCCAAATCACCGGATTTGAATCCGATTGAACACTTATGGGACCAACTGGATAAACGTGTGCGCCTGCGCCAACCTCCGCCTCAGACCCTCGATCAGCTCCGTCAAATGTTACAACAGGAATGGCGAACAATTCCACGCAATAACATAAGAACATTGATTGACTCTATGCCAAGGAGATGCAGAACTGTGTTGGCAGCTCGAGGTGGTCATACACGGTACTAACTTAAACGTGACAGGAAGTGTTCTTAACTGTGATGATCTGACTTTTTTTCCACCAATATCTAAGGTTTGGACTGTAATTTTTTTCAATTGAAACAATTCTAGTGAATATCTACATTTTTTATTGTAAAATCATAATCCAAAATACGTCTACTAAAATCTTAAAAAATCCATTATGCGTTTCTTTTTTTGCAGAGTATATATTGCCAAGTAAAATAAAATTGTCCCCTATGGTGCATCTTACCCTTCAGGGCCATGATTTGAATAAATTGGAATTTACACTACTTGATGATGCTTGCATATTAATATGACTAATCATGGCCCTGCTGGTCTTGAGAAGACGATTTCCCTCATATTTTACCATGTAAAACTTTTATCATTTACTGAGGCCCCATCCTACACTCCGGGTCCATGATTTGAACAAACTTGAATCTGCTCTACCCGAGGATGCTTGCATATTAATATGACTAACCATGGCAAGTTAATATTTGTATTTACCATGATACCAATATGTTTCTTCGTATGGTACCGTATTTTCCCTGTAATATTGTTCAGAAGTCAACAAATGGATGTTCCTATGTACAATGATTTATGAAAGATGAATTACAATTATCAATTCACGCAAAATCAGATCGATAGTACACGAAGTACAAACATTTATATACATATATACACTAAGGTTGAATGTAAGTGTCACAAAACATACAAGTATGTATTGAAAAGTAAATATAGTTATATGCAAGTACATTAGTACAGGAAGGGCTGACAACACTAAAAAATTTAACAAACTTTGCCAATGAGTTTTAAAATACCATATTCTTTGTATTCATTAACTCATTAAATTTAATAATGTTGGGGGTTTTATGTACAAAATCTTTTATCATGATATATTTTTCTGTCGTTTGAATAAAAATGTACATTCCATGACATAATGAAATTTATCACCAATGCTATTGCAATAACACATGTATACACATGCTCTTAAATATTCTATCTATCAGTTTGCAATTTAGTCAACGTGATCTTAAATTTCTAGGCAAATTCAACAGATAACTTTCAAGACCAAACTATGTTTTGAAATACATCAAGGTGAGTTATTAATAACATTACACGATTGATGTACATAATGTTTCTAGTACTTCTCTAACACAAGCTTTAGCCAGGTAAGGCTATGAAATGTCTGATTCATCCATATATATATATGGATGAATCAGACATTTCATAGTTTACCTGGCTAAAGCTTGTGTTAGAGAAGCACTAGAAACATTATGTACATCAATCGTGTAATGTTATACACCCATATATATATGACAATCCACAAGCATTAGGTATATCTTGTATGCATTTTATCCATGGGTGTATGTATAACCCATCCATAAAACTTGTATAATTAGCAATAAATTACATCTCATGAGCTGTTACAATTTTTGTCCCATACATAACCATTCTTATCTTAACATTAATTGACAATGGATACCTACCATTCACCATACAATTCGGGGTACTAGACTCTAAGATCAAAAATTTAAGGTATTCTTTTTCAATAATATCCATTTTCTCATAGTCTTAAATTTCACAAGAATAAAGTAAAACTGGATTTGAAATAATGAATCTTACGTACTTTACGAGCTTTGGATGCTTGTTCTGTTAAATGTTTCTTTGCATTAATAAACTCCCACTACACACAAATAAAAAATTTCTTTCACATTTTCAATAGCGATACCATTGTAGGGAACCTTACGTTTTGCCATAGGACCTTTTGAAAATGTTAATACCTTTGTTTTGGCCATATTCTCAATGAGTTTTCATACACTGTGATTTTTGGCAGAGATATCGAGTGAGTGCCGTAAATCAGACGCAGATTCGGACAATACAATTGTGTCATCAGCTTAAATTATCAGATAAATCTACGCGACAGTAGTAGCAGGCACGTAGCATCGTTTTTCAAAGGGGGTGGGACAGCAGGCGAGGTTAGAAGAAGTCGACTTCTCTAAAATTTTCGTTAAGCTGAAAAAATCCAATCTTTAACATCCGAAATCGTAAAGGGGAGGGAACACTTCATTATCTAAAACCGCTTAAAATTATTTCCCAGACTTCGAACTAACCAACATCAGTTCAATTCACAAATTTTATCATTCAAACCTACACTACTACGATCAAAAATAATGAGGTGCCAGTTTTTATTCTTATATAAAAAAAAATAACGGATATTGATTATTGTCAAAAAAGTGAACCCCTTCCCCGATTTTACGTGCCTGATCTTTATTCTGCCAAAGCCTGATTCAAGACAAAAGATAGAGGTAGTCTACAGTGAAGTAAATGTGATACTTTAACGAATAAAACAGCTTCAAGATGATACATGTATTGAAACGTCATGGCAGCATGTTGACCCCGAACAAACAATAACCAACCACAACTCCAGTTTTTGAATTGAATTGCATTTGAAATATTCTTTTTCATAAAGTACGAAATCTCATGTTAATGTTAGTTAGTTGCATGCTACCTTTCGGTAGTGAATATTTACAGCTCAAATCCTGTCCATGCCCCTTTAGATACAACGTACAACATGCAAAATTCTTCGTCTGCCCCGCCATGTTTGTCATCGCAAGATCTCGTATATGAATCTACTGAAACTCAGCGCAAAAATGTAATTGTTTTCAGCCGAAAAAAAAATCATATGGTGGCAGAAAAAAATTACTCTGCTGTTCGTTTTTAAACTTTGTAACTTCCCAATACCAACGGAATCGCCTTCTCCTCCTTATTCATACATTGATGTAAACACTACCTTATATGGGCACATCCACATAACTTGATAACCGGAAGTTTAGCTTCAGTACATTAAACATGGCGCACAATATGTATTGAGAGATTTGAATGTATCGAAATTTTTAATAACGGTAAATAGTCACACACACACATTTGTGGGGTTTTTTTTGTTTGTTTGTTTTACGTTTTTTTAATCATATTGAAACGTCAACAGTGTAGGTGAAGTACACAAATTTAGACCTGAGCTTATCGCTCAGGGCTGTAGCAGTGAAGGTTCTTTAACGTGCCAACGCCTACCGTGAAAAGCGACCTCCGTTCTTAAGGTCATATCCGAAAGACCCGTGATTCTCACTTCTAAATGCCGAGCGTTTTGCGAAGGAGCAATCACTACCTATTTTTCGTCTTAGGTTTGACGCGGCCATGGCGCGAGCGGGGCTCGAACTCACGACCTCCCGGTTACGAAGCGAACGCTCTAACCACTGAGCTACTGTACACACAAATTGTTTCCTTAAAGCAATACTGGCGGTATTTATCAGCTATAGAATCATGTACAATTGACACCTATCGGTATAAATTATAAAATCCCCAAGATCTTAAGCAAAATAAACAAGGGAATATTGTTTTAGAGCATATCTACCATGAGCGTTTTCGTATAAACCGCCATTGCATCGGATACACGAACATGGGAACGATGATTGCCGAACATAATCGGGTTGCACTGAGATAGGGGTCATACAAAGACGGAGACTGACTTGAGTATCTAAACATTTCGTTTGTTTTAAAATATTACAACGTATGACTTTAAGTATTATAAGTGTAAGAAAGTAATTAAATTATGCAAATATGTCACTGACATGAAATTTTACAAATAGATTTGCTATATTTTGGCATATTAAACTGTTTACAAGTCTGACACATGCACAATGCCTCTCTTTCACATTTTTCGGAACTGGCGACCTCAGAGGTCAGTGCACGTCGGAAATAGAGAGCAGGAATTACTATCGGGATGACAAACGATTCATGAATCGAAATCTTTCGCTGATTTGACGGGTTTATTGCTTCAGATTCACCCTGACTCTATGAAATTATATATGGTCAATCACAAATGTGTAATTATATTTGTTTATTTTTCAATTTATTTACCGTCAGTTACAGCTTGTATTGCTTTAAAGAAAACCAGATCAAATGTCTGCAACATTGCGGAGATTTCTAAGGAGTTGTAGCCTCCCCCCCCCCCCCCCCCACCCCCCCCCCAAAAAAAAAAACCATCGAAGAGGGCTACAATATTGCAGCTAAATTCTAAGAAATTTGTGTAAATATCGATTTTAAATGAAATCATGTAGATTTTCAATTTCTGCAGTATCAACCTTCCTCATTCCTTGGCAAAATCATTACTTGCAAGTTCGTAATGCTTGTCATCTTTGATCTGTGTAGCACTGACACTTGCGTCATCTGGCGTCAAGTCAAACCGACGTATTGTGTAGTGACGTAAAAGGGAATTATAAACATAGCAACAGTCTTCACTAGTTCCTTGCATCAATTTCATTTCATTTCTCGAAGCATCATTCCTCCAGTCGAGACTATTGGTGTTTGTGCCCAGAATCTCTTCCCCGTCTCTTCTATTGAAAGCAAAACCATAAAGATTGTCATCGATGGAGACAGTGTCCGAGTTTCCTGCAGTGTTTGTCGTATAAAGAGATGCACGGTTTACCCTCAGTGTTAAGGTACTATAACATGACTGCTCATCGCTTAAGTGCAAACCATTATGATTGTCGTAATCTCCGTTTTCTACATCACCACCATAGGAATCATCGTGACGAATGGTTTCTTCTAAATTCACACCTATGTTTAAGGTAAAGATGTTTTTCAAATATAGTCGTACGAACCATCATCTGATTGAATGTAATTATCTAATTAAATTTGATTACATTATAAATACGACCCAAATTAAGACGATGGTCTGTTATGTAGCAGTTTCATGCACTTGCACATGCATCCTATAATCATCAGCTGATAATGACAAGCGAATATGTAGTGCAGACTGGCCGGATGCAGATTTCATCAACTAATGACATTTATATGGAGAGTGTCTGTAGAACAGCCACTGCTAATGTTGTTGAAAACATTGGATAGAAATTGATTTTTTCCAAGCTATCAAGTGTAGGATTTTTCATTTATTTTCAATCTTACATGTATGATACTTATATATGCCCTCTAGAAGAGATTGGTTTTAAAAAGCTCGAGGTATATGTATATATGGAGGGGGGGGGGGGGGGGGGGGGCCGTCGCAGATAGCTTGATGAGAGCAAGAGACTAATTCCTGCCAAATAACATAAACCGCTTGTTTTCACATTTGCGGTATCGTTGCATGTATTTGCGTGATGTGAAAGACATCAACTCATTAAAACGTGCCAAACTTGTTTACTGAAATATATAATTTACTTCTATTACAAGTAATAATCGATAAAAATCAAGCTGGCTGGAAACATATAATATCATTTAATATGAAGTGATTCCAATCCTGTTTACAATGACATCTTCGTTTAGTTTTGGTCGTTCAGAGGATGCATGTTGTATAAAGGCCATTGGTCGATTGATTGAAATACCATTGGTCGTTTCAAGCGATTAATGATGTCACTAACGCAAATTAATGACATAATTGTTTTATACCAATAATGCTGCTTCATTGACTAATATATTAGTAAAAAGTCATAAATTCACCTTGTGTCTTCTTTTGCTTTCCAAATGTGTGATTGCTGCAAATTTTAATATAGCAAGTAAGTTTTTTTTTAGCCATCTCTTTGAATGTTATCAATTTCAACGTAGGAGTAGAAAATAAAAATCATATTACCAAAATATAGCTCCAATGAATAGCAAACATACAATTATTGCACCAGATAACCCAGTGAGTAATACAAACTGCAACACATCCTTCTGGGGTGGATCTGTAAGAACGGACAGACAAAAAAAATCACAAAATATTGAAATGAACATATTTTATTGACATAAGCCAAAAGGATTGGACACAACTTCCAAAACCTAAGTAGTGCTCTCCTTATTAGACATTATTCATATTGATTGCTATACAAAATATTTGCATAGATTACATAATATATGTACATGTAGCATCCAGTTTGAAGAAAAAGAAAACAAAGTCATAATTATATGAAAGCAACTAATTCACACACATTTGAAAATTATACTTGCTTAAATCTTCCATATTCCTTTTGAAGGTACTGTGGCGTTTCATATAAAAAAAAAAACCAATGGCTGCGCGATATTGATCTATGCAATTACCCATTATCTAAAGTAGTGAATGAACAGTTGAATATGTTTATGGTAGGCCGCCAATTGGATGGAGTGGAGATTATTGAAAAGCAACATGTAAAGCAGTATCTTGTGCATATCAATACAAACAGAACAGACAGTAGAGATAAAAAGAAAAGAAAATCAAAGTGCGTAGTGGCCTGTTTCCATGTGGAAACTAGAAAAAGTGACAAAATCATGAAAAAAATGGGTAAATATGCACAAAATGTCGCAGTTGTGGAAGTATTTACACATTGTTACATCTAGTTGGTTGTTGTTTGTAAATATAAACATAACGTCCAACGGCAATATAACATACTAGGTATAAAGGTGTTTCTTTGTTTTACGTCCCGTCGAGAATTTTTCAATCATATTGGGACGGTCACTAGCTGTAGGTGAAGTACCACAAATTTAGACCTATACTTAGAACTCAGGGCCGTAGCAGTGAAGGTTCTTTAACGTGCCAACGCCCACCGTGACACGGGACCTCCGTTTTTAAGGTCATATCCGAAAGACCCCTGATTCTCACTTCTAAATGCCGAGCTTTTGGCGTAGGAGCAATCACTACCTATTTTTCGTCTTAGGTTTGACGCGGCCATGGCACAAGCGGGGCTCGAACTCACGACCTCCCGGTTACGAAGCGAACGCTCTAACCACTGAGCTACCGCGACCGGTATAAAGGTAGTGTGTTATAAAATAACAATAGAGACACACATACCATATACTCGTCTGGAGCTACCATAATTTATAAACTGTATGCTGATTGTAAAACAAATGTGAATGTGAAAACGAAAAACAATATATTAAAGCGTCTGAAATACGTGAATAACACGTGGCAATGTTTATAATTTTTGGGATGACCAATCACTAAATATAAATATTTCCTTTTACCATTTTGGTTCACGAAACAACTGTCTATGATGTCAAAAAGTCTAGTCTTTAATTTATCGTGAGGTATGGTCGTGTAAAGAGTTGTAAATTCATACGTATTAATGTTGTGAATTCGAGAAAAGTTTTGTCATTTCAAATTCAGTAAAAGTTCTTTAAAATTTTAAGAATCCACATTTGATTAACACCACTTCTGGCATATGTAGTGGCACAGTACGTTTGAAGTTTCTCCTTCACAGCAGGCGAAATTGTCTCCAATTTACTGGAATTACAGAAGAAAACAACGAGGACACTGACACGCTTATTTTGAATGTCGTGAACAATCTAATCCTTGGAACTGATACAGAAAAAATAACTGTTAAAGACATATTCAGATCACACAGAGTTGGCAAATACACACCCAGTCGAAGGCCGCGTGAAGTAAGTTCGTTCATCTCTGATTTCATGGATGAACTCTCTGGAGCAAACGTATTAGCAAAAGGATTTTTGTAGTTGTCTTTATTCGTTATGAGAGCAACTGCCTGTTTGAACTGTCCGTCGTTGGAAGAGATAGAATCCAATAGTTCACTAGAAACATGCGCACGAATGCCCTGTTAATCAAGACTATTTACATGTATTTTAGCAACATAGAAATAAAAGCGAATAATTTCATTTCGCAAGTGATGCTTCTCGCGAAATTACGCGATAATACATTCCTCGCGTATAATTGGGAATTTACAGTATGGTGACGTTCAACCAACCAAAACAAAGTATTGTGTAGTACACCACAAGAGTTCTGCTGCACTGTCAAACAAATATATCGTACACTTTTATACGACGTAAAGTATACAATAAACAAGTGTATGATTCGACAAATTCATAACAGAGTATTCAACCAAGATTACAGTGGACATATAAGTATATATACACCATAAGTAACGGAATCAATATCAAACAGAATATTTCATTCGTAAACAATGTGACACACAGCAGACAATGTCTGGCACATGAAACTAAGTAGCTCCGATAATGGAGCCCTCTCCGATTCTGACGTTTTTGGGAGAGGGCTACAATAGGATATTCGTAATGGTACAAAATATTTTTATGAATAACCTATAACAAGCTCCTTATTTTTGTCTCTAACGTAGTTCAAATTCAAAAGAGTTGCTACCGATCACGGTGGCTCAGTGGTAGAGCTCTCGCCTCGTGAACGGAAGGTCGTGAGTTCGAGCCCCGCTCGGGCCGGCCGCGTCAAACCTAAGACGTTAAAATAGGTAGTGATTGCTCCTTCGCCAAGAGCTCGGCATTACGAAGTGAGAGTCACGGGTCTTTCGGATGGGACCTTATAAACGGAGGTCCCGTGTCGCAGCAGGTGTGGCACGTAAAAGAACCCTCACTGCTAAAAGCCATTAGTGCTAAGCATAGGTCTAAATTTGCAGCCCTGTCACCGGTAATAGTGACAGTCGCCGGATAGCTGAAAAATTGCTCAGGCGACTATAAATAAAAAAAAACAAACAAAAGAGTTGCAACTTTGCGCTTGGGCATGTCTGATACAGGTGTTTTTCATTAAATATCATGTACAAAATGCAAAATTCTTCGCCTGCTCTTCCATGCTTCTTATCGTGAAATATTGTAGGGGATCTACTACTGAAACCATAACATTGATAATTAACGCAAAAATGTAGTTGTTTAACATGGACTCCAGTCGAAAGGAAAATGATATTGTGGCAAAAAAAATGCTGTTCGTTTTTTAATTTGATATCAAATTTAAAACCTTTACAATACCGACGAGCTCCGTAGTCGTACATTGATGTATTCGTTAGTTGGTCGTATATTGTTTAACGTCCCTCTTGAGAATATTTCACTCACGTGGAGACGTCACCATGGCCGGTAAAGGGCTACAAAATTCAGGCCTATGTTTGGCTCTTGTGGCCTTTGAGCAGGGAGGGATCTTTATCGTGCCACACCTGTTGTGACTCGGGACCTCGATTTTTGCGGTCTCATCCGAAGGGCCGCCCCATTTGGTCGCCTCTTAAGACAAGCAAGGTTTTCTGACTGTTTGTTATACGTCCCGTTGAGAATGTTTCACTCATATTGAGACGTCACCAGCTGTAGGTGAAGTACCACAAATTTAGACCAATGCCTAGCGCCCAGGGCCGTAGCAGTGAGGATTCTTTAACGTGTCAACGCCTACCGTGACACGGGACCTTCGTTTATAAGGTCATATCCGAAAGACCCATGATTCTCACTTCTAAATGCCGAGCGTTTTGCGAAGGAGCAATCACTACCTATTTTTCGTCTTAGGTTTGACGCGGCCATGGCACAAGCGAGGCTCGAACTCACGACCTCCCGGTTACGAAGCGAACGCTCTAACCACTGAGATACCACTTTTCTAACAACCCGGATCCTTAATCAGACCGTAAAATCCGAGGCCTCATGTCACAGCATGTGAGGCACGATAAGGATCCCTCCCTACTCAAAGGCCATAAACTTCGAGAATGGACCTAAATTTTCCAGTCCTTTACTGGCAACGTGAGTGAAAAATTCTTATGCGGACGTACATCAACGTACAACGAACCAACCTCCGACTAACGCAGACCGAGACTCTTATGACGCGTAAAATAAGGACTCAAAATTTTATGACGTCAGATGTAGTATGCAGGTCATAAATAAAGAAATGGCCATTTACAATTATAACGACAAGCAGAAAGTTTGATATTCAGACATACCGTTTTTTGTATTATCTAATCCATTTGTAGCTGTGGTGTCTAACCCATTGGTAGCATCTGAAGATATGGAACACTGTATAGGTACTGGGTCCGAACTGTTGTGATCTGTTATAGTATTGTCAGCTGCAGGTGTCTGTACGACGCAACCACACACATGATGACAGGATTCAGTACCATTATCACACTGACATAATTTTGTGCACCCTGAGCCGTAATACTCCTTTGGACATGTTGCACTGCAATTTCTTCCATAAAAACCGGGCGAGCATTCTATATTAATTAAATACTCATTTTTGGTCGTCAAATGCAATTCTACAAACGATCTTGAAATGAAGTTTATGTTTAAGAGCTTGTCTTCGAGAAAACCTGCAAAATGTGATGGAAGGTTGTCGGATCAACAACATATTTTATTCTTTTTATTCTAAAAATTTTACACGTTAGTGAAAACAGATTCATAAAAAAATGGTACACTTTGTGAAAGAACTGGATATAAACATTCATATTGTTTAGTGGAACTCCAATAATTTAATTCCGTTTAAGTGCACAAAGGTAACAAATTTGGCATGATTCCAGATTTTGGTTAATTGCAGAAAATGTTCACTTTATAATCACCTAGTGCTCAAAAAGTAACGCATTAATTTATCCACAATTACTCCCATCGTATAGAGAACCATATTTACAATATATCAAAACTCTGTCTTTGGACTTTCGGGTATAGTGAATATATTAATACTTCCCTGTTTTTAGCGCTTTCATTCTCCGTTTCTACCTAACCATGTTTGTCACACATGGTCCCTGTTGTGTAATTAAATCTTATATATGACTTTATGATTTAACATAAGAGGACCAGAAGTATATATCAATCATTTTTGTTATGGGTCCTGGTTGCCATAGTGACAGATTACAAACTTTAAAAAAAATTATCTCTCTTAAATCTGCATCTCATGAATAGTTGTACTTTAAGAAAATTAAAATACATGTACTTTTAAAATGCAATTTTTAAACAAATTTCATGCCAATTCATATTTTGCTATTATAATAGAGACTTAAATATACCAAAGCAAATGGGTCATATCTCGTCGTAGATTTTGTTTTCTATGGATACAATGGAACTAGTTATTGAATACATTTTGAAATGACCAAATTCAATAGCCATGACTACGTCCGAAAGCAATGTAACGTTTGACCAACTGTATTAAAGTCACAATAATGGTATTCAACAAGGAATAACATGGTTGCCATAGTAACATTAAGACCAATTTAAAGACCGGCATTCTTAGTTACATGTATGATAAACTATAATAATAAATTTTACAATTTACATTTCTCTTATTCTAACAAATTTTACCCCGCCCCTAGGGAACAGGAGCCCTCAAATTTTCAATCTGTGTCCCCCTTCTTCAAAAGATGCTTCATACAAAATTTCGGTGGAATTGGAATGGTGGTTATTAAGAAGATAAAAAATGTTCAATTGTTGACACATTTAGTCACTCACTGATCATTTTGGCTCCACCCCGAGATACTGCCAAAACGGCGTAAATCCAAAACAATCATTAATCAAATATGTTCGAAGACTACTCCACGTATAAATACAGAATGGGTTGTTACTAAAAATAGAAATGGCCTATCAGTAAATTGACCTTAACTTATAAATATTCCAAACATATACTCAGACGATTAGAAATGGTATTGACAACCGCCATTTCCTTCATTTTTTTTATATTTTGCATGATTTTCTCTTACACAAGTTCTTAAGTCAAATACCGAAATAATTTAAAAATCTTTATTCGAACTTTTGAGTGCTGATATTGTACTTTACCTATACATTTATCATTTTTTTCTTCAAATCCGATGCAGCATTCCTCGTGCGACACAATCTCGCCACTACAAAAATAACGAAAACATAATTGCAATTTCTTCGCAGTGAGACATAAAATCTCGTCGGAAAAAATCTACTTCAAAATAAAATGTCAATAAAATCATATACCTTTTAGATATGTTTTTATAACAAACATTGCTCCCCTCCAAAGTCCATGACGAATGTGTTAAAGAAAATATAAGAATGAACTCTACAAACACGACCATGGCTTACTCATTGCACAATAAATATAATATGTAATATCGAGTTTTTAGACACTTTCTAATATATCGGCACTGGGTGATATCTGATAGCTATGCATAAAACAGGAAAATGAGCATAATTTAAATGATCCAATTCAACAGCAACATAAATATTACAAGTGTTGTCCTATAGTCTGAATAATCTATTCATAAAAATTACAAGTGTTGTCCTCGTCTCAGCCAGTGAGGATCTAGGTTAGAATAGATCCTCAGTACCCCTTGCATGTCGTAAGAGGCGACTAAATGCGAGGGGGTGGTCCTTCGGATGAGACCGCAAAAAAGCGAGGTCCTGTGTCACAGCAGTTGTGGCATGATAAAGATCCCTCCCTGCTCAAAGACTATAAGCGCCGAGCATGAGCCTAAATTTTGCAGCACTTCACCGGCAGTGATGACGTCTACATATGAGTGAAAAATTCTCGAGCGGGACGTTGAACAATATACAAATCAATCCTATTGTCTGAATAATATATTCATTATGAAATTAATTAGCATCATAATGAAGATGAGACGGAACGAACAATGATCAATGTTTATAATTCCATAATGAATACAAAATTAAGAGAAGGGCAAACACGCAACAATGCAGATACCAGAAGTGGGATCAGGTAACTAAGAAGAGTAAGCATCTCCTGTTGACAGGTCATTATATATATATATATATATATATATATAGCTATAGCAGGTAAGCAGAGTAATTCATAGTCAAAATCAGACTAAAGAACGGCCTAACAATTTGATTGAAAACACGTCGCACTGCATTCAGCTCAACGACAGCTTATATTTGCAAATAAGAATCATTATAAAGACCAAAGAATTTGAGAAATTTTGACGTTAAACTAGACTGTTGAAAACCCTATCACATCAACATCATTCATTAACTGTCATGATTTACAACTTTATCATTGTGAAAATGATCGACTTAATACGGTGTGTTTTTACAGTACCCTTTTCTTTACTGATTGGAAAGTACACGATTCACACACACACACACACACACACATAGAAAAAAAAAACATTTTGGAAAATATACGAGGATATGGCTTTCGACGCTTCACGCCGGCATACTTCATGAAGCGCATTAGCTTCATGAAAAGTTTGTCTGCGGGATACGTTGCAGGTCATACCCTCCAGTATTTTCAATAAGGAAGTATATTTTTTTAAAATTGACAATCCACTTTCATTTCCAGCCGTTGAAATTGACGTACTATGTGTTTATCAAAATTCACACGCGCATTGTGTACAACTACAACACATTCATGAGGAAATGACTATCATTACAATTTTTAAAGACACCAAAGGCAGAAATATAGGAAATATAAATATAGTTAAAATGAAGGTCACCGAGATATTTTTTAGTCTAATATGACATTAAATAATGCATATATTGTATAAGTTATGTGGATATGCCCAAGCATAGGATCTGTCTATATACAGTGAAAATTCTCTAATCCGGCCACCTCTCGGACCAAATAAACGGCCGCTTTAAAGAGGTGGTCGGTTCACCGAGAACTTGGCACTTTGAAAAGATTTTACGCCAAGATTCCTGATGTTTAATTGAATTTTATCAGTAAGTGATACCTCAAAACGTTGACGCTTTGCTGGATGAGACTTGTTAGATGCAGAAATTTTCAGACTCGCAGTATTTTTGTAGAAATATGTTTTGATTTAAAAGATAAATGAATAAGTAAAGGAGAAACACTGTGTTTGGGGGAACAACCCAAGCCGTATGATTGCTGCAGTTAATATACATAGTACGTACTATTTCCTTTGATCCAATGATTTATAATTAATTATCAGCGGAGATCAAATTAATCCGTTTGTACCTACAGGTAATTATTATTATTATTATTATATGAAATATTCTCGCAGAAACCATCTAATCCAGTGCATATTCCTCATCGTAACCTATCTGATTCTTTCGTTACTTTTAGTTTACTGAATAAAGACGGAGAAACGATAAATAGTTTTCTTTAAGCGAGTTGAATACGATATTTTAATAATTTTCTGAATTTCGGACCTGTTAAATCGAGTGACTTTAGGTTGTCAATTTCAATGATATTGACACCACCTGTAATGTCATGTCCAGTTGGACTACAGTTGAAGGAAGAGCAAGATGTAATAAAATTCAATTTGGGAGAGGGGGTGTTAATGGCGAAAGTACTACTGCAAACACGGTTGTTTAAGTTAGGGTTAATTGTCTCTAGCAGTAGAAAGGGGTGTCATATGTCTAATTCATGAGATTAAATAATCTGGAAATTTCTCATCGAAAATTGGTACAATGGCTGTCTCTCAGTCGTTCCGTTTTCAGAAAAATAATTACTTCCCATACTGGCACTTCAATTAAAGGAAAAATACAAATAGGGAGAAATACCAATCGAATGCAAAATATAATAGGAAAAGCAAAGTAGGGTGCAAGGCAAGTTTTGGCAATCCAATTCTCACGAAAATTCTCAGCTCACAATACTTTGTGACTAGCGCAAGACCTTTACTAAAAGTACAATCTTACAAATCATCTAAAGAACGGAGTATTACGTGCGTAAACATTTGTATTTTCACAATTCATCATTAATTTTGATATCCATCATGGTGTCGTAATAATTGGCGCTGAAAGGTAAGACGTACATTTTACGACATTATGATGAAACTGGAATGAGTCATGAAAGTCAACTTAAGGAATTCAAAGCATTTATTTCATTTTTACACACACACATTATCTGTAACATTAAATATTTCGTATATATTATCTGTAACATTAAATATTTCGTATAATGAAAAGCTTTATCCTCATTTTTGGGGATTAATTTTATCAACTATGCAATCACTCGACTAGCAGCGCTAGCAGCAAATAATTCTTAAAACGTTTAAGTAGCACATGTTTAAGCCTATATTATATGTAAAATTGACTTTCCTATCGTCATTCAATTGAATATGTAAATTAAAAACCAAAATATCACTAAAAATATAAAGAAAAGGTGAAAATAACAAAGAAGGATCAATCTCATAATTCCTATAAGGATTGTTTTTGTTATTTTCCGCCACACTCAACAATTTTTCAGTTATCTGGTGGCGTCCAGTTTTTGTTGGTGGAGGGAGAGAACCTAGATACAATGTACCCGGGAAGAGACCACCGACCTTCCGAAAGTAAACTGGCAAACTTTCTCACATATATCGGCGCGAGCGAGAATCGAACCCGTTCCGACTAGAGGTGAGAGGCCTTGTGATTTTGAACGCGATGCTCTGACCATTCGGCCACGCAGGCCCCCTCCTATAAGGAATAAATAAATAAAGAGTTGGACAAACATGGGCCCCTGGATATACGAGACTGTTGAAACCCTTGTAACATCAACTACTTTGTCAGCAGCCTACCTCCACTTAAAAATTGATCATATGCAAAACAAGCTCTTACAATTTAATACCAAAAGCGATAACTGGTCGCGGTATCTCAGTGGATGAGCGTTCGCTTTGTAATCGGGAGCCCCGCTCGTGCCATGGCCGCGTCACACCTAAGGCGTAAAACTTGATAGTGATTGCTCCTTTGCCATTTAAAAGTGAAAATAACTGTTTTTCATATATGACCTGAAAACGGAGGTCTTGTGTCTCGGGAGGCGTTGGCACGTTAAAGAACCCCACTGCTATGGGCCTGTGTGCTAAGCACAAGTCTACCCATTTCCGGAACGCCGCACGGTACTCCTCTTTGGGTATATGTCGCAGACACTGGTAGACCGCACTGCCTATACGACAACGGGATTCAAACCGGTGCCCTGCCAGCATCTCCGTTAGTCTTGGGAACAATCAAAAGTCACAGGGGAACAGGTCAGGGCTGTATTGGGGATGATCTAAGACATCGAGCCCACATTCTTTCAGAAATTCATGTACCGTAGCGGATTTATGGGCCCATGCGTTATCATGGAGTAATTTGATGCGCGGTCTGCGTTTCTGATACAAATCAACAAGTTGAGTAAGAACACTTTCTCTCTAAAACTTTCCAGTGATAGAACTACCTTTCGGGACTGGAATTTGAAGGACTGAACCTTTCGAATCAAAGAATATCGCATACAACATGCGATTTTATGTTTTGCAACGGCGCGCAATGACAGGTCTGTCGCCCTCAGATGAAACCCAAACCTTATTTTTAGCCTTAGAAACGGGTTGAAAATGATAGATCCAGGTTTCATCACCTGTAACTATCTCTTCCAAACAACGTGGGTCACATTTATCATATTTTTTTTATAACTTGCGATGCAAGTCTATTCCGACTTTGTTTCTGCTCGTCAGTGAGCAAATGGGGCACCCAGCGTGGACCTCGTGCGCCGCATACCGTGATACCGTTCGAGAGAGGAATGATTACGCAAGTTCTGTGTAAAAAATCTTGCAACTTCATAATCGCGTTAAAAAGTTATAGGCTTACTCTACGAACTTACTGCCCTCTTGGAACATGTTGAACGCCTTTACTTGGTATTCGTCCCTGTTAATGGTTACCGATATTCTCTTACCTTTTCGTGTAGCTAATGGTATTTGCATTTGGAGGTAATTTTTCATGAAAATCAGAAGGAAAAAAAACATAAAAGCTCAATTAACAATACTCCACATTTTAACTAAATATGTAGTTTTGGCTAACATTCGTTCTTTAAAAGTTTGACTCTATAAAAGCAACAAGTGGCCCTGAAATTGTTCAAATGTTGTGATTTTTAAAAGATTTTTGTATCAAACTTCATTCGCATGAAAATTATTCACCCCCTATTGTGGCCCCAACCTAGCCCCAAAGGATCATAACATAATTGAGAATGAATTCACGTAACATAGAGATGCCAATACACCATTATGACTAACATGTGATCTTGCTGCTCTGGATAAGACCATAAGAAATCTATTATACAAAATAATGAAAGATCTATCTTAAGTAACTGAAGAAATATTGAATAGGTCGAGTTTTAGTAGGAGAAGGTCAAACTTCCATGTCAAAGTCACAGTCAAAGTTTATCAATTTCTTGACATAAAAATCTATATCCAAACTATAAAAGCTTTACCTTAAATAGTTCAGGAGATATTGATTAGGTCAGTTTTTAAGAAAGTAGTTCAAGGTCACAAAACCAAATAAAATTGTAGCTTAAGGTCTTGTCATAAGGAATCTATATAAAATATGAAAGCCCTATATCAAATAATTCAAATAGTTCTTAAGATATTTAATGTTACATTTTCTTAAAAAGTATGTTAAATTTCAAGGTCACAAGTTCAAAGGTTATACTATGAAATAAAAAGAAATTAATTAAGGAATGAAGCTAATTTTGGCCTATGTTATACGATATAATGTCAATATAAGCAGTTTACGCTTTTTCATCCGCGAAGCTTCATTCCTTATAATTTAATTTAAAAAGACAAGACTACATTGTACAAATCTTAATTATGATTTAAATGTAAAATAGAAAATGCTTGCACCGCGGAATGATTCGCTTAGCAACATACTGACAAAGTGTCAAACGTGTTTCGCATAACTGAAACATATACTTTGTTCATGAAATTTGAAAACGTAAGGTGGACAAGAGGATTTGTTCGACCGTGTGACATTAACCTTGACGTATGATCCAAATATCATAACTTTAATCAAACCTTTAGCCTTGTTCATAACTTTTGAATATTGATAGATACATGTATATACCTGTCATAATTAATGTGTGCTTTAAGATATCTCGTGAACTTTTTATGGTCAAATTTTGTAGATAGATTCATTATGGCGGCAGGCTATACATCTTGTATTGTGATGCTTAATCATGCTCGTGCATCGTGTTGTGCTGTGATGCGTTGGGGCCACAACATGGGGTTAAACTATTTCAATAAATACAAGATTAAGATAAAAAAAAATCCCAGCTAGACCAATGTAATACAATAAAGCGATGTGGCCTATGGATCTCTCATTGGTAACGTAGTGCAGTAGGCTGTGACGTCACAACTCCTCGCCCTTTACGTCGTAAAAAGACTGGGGCGTCGCACGAAGTAAAGGGCGAGGGGTTCTGATTTGGGCAGATGAACACAAGCGGTATTCTCGCGAGATTATACATACTGGGGTGAAACGTTACCAATAAACAATATATTTCCGGCATAATTATAATTAATCAAACTACGAATATATATATATATATATATATATATATATATATATATATATGTGTGTGTGTGTGTGTGTATGAGGAAGATTTCAGAATTTTAACTGAAAGGGGGGGGGGGGGGAGAAAGATGTTATCCAAGATTCTTGACATTCAAAAGAAGAAAATTGTAACCAAAATAATAATAGTAATAAAATAAAAAAAACCACAAAAACAAATTTTTCTCCATTCCAAACTTCAAAATCCTCAAAAGGGTCTTTGAGGGGGGGGGGGGGGGGGGGGGGCAGTGGTTTCATCCTTCAATTCATCAGTTCTACAACGATGTGTCAGCTAATGTATCTTACTTTAAGATGTAAAGTAACTAATGAATGAAGTAATTAAAATAAAAATTACGGAAAATCAACTTTATTAAAATCAAGTGCCCCCTCCTCTCTGGTTTAACATGCCGGAGTAGAAGATGTCTTATAAGGATTTCAAATGGGAATGGGACAGTAATTACCCAGTAAAACAACGTTTTGGAGACTAACAACGGCTTTCTCTTAGGTCCATACGATATGCAGTATGATCATACCGTAATGAATATTAGTATTTCACCAGCGGTCATCTCAAATGCTTGTAGAAATTAGGAAAAAAACATTAAGAATGATTTGTGAAGGTGATCAGTGGGAAAATCACCTATTTTTAAATTATAATTGGTACCAAAATATTTATTTTCATTGGGTAGACGGGAATAGGGGTATGCAAGTAAAATCAACACATGCTATCCACACTTCAGGTGCATGTGCATTAAACTACTCCTGGAACCACAAAAGTACTAGTGTCTGTGACAGCTTTATAAGACACATGTAAAACTGCCTGGGAGATATTGGCAATGATATCACTGATGAATTATGATGTCCATCTGCATGCATGGAATGGGAGAAAGGACTGTGCTACAGGTGTTCTACTTGGACATGGCATGGAGGTTGTGAGGACATGTCCTGATGCTATTTGTGCAACAGAGTGTTATACCACATGACCTCTGCCCTTGTTGACCGAGTACACAGATTCCTGAATGACAGTTGGATCTTTGCTTTTCACTATATCAATGCTTTTAAAGACCATCAATATTTTCATTGCAACTTGCAAGAAATGTAATAATATGAGAAAGTCTAATAAAATGAAACACACACGAATCTATATACATTAATCATGATGAAGTAATGCTTGTTTATAAGGAATTCCTTGGAAGAAAGTCCTTATAGCAAGGTTATTTTTTAAAGTTAAACAAGTTCATTATAATATGTAATGAAGTTTCTTAACAAATTAACAAACATAGCATATCATAATAAAATTGCTGCTTATGACAGTAACTCCTGAATTTAATGACAGTAACTCCTGAATTTAATGACAGTAACTCCTGAATTAGGTTTAGAGAATTTAATACCAAAGTGCAGAATATTGTATTGTAAAATGTACAAAAGTACAGCCCTGAAATAGATTAAATTTAACAATGATAGGATATCATAGTACATTAATCAGTAATAATATTGCAAGCGGTTTCACCCCGTTTAAAATTCTCACTGACACAGAAGTATTAAAAGAAAGATGAAAGAAAAAATGGTTTTGCCCAGTCTTACATTTACCCACTGACAACATCAACACAATAAGGGCGGAAATAAGACGGATATTTTTCCGTATATAATACATGCAGTTCAATGAATGATATTCAAGTGCAACAAATCTTCAAGATACACATTCTGTTCTGAACACATTTTCTTCCATAGTCACAAGATATACATCATCATTAAAACTATTGTGCTAACATGTGCTTATTTTGGAAAAAATTTCCACACACATATCATAACCTATAAAATGTACAGTAGTTTAGATATATTGTGTCTAAAAATACCTATTCTATGAAATCAAACTCATTAACACTGAACAAATTAATCAAATACCGGATATTATTAACTATGAGCATAATAAAATGGCACCAACTTGTCAATGAATATGAGAAGAATCCACCCTTAAGTTGGTTACTTATATGTATGTTTTCATATATATATATATATATATATATATATATATATATATATATATATACATATATATATATGTGTGTGTGTGTGCTGGTTAGAGAAATAAAGTAGTGGATTGAAAATTGTAAATTGAAATAAATTGAGATACATACCTCGTGAAGTATAGATTTAATGCACACTCTACGTACATTTTTTTTCCGGTCGCGGTAGCTCAGTGCTCTCAAACTGGCGACATATAACCATCCCCGTTAGTTCTCGCAATAGGTAGCGCTCTATTCATATTTGGGGGATTCCTCTGTGACGTCTGCATGCGCTGTCGCTGATCTCTAATTCGTCGTATGCAGCATAGTCATGCGATGGGTCAATGGATAACTGACCGGCGGAAGGCCCTGGTTGGTGCCGTTGAGCTTGTTTCCACCCGCAGAAAATACCCAGTATACGGTATATTCTAGCAGATCAAGCAATCCGGATACCAAATAAAGAGGCCCACAAGCCATATAGATTACCTGAGAGTTAATTACAAGTATCGCTACCCCCAAGGACTATGAAATCTGTAATAATTTCCTGTTCTGCATATCTAAACTACATTTAAAATATTCAGCAGCAGAATAAAAGAAAATGTGTTCTTTTAAATAACATTTATGCCCTCAAAAAAATAGCTCTTTTGTCTCTTAAACAAGTTCGATTCTTGCTCGCGCCAATATATGTGAGAAAGTTTGCCAGTTTACTTTCGGAAGGTCTGTGGTTTCTTCCCGGGTACATTGTATCTGGGTTCTCTCCACCACCTACAAAAACTGGACGCCACCCGATAACTGACAAAATTGTTGAGTGTGGCGGAAAACAACAAACAATCAATCAATTATACTTTAAATTATATATCTTATATTAACACTATAATTATGACTAGTTTGGACCTGCCCTAGAGTCAAAACCCTGGGATTGTGAAATTCACAATTTTCGTACATCCCAAATATACATCTAGTATTTCTACAGTATCAGCAAAATTAAAATCATATGTGAAAAGAACTGGAATGGTAGTTATCAAGAAATTAAAAAATGGTCAAAATTTCTTTGAATCAATAAATGATCATAAATTATCCCACTAATTATACACCCCCAAAATATAGTAGCACTGTATTATAGAAAAATAATGATGAAGAATTTTATTCATACACTTTGCGTGAGCTTTTTGGTGCTGTCTCAATCTGCTACTAGACTGACATGATGTCAAAGCTCCCAAATACATCTACCATTACTTAAAATCAGGAACTCCTTTGCCACCTGTTTACTGAAATAAAAAGATCCATGAAATATGTCATAATATAGCACAAATTCAATTACATGTATTACCCATGAATAATTTTAATTGTGTGGCACTGTTTTCCATTCTGAATAACGGTAATCCTTTTCCATAGCATTGAGGATGGGATCCTCATCCACGATGGCTGACTCACAGTATCCTTACCAATATGCAATATGGGATATCTAAAACTTAGATTTCTGTGTTCTGAATAGCTTTCCATACAAAACAGGTTTATTTCTTATTTTAGTTCCTATCCTATACGAAGATATGTAAATAATGCACTATCAATAGATTATCAGTGAATGCAAATATCAAAAATTATAAAATGCGTACACAAATTGTTCTCAATTGATGGACATGTATTTTGGTTGTTGGCGAGGAACCAACTGCAATGGCTGATATGATGCCACTGATCGAGTGATGAGATGGTCCTGCTGTGGCCACCTCCTCAGATGTCGGATTTGCTCATCTCTCATTTCTGTAATTTACAAAAATTGATAAAGAAAATCATAGTTTATGACATTACATTCACTACATAATTCAATATATCTTATGTCAGCATATATTTCTTGATAATTAATAAAAGACTTTAGAAGTTCGTCAAGTCTTCTTCTTTTGCTTTTTGTAGTCTGCTCCCCTCTTTTTTCCAGTGGAAGGAAATATGAGTTGCAAGATGTTATTTGCATTCCCAAGCTATTTCTTCATTGACCTCCAGCTTTCGGGGAATGTTATATGGAGGTTCAAGTAGGCTTGATCGATTTGTTTCCTAAAATTAAATTTTAAAGGAAAACCTGTTTAAAATTTCTGAATTTAAACTACTTGAAATAAATAAATACTTACTCGTATAATGTTCAAGCGACATTGGATGGAATGAGTGGGATTTTATATACTTGGCTGTCACCTTCTCATTGCATGCTTCATGGACGGATTTGCGCAATACATAAGCTGCTGATTTGACAATGCCCTTCCTTGTTATACTTTGGTATTTTGAGTTGAACTTCATTGGTCTGATTTGCACTGGTTTCCACTTGTCTGAATATTGAGACTGTCCTCCGATTACACATATGAGCAAAGTGTGTATATTGCTGGGGGATTCTTTTAATATTTTATTTTACATATCAACATGCCTTGAAAATGAAGTAGCTTTGTGTTACCATTATGACCTTAACCTTCAATTCTTATTGAATCTAATCTGGATAGATCAAAAGATCTTTTCTTTGTCACAGATTCATAATAATCTATTCCTCTCCATTACTACAAAATATTGATGATTTACTGGCGTTGCTCATAAGTAGTGATTGGGTTGTAACATGTATCATTGCCAACAATTCCCAGTATATCAATATCTAAAGTTCAAATAATTTTGAAACAAACTTACATTACCATTCCAAAGACATATTTCAGAGATATAGAAGATGTTTCTTCTACTGAAAATGAAGAGAGAAACAAATTCACTGGAAAAGACAGTTACCATATCCTACTATGTGATTTTTTGTTCACCAAATTATGTAAAAATACCTAATTTGTTGTTCAGTTTCTAAGTCGATATTAATGTTTGTCTTTTCAGTTGTTTTAAAAATCGTTAGCCTTCATGGAATATCAAATCATTAAAATTGCATGTGATGCACATTATGTACTTAAAATTATACCTCTTTTAAAAAACAACTTCCCATCAAATGCCATGGTTAAAAAAGCGATGTGATAGATCCTTGATAATGGGTTCAAAATAGCTTATTTACCTCCTTCATGTTTAAGGAAACATCCACCAAAACAACTTTATCAAGCTGGAATTTCACAAAATTTACTGATTAAATTTAGAGCTTGATATAATCTTTAACATAACTAATAACACTTAAGACATTTATTCTCTACAATTATATTTAGTACCTTAATTTGTTAATTCAAGTTGCTCACACACACAGGTACATATACAGCACCTGTGCATTTTATTAGTTCTGGTATGAACACTTACTGATCAATTTTATTTAATCTAATTTTTTAATTATATTTCCTTTCACCAAATCTAATCAAGCAGTGCACCCCTCCTACTTTCATCATAACACTACCCGTACCCCCTCTGGTTTTACCCAACCCCTTCCTCCTTTATGTCAATATGATAAAAACTTTGCAATATTAAGTTTGGGGGTTGACAAAAATATTTTAATCGTGGATTTGTGATACCCCTAATAGCTTCAGATTTGCATATGATATTTCATTCAAAGGGATAGATATTGATAACATAGTCACATACCTGATCCCACCTCTGGTGTGTCTTGGGGTTCATGCTTTCTCTACTCATAATTTTGTATATGCGATTGATCACTGTGCGTCATTTTTTCATCCACCAAAGCATTAAGAAAGAAAGGAAAAAAGTTTTTGCTTGAACGTCCCCACTCGCACTTCGTTTGTTTTTGCCGCCATTACGCACTAGCTTTCCGGAAAAATACTATTTACAGAATACGTCTCTTTCATTTCGTCCACTTCCGCACGAGACTATGGGTTGTGTTCATATGTCCGTGTAGCACATTCATAGGTTTGTTTATTTGTTTTACGCCCGTCGAGAATTTTTCACTCATATTGAGACGTCACCAGCTGTAGATGAAGTACCACAAATTTAGACCGATGCTTAGCGCTTAGGGCCATAGCAGTGAGGGTTCTTTAACGTGCCAACGCCTACCGTGACACGGGACCTCCGTTTTTAAGGTCATATCCGAAAGACCCATGATTCTCACTTCTAAATGCCGACCGTTTGACGAAGGAGCAATCACTACCTATTTTTCGTCTTAGGTTTGACGCGGCCATGGCAGGAGCGGGGCTCGAACTCACAACCTCCCGGTTACGAAGCGAACGGTCTAACCACTGAGCTACCGCGACCGGTCATTAATTGAGGTCAGCAATGGTCAAATTTCACAACACATTAGAAATTCTTGAAAATTAAAATCTTTTAAACAATATTCATTTACCTTCACCTCCAACAGCTGTTTCTCCAACTTGGGGTGTATATTGTAAAAGTCCTATGTGCACGTGGTTTCGGTCATTCGCTGATTGAACACGTGCAGATAAAAAATGTACGGCAGCCACATACATGTCATTCTCATAAAGAAAACTTTTGTATTTTAAAATAAATGTGAATTTAATGCCATGACCCTTAATTTTTTTCTTGAGTATATTTTGTTATTAAGCTATCAAGTTAAATAAATACATTCTAATTACTTTTGAATATCAGATATTACGCAGTGTAGGAATTTGAGACGTATGAAGATAATGTATTGAGCAGCGGATTTTTAAGCGGCGATTACATGTAATTGTAACTATTGAATACACACCCTCCTCCTTGTCACACACAAAATATTACTTTGTTTTATTTCACATTCCAGCAAAATATAATTGTTCACGCAATATTGTGGTCTTGCTACATTTCACTCAAAATTAAGTTAGACTATCAAATGATAGACATTAAAATAAGACAGATAGCGAAGCACGATATCACTACATTATATTAATGTTACTTTATCACTATTAATCTGAACTGGGCCAAGCAATGTATTTTTATAAAATAAAATGTGAATGACAATATTCAACAATTTTCCAGTTATCTCGTGTCGTCCAGTTTTTATTAGTAAAAGAGAGAACCCATATAAAATTTACTCGGGAAGAGACCACCGACCTTCAGAAAGTAAGGTAAACTGGCAAACTTTCTCACATATATTGGCGCGAGCGAGAATCGAACCCGCGTCGACTAGAGGTGAGAGGCCTTGCGATTTTGAACGCGATGTTCTACGCACTCGGCCACGGAGGCCCCAAATGGTAAGTCTAGTAAATGGATCACCGCGTATTACTTAAGAAACAATGATACATTTTTATAAAGAGAAAATAAAAAATGAAACGATTACACAAATGAAGAATACAACACTGAGGTATACGTTTCCGAGAAACATAACTTAAATTTCCTCAGTTAAAAACACTGAGTATTTAATACGATTGCACATTAGGATTAACAAGCTTACGTTAAAGGTCGTGAGTTCGAGCACCACTTGCGCCATGGCCGCGTCAAACCTAAGACGAAAAATAGGTAGTGATTACTCCTTCGCCATACGCTCGGCATTTAGAAGTGAGAATCACAGGTCTTTCGGATATGACCTTAAAGACGGAGGTCCCGTATCACGGTAGGCGTTGGCACGTTAGAGAACCCTCACTGCTACGGCCCAGAGCGCTAAGCATAGGTCTAAATTTGTGGTACTTCACCTACAGCTGGTGACGTCTCAATATGAGTGAAACATTCTCGACGGGACGTAAAACAAACAAACAAGCTTACATGCTTTGATTATTTTAATATGATAAACCTCCATACATTTGTGGTAACTTTTTCGAATGTGTAATATCTGGATTATTATTGTTTTCAATGCTTTAATTTGTATTACTAGGAAAATAAAAAGAAAATCGGTTGATTAGCCTAATAGTACAAATTCCTCGGGGACCTACGTTTTTAAGGTCATATTCGAAAGACTCGTAATTCTCACTTCTAAATGCCGAGCGTTTGGCGAAGGAACAATCACTACCTATTTTTTGTCTTAGGTTTGACGCGGCCATTGCACGAGCGGGGCTCGAACTCACAACCTCCCGGTTACGAAGCGAACGCTCTTTTTTTTTCTCTTTTATTACGAAGCGAACGCTCTAACCACTGAGCTACCGCGACCGGTAGCTCCTTATTTTTGTTTTTAACGTAGTTCAAATTAAAAAGAGTTGCAACCTTGCTGTGGTGTCATTCCGGAAACGGTTCCAACATTGGTTTCTTTGTTATACACTTATGAATATTTTGAACATGCCGCTCGGCAAATTTCTGTTAAATAACAATGGTGTTCGACCCGCCACGGGGTAAGTTATGTCTTATATTTTACATGATCAACATAAAAATCATTAGAAAAGCCCTATGCATTCATGGTATCTGTATATTTTAAGATTTCGTGTGGTGTTTAAGAGATTGAAGGGACAGCTTATGGGCCACGTGCATTTTCACATACTCGATGATCATTTTCCTACTTTTATGAAATGCATTTGTCTTTGTGTTATGATGTGATGTTTTTTCATGCGAAGTTTAGCCTATATTAAAGTCTTGAATGTTTGCATGTAAATAAGTATGCGGATTTCTGTTAAAATATTTTTTCTACGGAAGGCCGTTCAGGTCATTATTGTAGAGTACGAATTTTCCAAAGTGTACGATGTGCATTTGTGACAAATTTCGAAGTAAATTATCATTGTTGTTTTTGATATCTTTATGTTTTTTCAGCATGTATAAATGTCACAGATATAGATATGGAGGGCAATATTGTCATAATTTGTGTGCTCTTCAATATTACTTCTAATGGCAACTTCATTGTTCTTATTAGAGTTTATCTTTGTATTTTCAGTTTTGTACCCTTCCTGAAGGTCTATTAAAGGAATAAACTACTCCGGTTGTTCACATTCCATAATAGTACAAAACCCAGCATTTGAATCGAACTTCACTCAACATGGAAGATCGCCGTTCTACTTTACGGAACATTCGGCCACTTACAGACAGAGGAAGGCAGGCTTTCGAAGACGAAGTTAGATGTTTTACTGGACAACTTCGCATTGAACAGAGATACATTGACATCATAGTACAGGACATAAATGATCAGACTGTTATAGAAGGAAGTCTTGCGAGACAGTACACGAATGAAATACAGAAGCATTTTGCAGCTTTTAAGGATGCTTCTTGGCAATTTTATGATTACCTGTGCTCTCACAGATCAAACGAAGCTGAAAGAGAGTTATCATCGCACAAATTGATAGCAACAACGTTAGAAGACAGAGTACTTAGAATTTTGAAACAATTGGAAGAAGGCATTCAATCCGATTACGATACAAATTTGGAGGATGAGAAAGTGACTCCAAAAGAACAGATTTCTCAGCAGGAACTACCAAACACTGGATCATTCAAGGGACTGAAAATGGATACTCTTGAACCTCCGAGAGAATTCCAGGATCCTCCAATTTATCCAAAGGAAATGCAACAAAGATCACAAAGGTCGTGTTCAACAAGTTCAAGTTCTCTATTAATGAAACAAAGGATGAAACTGGAAGCAGCAAAAGTCAGGGCAAAGTACGCACAGGAAGAGGCGGAGTTGATTAAAAAACAAGCTTCGATACAAGCGAATCTAAAGATCTTGGCTGTGAAACGTGAAGTAGAGGAGGCGCAAGGAGAGCTCAGAGCTCTAAGTGAAGTCTGCAGCAATGCAGACTCCTCCTTGAATTCAGCTCAGATGGCTGATGTGAAGGAAAAAAGAACAGCTGAATTCATACTTCAACAGGATGATAATAACAATAACTTTGTACAGGAAAATTTGAATGTTAATGCTGCTGAATTTTACCCCAGACCTCACAGAACATTCACTGAACCAACTCAGACAGATGTGTGTAGACAACTCACTCAGTTTATGATGAAAAAGGATCTCCTTCTATCTCGGTTATCTAAATATGATGATTCTCCTGGATATTTTCTTGCGTGGAAAGCTAGCTTTCAGAATGTCATGCGTGAATTGGATGTTACACCAGCTGAAGAAATTGATCTTTTAATTAAGTGGTTAGGACCTGAAAGTTCCAAACAAGCACTTAGTATTCGAGCAGCTAATGCTGCCAACCCAAAACATGGAGTCTCTAGAATCTGGAGTAGACTTGATGATCGATTTGGGAGTCCGGAGATAGTTGAGGGATCTCTGCGGAAGAAGTTAAATGATTTTCAAAGGATAAGCAACAAGGATAACAAACGACTGTTTGAACTGGTAGATATTGTATCAGAAATAGAAGCAATCAAGGAAAATCCAACATACAAGATCCTCCTCAGTGTATATGACTCATCAGCTGGAATTAATCAAATCATGTCAAAACTGCCATTCTACATTCAAGAAAAATGGACAATTGAAGCGACTCGATATAAAATGGAACACAACACAGCTTATCCGCCATTTGAAGTGTTCTCCAAGTTTCTCCAACGGATAGCCAGAATGAAGAATGACCCGAGCTTCTTTTATGAAGATTCCACTGTGTCGAAGGGTACCATTTCAAAGACACGTCAGCAAACTCAGGGACAAGCAAGACCTTTACAGTTGTCAGTGGCAAGGACAGAAGCAACAGATGTGAAATCTGAAGCTAACAAAGCAGTCAATAAGGAAAAGAATGGAAATCATAGTGTGTGTCCGATTCATGGAACTAATCATCTGTTGAATGACTGTCGTAGTTTTAGATCAAAAACTTTAGGAGAGAGACGAGAATTTTTGAAAAAGAATGGTTTGTGCTTCAGATGCTGTGGTCAGATAAAGCATTTACGTCGAGACTGTAAGGAACTCCTAAAATGTACTGTATGTCAAAGTTGTGAGCATCCAACTGCTTTACACATCAATGGTCCAGAAAACAGTAGAACTTCAGGAAAGCACGAGGGGGAGAAACATAATGCTGAAATTGACAGTAAGTGTACTCAAGTATGTGGAAAGGCTTCAGTAGTAAGTCTTGTTCAAAGATACTCCTCGTTAAAGTCTACCCGGATGGAAGATCAGACCTGGCAAGAAAATTATATGCATTGATCGATGATCAAAGTAATCGGTCTTTGGCAACTTCAAACTTTTTCCATATGTTTGGAGAAGATGGCCCAGACAATGAGTATATTATATCGTCCTGTGCTGGAAAGTTCACAACTTCTGGTCGTTTTGCTTCAAATTATACAGTTGAGTCGCTGGATGGATCTTATGTTCTGAAACTACCAACGTTAATAGAATGTAACGATATTCCTAATAACAGGCATGAGATTCCGTTTCCTCACATCGCTTCAAGCTTTCCGCATTTAGCGAGCATTGCAACGTTCATCCCGGATATTAACGAAAACTCTCAGATTGATCTTTTGATAGGAAGAGATCTAGCAGCAGCACACCATGTTATGGACCAACGTGTGGACAAGGACTATATACCATATGCACAAAAATTACCTCTCGGGTGGACTATCATTGGAGAAGTTTGTTTGGGTAAATTTCACCGTCCAGATGAGAGCCCTGAAGTTTCTGTAAGCAAGACGAGTATTTTGTCGGATGGTAGAACCACATTTTTGAAACCATGCGAAAACAGTGTAAAGGTAGATCCACACATCTTCAACACTACTGACCAAGATGAACAGATTGGTACATCGATTGAAGATGAAGCCTTTCTTAAGATAATGGATGCTGGCATGGTGCAAGACGAGGATGGCAGATGGATTGCTCCATTACCATTTCGTGATAAACGAACAACTTTGGAGAACAACAGGCAACTTGCAATGAAGCGAGCGAGATCATTTGACAACAACCTGAGATGTAACTCAGCAAAACTAGAACATGTTAAGGACTTTATGGCCAAAATGATCGAGAATGGACATGCGGAGGTTGCACAGCCCTTGTCAGCATCCCAAGAATGTTGGTACCTACCAATGTTTGCAGTTTACCATCCCAAAAAACCGGACAGCGTCCGAGTGGTGTTTGACGCATCAGCTGTGTACAATGGCAACTCATTGAACAAGGTACTGTTAAAGGGTCCTGACCTCACTAACAGTTTGTTAGGGATTCTGCTCCGATTTCAAAAAGAGCGTGTTGCTGTAACTGCTGACATCCAGCAAATGTTTTATAATTTCAAGGTCACAAACAACCATCGAGACTTTCTACGTTTCATATGGCATGATGAAAACGACACTACAAAACCACTAGTAGATTATCGTATGACTGTCCATGTGTTTGGGAACAGTCCCTCACCTTCAGTTGCCACATATGGATTAAGAAAATCTGTGGAAAGCGCTCGTTCTGATGTTCGAGAATTTGTAGAAAGAAATTTTTATGTTGATGATGGGTTGGTGTCTTGTGAAGATGTGGACACTGCAGTAGATTTGATCAAGCGGACTCAAGATGAATTACGCTCAGGTGGCCAACTCCGACTTCATAAAGTAGCTTCAAATAACAAGCAGGTTTTGCAACAATTCCCTACAGATGACTTAGCAAAAAATCTGAAAGACTTGAATTTTGATACTGATAATCTACCTATTCAAAGGAGCTTAGGTATGTCGTGGAACATTGAGAACGATTGTTTTACATTCCAAGTAAACAGAGACTTTAGGCCATTCACAAAACGTGGTGTCTTGTCTACAATCAATGGACTGTTTGATCCTGTCGGATTTAGTGCTCCAGTGGCTTTGCGAGGAAAACTCATGCTCCGTGAGATTATGTCGTGCTTAGGACACATAGAATGGGATGATCCTTTACCAGACATCCACCGTCAGTCTTGGGGAAAATTGGGTTAACAGTTTACCTCTTTTGGAACAATGTAGTATTACTCGAATGTACAGTGGTATTTCATTTGCTCATGCCACTGACCGACAGATCCATATTTTTTGTGATGCATCTAAGGATGCGATCAGTGCAGTGGCCTATTTAAGATTGTGCAACTCTCATCACATTACAGTTAGTTTTCTTCTCGGCAAGACCAAGGTAGCTCCGCATCACAGCAATACCATTCCTCGATTGGAACTTTGCGCAGCAGTTCTCGGCGTCGAACTGGCTGAATTGATCAAAGAACATTTAGGATTTAACCCACACGACATGCACTTTTATACTGACAGCAAAGTGGTATTGGGGTATCTGACTAACGAATCGAAACGTTTTTATGTTTACGTCGGAAATCGTGTACGAAGAATACGGGCGTCTAGCAATCCAAGTAAATGGAGACATGTTTCTACAGAAAGCAATCCTGCGGATTGTGGTACTAGGGGTATTGAAAGTGTGAATTTGCAGACTAGTTCTTGGATAAACGGACCCAGCTTCTTAAAAGATGAGGACTTACAAATTGTGGAAGAGTCGTATGAGTTAGTGGACACTGAAAATGACAAAGAATTGCGACCGGA
Organism: Ostrea denselamellosa; assembly: GCA_024699665.1. Taxonomy (NCBI): domain Eukaryota; kingdom Metazoa; phylum Mollusca; class Bivalvia; order Ostreida; family Ostreidae; genus Ostrea; species Ostrea denselamellosa. Next base: position 23,645,006 of record JAMZEH010000005.1, on the reverse strand, counting down.
CGTCATGTGCTACAAAACAAATGTCGCGGAACAGTGTCACTTAGGTGCTGAGAGATTTGGTGTTTGCTCAGAGTGGAATAGACTTGTTGGTGCCATTTCATTGTTGAAATGCTTTATTCGTAGATGGAAAGGTCATCAGGATGCTGCACAGAATGACCATCGGACACCAGAGGCTCTTACATGTTCAGAAAAGTTCATATTAAAGGAGGTTCAATTTGAAGCATACTCAGAGGAGATTGATTGCATTGTAGATGATGCCCCTCTTCCAAGAAATAGTTCTATTAGGCAATTGTCACCCTATCTTGATGATCATGGTGTTTTGAGGGTAGGCGGAAGATTACGACATTATGTGGACACTTCAGGTTTGGGGAATAATTCCAAACATCCTATCATCCTTCCAAAGCATCACCATGTATCGAATCTTATCATAAGGCACTTCCATGAGAAAAATTTCCATCAAGGAAGAAGTATTACGGAGGGAGCAATCCGCGCAGCCGGATTTTGGATTGTTGGTATCCGTCGACTAGTGTCATCATCGATTCACAAGTGTGTAATCTGTAGGAAACTTAGGGGCAAATTCATGTGTCAACAGATGGCTGATTTGCCAGAAGACAGGATCAGACCCTCACCACCGTTCTCTTTTGTAGGTGTGGATACGTTTGGGCCATGGCCTGTAGCCATCAGAAAAACTCGTGGGGTTCAAACTAGTCAAAAGAGATGGGCTTTGCTTTTTACTTGTTTAGTATGTAGAGCGATCCATATAGAAGTCATCGAGGAGCTTACTTGTGCATCCTTTATAAATGCGCTACGTCGCTTTTTGGCAATCAGAGGCCCAGTTACACAATTCCGTTCAGATAGAGGAACAAATTTTGTAGGGGGAGCTTCTGAGCTGAACATAGAATCAGACTTCATCGAAAAGGATTCAATAAAATCGTTTTTAACAAGTAACAAAATAGTATGGATGTTTAATCCGCCACATGCCTCCCACATGGGAGGTGTGTGGGAACGAATGATTGGTGTATCTCGAAAAATTTTAGATTCAATGTTGCTCCGTGAAGGATCAAAGAGCCTCACTCATGAAGTTTTGACCACACTACTCGCAGAAGTGTCTGCAATTGTAAATGGACGTCCCTTGGTACCTGTTTCTACAGACCCAGAAGCACCTTGTGTCTTAAGCCCGTCAATGATACTTACTCAGAAAACTCAAACAGACAATATATCCTTCCAATCATTTGGCTCAAAAGACATGCTGAAATCGCAGTGGAAGCACGTACAGTATTTAGCAGAAGAATTTTGGTCGCGATGGCAAAAAGAGTACCTTCATCGTTTGCAAATTCGACAAAAGTGGACTGATGTACAGAGAAACATTGTAGAAGGTGATATTGTTCTTTTAAGAGACAAAGAATTACCTCGTAACCATTGGCCATTAGGCATCATTGAAAAGACATTTCCGAGTGCCGATCTGAACGTTCGAAAGGTACAAGTCCGAATTGTGCGCGATGGAAAAACAGTGAGTTATGTTAGACCTGTGTCCGAACTTATTTTGTTGTTAGAATATGATTGACTTGTTTAGACTTATTTGCTTGTGTAGTTATGATATTGTTGTCTGTACATTGAAAATTTTGATTTCTCTATATATAGTTACATAGTGATTTCAAGTTTGAAATCAGAGGGGGAGTGTGGTGTCATTCCGGAAACGGTTCCAACATTGGTTTCTTTGTTATACACTTATGAATATTTTGAACATGCCGCTCGGCAAATTTCTGTTAAATAACAATGGTGTTCGACCCGCCACGGGGTAAGTTATGTCTTATATTTTACATGATCAACATAAAAATCATTAGAAAAGCCCTATGCATTCATGGTATCTGTATATTTTAAGATTTCATGTGGTGTTTAAGAGATTGAAGGGACAGCTTATGGGCCACGTGCATTTTCACATACTCGATGATCATTTTCCTACTTTTATGAAATGCATTTGTCTTTGTGTTATGATGTGATGTTTTTTCATGCGAAGTTTAGCCTATATTAAAGTCTTGAATGTTTGCATGTAAATAAGTATGCGGATTTCTGTTAAAATATTTTTTCTACGGAAGGCCGTTCAGGTCATTATTGTAGAGTACGAATTTTCCAAAGTCTACTGTGTACGATGTGCATTTGTGACAAATTTCGAAGTAAATTATCATTGTTGTTTTTGATATCTTTATGTTTTTTCAGCATGTATAAATGTCACAGATATAGATATGGAGGGCAATATTGTCATAATTTGTGTGCTCTTCAATATTACTTCTAATGGCAACTTCATTGTTCTTATTAGAGTTTATCTTTGTATTTTCAGTTTTGTACCCTTCCTGAAGGTCTATTAAAGGAATAAACTACTCCGGTTGTTCACATTCCATAATACTTGCGCTTGGGCATGTCTGATACAGGTGTTTTTCATTAAATCTCATGTACAAAATGCAAAATTCTTCGCCTGCTCTGCCATGCTTGTTATCGGGAAATCTTGTAGGGGATCTACTACTGAAACCATAACATTGATAATTAGCGCCAAAATGTAGTTCTTTAACATGGACTCCAGTCGAAAGGAAAATGATATTGTGGCCCAAAAAAATGCTGTTCGTTTTTTAATTTCATATCAAATTTAAAACCTTTACAATACCAACGAGCTCCGTAGTCGTACATTGATGTATTCGTTAGTTGGTCGTATATTGTTTAACGTCCCTCTTGAGAATATTTCACTCACGTGGAGACGTCACCATTGCCGGTAAAGGGCTGCAAAATTCAGGCCTATGCTTGGCGCTTATGGCCTTTGAGGAGGGAGGGATCTTTATCGTGCCACACCTGTTGTGACTCGGGACCTCGATGTTTGCGGTCTCATCCGAAGGGCCGCACCATTTAGTCGCCTCTTACGACAAGCAAAGTTTTCTGATTGTTTGTTTTACGTCCCGTTGAGAATGTTTCACTCATATTGAGACGTCACCAGCTGTAGGTGAAGTACCACAAATTTAGACCTTTGCTTAGCGCTCAGGGCCATAGCAGTGAGGGTTCTTAAACGTGCCAACGCCTACCGTGACACGGGACCTCCGTTTTTAAGGTCATATCCGAAAGACCCGTGATTCTCACTTCTAAATGCCGAGCGTTTGGCGAAGGAGCAATCACTACCTATTTTTCGTCTTAGGTTTGACGCGGCCATGGCACGAGCGAGGCTCGAACTCACGACCTCCCGGTTACGAAGCGAACGCTCTAACTACTGAGATACCACTTTTCTAACAACCCGGATCCTTAATCAGACCGTAAAACCCGAGGCCTCGTGTTACAGCATGTAAAACACGATAAGGATCCCTCCCTATTCAAAGGCCATAAACTTTGAGAATGGACCTAAATTTTCCAGTCCTTTACTGGCAACGTGAGGGAAAAATTCTTATGCGGACGTAAATCAACGTAAAACGAACCAACCTCCGACTAACGCAGACCGAGACTCTTATGACGCGTAAAATAAGGACTCAAAATTTTATGACATCAGATGTAGTATGCAGGTCATAAATAAAGAAATGGCCATTTACAATTATAACGACAAGCAGCAGAAAGTTTGATATTCAGACATACCGTTTTTTGTATTATCTAATCCATTTGTAGCTGTGGTGTCTAACCCATAGGTAGTGTAAAGTATTTAAGACAATCATTGTTTTATCACTTTAATTAGTATAAAGTTCTTTCTAAATTCCCGTATCTATATTTAGAATTGCTCCTCGCGAGAAATGATGATTACGCAATCTTTGTTTATACTCAATTGCTCGTCGCGAGCAATCACTGTTGTTTATATATCATTGCTCCTAATGAGCAATGACCATTGTGTATATATAGGGATATATAACGAAGCTTGAGAGAAATTTTGGATTGTTTTTATCTATGTGCCTTGGGGTAAATATGTGCCATTTTCTTTGTGATTTTTGATTATTGTGAACCTGTGGATTATTAAATGATGAACATGTAAATAAATTGTACATAACTGTACTTGCGTCTCCTTTCTACTAAAGCTAATGCTTTAGAGGCTGAAGGAATATTTTAACATGGAATAATTATCAATCTGGACTTATACTAAAATGTGAAATATTGTTGATAGCGAGCCGTTTACCGCTCGACGGCGCTACAGTAGCATCTGAAGATATGGAACACTGTATAGGTAATGGGTCCGAACTGTTGTGATCTGTTATGGTCTTGTCAGCTGCAGATGTCTGTACGACGCAACCACACACATGATGACAGAATTCAGTACCATTATCACACTGACATAATTTTCTGCACCCTGAGCCGTAATACTCCTTTGGACATGTTACACTGCAATTTCTTCCATAAAAACCGGGCGAGCATTCTATATTAATTAAATACTCATTTTTGGTCGTCAAATGCAATTCTACAAACGATCTTGAAATGAAGTTTATGTTTAAGAGCTTGTCTTCGAGAAAACTTGCAAAATGTGATGGAAGGTTGTCGGATCAACAACATATCTTATTCTAAAAATTTTACACGTTAGTGAAAACAGATTCATAAAAAATTGGTACACTTTGTGAAAGAACTAGATATAAACACTCATATTGTTTAGTGGAACTCCAATATTTTACTTCCGTTTAAGTGCACAAAGGTAACAAATTTGGCATGATTCCAGATTTTGGTTAATTGCAGAAAATGTTCACTTTATAATCACCTAGTGCTCAAAAAGTAACGCGTTAATTTATCCACAATTACTCTCATCGTATAGAGAACTATATTTACAATATATCAAAACTCTGACTTTGGACTCTCGGTTATAGTGAATATATTAATACTTAATGTTGGACATTTTCCCTGTTTTTAGCGCTTTCATTCTCCGTTTCTACCTAACCATGTTTGTCACACATGGTCCCTGTTGTCTTATTAAATATTATATATGACTTTATGATTTAACATAAGAGGACCAGAAGTATATATCAATCATTTTTGTTGTTACGGGTCCTGGTTGCCATAGTGACAGATTACAAACTTTGAAAAAAATTATCTCTCTTAAATCTGCATCTCATGAATAGTTGTACTTTAAGAAAATTAAAATACATGTACTTTTAAAATGCAATTTTTAAACAAATTTCATGCCAATTCATATTTTGCTATTACAATAGAGACTTAAATATACCAAAGCAAATGGGTCATATCTCGTCGTAGATTTTGTTTTCTATGGATACAGTGGAACTAGTTATTGAATACATTTTGAAATGATCAAATTCAATAGCCATGACTACGTCCGAAAGCAATGTAACGTTTGACCAACTGTATTAAAGTCACAAAAATGGTATTCAACAAGGAATAACATGGTTGCCATAGTAACATTAAGACCAATTTAAAGACCGGCATTCTTAGTTACATGTATGATAAACTATAATAATAAATTTTACAATTTACATTTCTCTTATTCTAACAAATTTTACCCCGCCCCTAGGGAACAGGAGCCCTCAAATTTACAATTTGTGTCCCCCTTCTTCAAAAGATGTTTCATACAAAATTTCGGTGGAATTGGAATGGTGGTTATTAAGAAGATAAAAAATGTTCAATTGTTGACACATTTAGTCACTCACTGATCATTTTGGCTCCACCCCGAGATACTGCCAAAACGGCGTAAATCCAAAACAATCATTAATCAAATATGTTCGAAGACTACTCCACGTATAAATACAGAATGGGTTGTTACTAAAAATAGAAATGGCCTATCAGTAAATTGACCTTAACTTATAAATATTCCAAACATATACTCAGATGATTAGAAATGGTATTGACGACCGCCATTTCCTTCATTTTTTTTATATTTTGCATGATTTTCTCTTACACAAGTTCTTAAGTGAAATACCGAAATAATTTAAAAATCTTTATTCGAACTTTTGAGTGCTGATATTGTACTTTACCTATACATTTATCATTTTTTTCTTCAAATCCGATGCAGCATTCCTTGTGCGACACAATCTCGCCACTACAAAAATAACGAAAACATAATAGCAATTTCTTCGCATAAAATCTCGTCGCAAAAAATCTACTTCAAAATAAAGTGTCAATAAAATCATATACCTTTTAGATATGTTTTTATAACAAATATTTCTCCCCTCCAAAGTCCATGACGAATGTGTTAAAGAAAATATAAGAATGAACTCTACAAACACGACCATGGCTTACTCATTGCACAATAAATATAATATGTAATATCGAGTTTTTAGACACTTTCTAATATATCGGCACTGGGTGATATCTGATAGCTATGCATAAAACAGGAAAATGAGCATAATTTAAATGATCCAATTCAACAGCAACATAAATATTACAAGTGTTGTCCTCGTCTCAGCCAGTGAGGATCTAGGTTAGAATAGGTCCTCAGTACCCCTTGCATGTCGTAAGAGGCGACTAAATGCGAGGGGGTGGTCCTTCGGATGAGACCGCAAAAAAGCGAGGTCCTGTGTCACAGCAGTTGTGGCATGATAAAGATCCCTCCCTGCTCAAAGACTATAAGCGCCGAGCATGAGCCTGAATTTTGCAGCACTTCACCGGCAGTGATGACGTCTACATATGAGTGAAAAATTCTCGAGCGGGACGTTGAACAATATACAAATCAATCCTATTGTCTGAATAATATATTCATTATGAAATTAATTAGCATCATAATGAAGATGAGACGGAACGAACAATGATCAATGTTTATAATTCCATAAGGAATACAAAATTAATAGAAGGGCAAACACGCAACAATGCAGATACCAGAAGTGGGATCAGGTAACTAAGAAGAGTAAGCATCTCCTGTTGACAGGTCATTATATATATATATATATATATAGCTATAGCAGGTAAGCAGAGTAATTCATAGTCAAAATCAGACTAAAGAACGGCCTAACAATATGATTGAAAACACGTCGCACTGCATTCAGCTCAACGACAGCTTATATTTGCAAATAAGAATCATTATAAAGACCAAAGAATTTGAGAAATTTTGACGTTAAACTAGACTGTTGAAAACTCTATCACATCAACATCATTCATTAACTGTCATGATTTACAACTTTATCATTGTGAAAATGATCGACTTAATACGGTGTGTTTTTACAGTACCCTTTTCTTTACTGATTGGAAAGTACACGATTCACACACACACACACACACACACACACACACACATATATAGAAAAAAAAAACATTTTGGAAAATATACGAGGATATGGCTTTCGACGCTTCACGCCGGCATACTTCATGAAGCGCATTAGCTTCATGAAAAGTTTGTCTGCGGGATACGTTGCAGGTCATACCCTCCAGTATTTTCAATAAGGAAGTATATTTTTTTTAAATTGACAATCCACTTTCATTTCCAGCCGTTGAAATTGACGTACTATGTGTTTATCAAAATTCACACGCGCATTGTGTACAACTACAACACATTCATGAGGAAATGACTATCATTACAATTTTTAAAGACACCAAAGGCAGAAATATAGGAAATATAAATATAGTTAAAATGAAGGTCACCGAGATATTTTTTAGTCTAATATGACATTAAATAATGCATATATTGTATAAGTTATGTGGATATGCCCAAGCATAGGATCTGTCTATATACAGTGAAAATTCTCTAATCCGGCCACCTCTCGGACCAAATAAACGGCCGCTTTAAAGAGGTGGTCGGTTCACCGAGAACTTAGCACTTTGAAAAGATTTTACGCCAAGATTCCTGATGTTTAATTGAATTTTATCAGTAAGTGATACCTCAAAACGTTGACGCTTTGCTGGATGAGACTTGTTAGATGCAGAAATTTTCAGACTCGCAGTATTTTTGTAGAAATATGTTTTGATTTAAAAGATAAATGAATAAGTAAAGGAGAAACACTGTGTTTGGGGGAACAACCCAAGCCGTATGATTGCTGCAGTTAATATACATAGTACGTACTATTTCCTTTGATCCAATGATTTATAATTAATTATCAGCGGAGATCAAATTAATCCGTTTGTACCTACAGGTAATTATTATTATTATATGAAATATTCTCGCAGAAACCATCTAATCCAGTGCATATTCCTCATCGTAACCTATCTGATTCTTTCGTTACTTTTAGTTTACTGAATAAAGACGGAGAAACGATAAATAGTTTTCTTTAAGCGAGTTGAATACGATATTTTAATAATTTTCTGAATTTCGGACCTGTTAAATCGAGTGACTTTAGGTTGTCAATTTCAATGATATTGACACCACCTGTAATGTCATGTCCAGTTGGACTACAGTTGAAGGAAGAGCAAGATATAATAAAATTCAATTTGGGAGAGGGGGTGTGAATGGCGAAAGTACTACTGCAAACACGGTTGTTTAAGTTAGGGTTAATTGTCTCTAGCAGTAGAAAGGGGTGTCATATGTCTAATTCATGAGATTAAATAATCTGGAAATTTCTCATCGAAAATTGGTACAATGGCTGTCTCTCAGTCGTTCCGTTTTCAAAAAAATAATTACTTCCCATACTGGTAGTTCAATTAAAGGAAAAATACAAATAGGGAGAAATACCAATCGAATGCAAAATATAATAGGAAAAGCAAAGTAGGGTGCAAGGCAAATTTTGGCAATCCAATTCTCACGAAAATTCTCAGCTCACAATACTTTGTGACTAGCGCAAGACCTTTACTAAAAGTACAATCTTACAAATCATCTAAAGAACGGAGTATTACGTGCGTAAACATTTGTATTTTCACAATTCATCATTAATTTTGATATCCATCATGGTGTCGTAAATAATTGGCGCTGAAAGGTAAGACGTACATTTTACGACATTATGATGAAACTGGAATGAGTCATGAAAGTCAACTTAAGGAATTCAAAGCATTTATTTCATTTTTACACACACACATTATCTGTAACATTAAATATTTCGTATATATTATCTGTAACATTAAATATTTCGTATAATGAAAAGCTTTATCCTCATTTTTGGGGATTAATTTTATCAACTATGCAATCACTCGACTAGCAGCGCTAGCAGCAAATAATTCTTAAAACGTTTAAGTAGCACATGTTTAAGCCTATATTATATGTAAAATTGGGGGGCCTCCGTGGCCGAGTGGTTAGAGCATCGGGCTCAAAATCACAAAGCCTCTCACCTCTGTCGGCGCGTGTTCGAATCTCGGCCGCGGCGTTATGTGAGCAAGTTTGCCAGTTTACTTGCGGAAGGTCGGTGGTCTCTTCCCAGGCACATTGTATCTGGGTTCTCTCCTCCACCAACAAAAACTGGACGCCACTAGATAACTGAAAAATTGTTGAGTGTGGCGGAAAGCAATAAATAATCAATCAATCAATATATGTAAAATTGACTTTCCTATCGTCATTCAATTGAATATGTAAATTAAAAACCAAAATATCACTAAAAATATAAAGAAAAGGTGAAAATAACAAAGGACCAATCTCATAATTCCTATAAGGATTGTTTTTGTTATTTTCCGCCACACTCAACAATTTTTCAGTTATCTGGTGGCGTCCAGTTTTTGTTGGTGGAGGGAGAGAACCTAGATACAATGTACCCGGGAAGAGACCACCGACCTTCCGAAAGTAAACTGGCAAACTTTCTCACATATATCGGCGCGAGCGAGAATCGAACCCGTTCCGACTAGAGGTGAGAGGCCTTGTGATTTTGAACGCGATGCTCTGACCATTCGGCCACGCAGGCCCCCTCCTATAAGGAATAAATAAATAGAGAGTTGGACAAACATGGGCCCCTGGATATACAAGACTTTAAACGAGACTGTTGAAACCCTTGTAACATCAACTACTTTGTCAGCAGCCTACCTCCACTTCAAAATTGATCATATGCAAAACAAGCTCTTACAATTTAATACCAAAAGCGATAACTAGTCGCGGTATCTCAGTGGATGAGCGTTCGCTTTGTAATCGGGAGCCCCGCTCGTGCCATGGCCGCGTCACACCTAAGGCGTAAAACTTGATATTGATTGCTCCTTTGCCATTTAAAAGTGAAAATAACTGTTTTTCATATATGACCTGAAAACGGAGGTCTTGTGTCTCGGGAGGCGTTGGCACGTTAAAGAACCCCACTGCTATGGGCCTGTGTGCTAAGCACAAGTCTAAATTTGTGGTACTTCACTTACAGCTGGTGATGTCTCAATATGAGTGCAAAATTCTCGACGGGACGTAAAACACACACATACACCCACAAGGGCGAAACGGCAATTGGAGCTATAAATTACGAATGACCGGAAAATTAACAAAATTCAGTTGTGAATGAAAGGTCGTTTTAGCTTTCCTCCGCTAAATAGATAGATTGTATGATTTTATTGTCTTTTCGATTGATTTTCAGTTTGATTTTTACAGCACTCATTGTGTAGAGTTAATCACCCACATCTAAATAGAATAGACACGTTTTCTTTATTTGTGCACAAAGTTGAACTCATTACTTTTTTAGTCAAAATTGCTCAATAAAATATAGAATAAAAAACATTCTTGATCCTCTTTTCATCATGTTAAATGATATGAAAAAGATTTAAAGTAGTATGCATCATTTACTGAAAGTTCAGTTTTACTATAAAGTCATTAATTCATCACATTTTAAAATGAATTATTTCTACGAATTGAACAATGCAACTACTTTACAACGAGAAAGCCACCAAGTGCTATAGGGGTTTTTAGTTTATAATTGTGCATATGCAAGCAAGTCTTTCAACAACCGACCTGTCCAGTTACGAGGGACACTTTTTAAGTTCGTAGAGTAGGGCGGTAAACCGCTTGAAATATCAAAATTTTATTTATCTAAGACCTTCGAATATGCCCCGTCTGCCTCAACACACATTTAACACCGATCTACCCATTTCCGGAACGCCGCACGGTACTCCTCTTTGGGTATATGTCGCAGACACTGGTAGACCGCACTGCCTATACGACAACGGGATTCAAACCGGTGCCCTGCCAGCATCTCCGTTAGTCTTGGGAACAATCAAAAGTCACAGGGGAACAGGTCAGGGCTGTATTGGGGATGATCTAAGACATCGAGCCCACATTCTTTCAGAAATTCATGTACCGTAGCGGATTTATGGGCCCATGCGTTATCATGGAGTAATTTGATGCCACGAACACCGGTGCGCGGTTTGCGTTTCTGATACAAATCAACAAGTTGAGTAAGAACACTTTCTCTCTAAAACTTTCCAGTGACAGAACTACCTTTCGGGACTGGAATTTGAAGGACTGAACCTTTCGAATCAAAGAATATCGCATACAACATGCGATTTTATGTTTTGCAACGGCGCGCAATGACAGGTCTGTCGCCCTCAGATGAAACCCAAACCTTATTTTTAGCCTTAGAAACGGGTTGAAAATGATAGATCCAGGTTTCATCACCTGTAACTATCTCTTCCAAACAACGTGGGTCACATTTATCATATTTTTTTTATAACTTGCGATGCAAGTCTATTCCGACTTTGTTTCTGCTCGTCAGTGAGCAAATGGGGCACCCAGCGTGCACCTCGTGCGCCGCATACCGTGATACCGTTCGAGAGAGGAATGATTACGCAAGTTCTGTGTAAAAAATCTTGCAACTTCATAATCGCGTTAAAAAGTTATAGGCTTACTCTACGAACTTACTGCCCTCTTGGAACATGTTGAACGCCTTTACTTGGTATTCGTCCCTGTTAATGGTTACCGATATTCTCTTACCTTTTCGTGTAGCTAATGGTATTTGCATTTGGAGGTAATTTTTCATGAAAATCAGAAGGAAAAAAAACATAAAAGCTCAATTAACAATACTCCACATTTTAACTAAATATGTAGTTTTGGCTAACATTCGTTCTTTAAAAGTTTGACTCTATAAAAGCAACAAGTGGCCCTGAAATTGTTCAAATGTTGTGATTTTTTAAAAGATTTTTGTATCAAACTTCATTCCCATGAAAATTATTCACCCCCTATTGTGGCCCCAACCTAGCCCCAAAGGATCATAACATAATTGAGAATGAATTCACGTAACATAGAGATGCCAATACACCATTATGACTAACATGTGATCTTGCTGCTCTGGATAAGACCATAAGAAATCTATTATACAAAATAATGAAAGATCTATCTTAAGTAACTGAAGAAATATTGAATAGGTCGAGTTTTATTAGGAGAAGGTCAAACTTCCATGTCAAAGTCACAGTCAAAGTTTATCAATTTCTTGACATAAAAATCTATATCCAAACTATAAAAGCTTTACCTTAAATAGTTCAGGAGATATTGATTAGGTCAGTTTTTAAGAAAGTAGTTCAAGGTCACAAAACCAAATAAAATTGTAGCTTAAGGTCTTGTCATAAGGAATCTATATAAAATATGAAAGCCCTATATCAAATAATTCAAATAGTTCTTAAGATATTTAATGTTACATTTTCTTAAAAAGTATGTTAAATTTCAAGGTCACAAGTTCAAAGGTTATACTATGAAATAAAAAGAAATTAATTAAGGAATGAAGCTAATTTTGGCCTATGTTATACAATATAATGTCAATATAAGCAGTTTACGCTTTTTCATCCGCGAAGCTTCATTCCTTATAATTTAATTTAAAAAGACAAGACTACATTGTACAAATCTTAATTATGATTTAAATGTAAAATAGAAAATGCTTGCACCGCGGAATGATTCGCTTAGCAACATACTGACAAAGTGTCAAACGTGTTTCGCATAACTGAAACATATACTTTGTTCATGAAATTTGAAAACGTAAGGTGGACAAGAGGATTTGTTCGACCGTGTGACATTAACCTTGACGTATGATCCAAATATCATAACTTTAATCAAACCTTTAGCCTTGTTCATAACTTTTGAATATTGATAGATACATGTATACTCTGCAAAAAAAGAAACGCATAATGGATTTTTAAAGATTTTAGTAGATGTATTTTGGATTATGATTTTACAATAAAAAATGTAGATATTCACTAGAATTGTTTCAATTGAAAAAAATTACAGTCCAAACCTTAGATATTGGTGGAAAAAAAGTCAGATCATCACAGTTAAGAACACTTCCTGTCACGTTTAAGTTAGTACCGTGTATGACCACCTCGAGCTGCCAACACAGTTCTGCATCTCCTTGGCATAGAGTCAATCAATGTTCTTACGTTATTGCGTGGAATTGTTCGCCATTCCTGTTGTAACATTTGACGGAGCTGATCGAGGGTCTGAGGCGGAGGTTGGCGCAGGCGCACACGTTTATCCAGTTGGTCCCATAAGTGTTCAATCGGATTCAAATCCGGTGATTTGGAAGGCCATGGTAGCACATTAATGTTGTTCTGCTGAAGGTAGTCAATTGTTAAGCGGGCTGTGTGAGGCCTAGCATTGTCGTGTTGGAATAACTCCCTCTGTCGGTCAATTACGCGCATAAGGTGAGGTTGGAGAATTTCGTCTCTATACCTTTGAGCCGTTAAATTGCCCGGGACATGTACCAGTTCTGTTTTACGGTCATTAGAGATCGCCGCCCACATCATGACGCTACCTCCACCGAAGCTATCCACTTCTTGGACACACGAGGAAGAGAAACGTTCATTCCTGCGCCGGTATACACGGATTCTTCCATCACGTTTCTGTAGCAGAAAACGGGACTCATCGCTGAACCAGATTCTACGCCAGTTGCGGAATGTCCAGCCCCTCAATCTGTTGCACCATCGGACTCTTTCTCGTCTGTGTAACGGTGTCAAAACTGCTCCAAAATACGGTCTTCTGGGTCTAATGCCATATTGTCGAAGTCGGTTGCGGACTGTCTGCGAGCTGATTCTTCTCAATCCAGGTATTCCGACTGCAGTAGCTGTTGCAGCAACGGTTCGATTCCGTAGATGAAAGACCCGGATGTAGCGAGCTTGTCCAGGAGTCGTAATGCGAGGTCGCCCACTCCTCGGTCGGTCATTAGTAGAGCCAGTCTGCTGGAATCTGTTCCACAGCCGAGAAATTGTGCTCTGATTTACGTTTTCAGTTCGTGCAATCTCACTTTGGGATACTCCGGCCTGGAGACGGCCAATGACGATATTTCGAGTAGCAGGGTCCAAACTTGGCATGGCAGCATTTTAACGTTATGATGAATTCAAGCTTCAAACTTCGTCCTTTTATACGCTTTAATGTAGTGGTTGAATTAAGCACAAAGTTCTCGTGAAAAACGTAAGGCAAATTCCATGGCGATAGAGGTGATGAGCAATTTTAGAGAGTCGCCGAGCTAATTTGGCAGAGAGCCAAATCAAATGAACAGACCTTTAAAGTTTCATACTTACCTGTAAAAAATCAATTACTCAATTGACCATTTCAGTGTACCTGGTAAAATACATAATTTGCATTTTTAAAATTTCAAAAGGGCTATGCGTTTCTTTTTTTGCAGAGTATATATACCTGTCATAATTAATGTGTGCTTTAAGATATCTCGTGAACTTTTTATGGTCAAATTTTGTAGATAGATTCATTATGGCGGCAGGCTATACATCTTGTATTGTGATGCTTAATCATGCTCGTGCATCGTGTTGTGCTGTGATGCGTTGGGGCCACAACATGGGGTTAAACTATTTCAATAAATACAAGATTAAGATAAAAAAAATCCCAGCTAGACCAATGTAATACAATAAAGCGGTGTGGCCTATGGATCTCTCATTGGTAACGTAGTGCAGTAGGCTGTGACGTCACAACTCCTCGCCCTTTACGTCGTAAAAAGACTGGGGCGTCGCACGAAGTAAAGGGCGAGGGGTTCTGATTTGGGCAGATGAACACAAGCGGTATTCTCGCGAGATTATACATACTGGGGTGAAACGTTACCAATAAACAATATATTTCCGGAATAATTATAATTAATCAAACTACGAATATATATATATATATATATATATGTGTGTGTGTGTGTGTGTGTGTGTGTGTATGAGGAAGATTTCAGAATTTTAACTGAAAGGGGGGGGGGGGGGGAAAGATGTTATCCAAGATTCTTGACATTCAAAAGAAGAAAATTGTAACCAAAATAATAATAGTAATAAAATAAAAAAAACCACAAAAACAAATTTTTCTCCATTCCAAACTTCAAAATCCTCAAAAGGGTCTTTGGGGGGGGGGGGGGGGGGGGGGGGCAGTGGTTTCATCCTTCAATTCATCAGTTCTACAACGATGTGTCAGCTAATGTATCTTACTTTAAGATGTAAAGTAACTAATGAATGAAGTAATTAAAATAAAAATTACGGAAAATCAACTTTATTAAAATCAAGTGCCCCCTCCTCTCTGGTTTAACATGCCGGAGTAGAAGATGTCTTATAAGGATTTCAAATGGGAATGGGACAGTAATTACCCAGTAAAACAACGTTTTGGAGACTAACAACGGCTTTCTCTTAGGTCCATACGATATGCAGTATGATCATACATACCGTAATGAATATTAGTATTTCACCAGTGGTCATCTCAAATGTTTGTAGAAATTAGGAAAAAACCATTCAGAATGATTTGTGAAGGTGATCAGTGGGAAAATCACCTATTTTTAAATTATAATTGGTACTAAAATATTTATTTTCATTGGGTAGACGGGAATAGGGGTATGCAAGTAAAATCAACACATGCTATCCACACTTCAGGTGCATGTGCATTAAACTACTCCTGGAACCACAAAAGTACTAGTGTCTGTGACAGCTTTATAAGACACATGTAAAACTGCCTGGGAGATATTGGCAATGATATCACTGATGAATTATGATGTCCATCTGCATGCATGGAATGGGAGAAAGGACTGTGCTACAGGTGTTCTACTTGGACATGGCATGGAGAGTAGTAAGGGGGGTAGGGGACAGTCAGTCTACAGTCAAGATGACGTCATGGGTTTTTCCCATAAAGGTCATATGAGGTCAAAGGGTGAGTCCACAGTCAAAGGGTGAGTCCACAGTCAAGGGGTGAGTCCACAGTCAAGAGGTAGTTTACAGTCAAGGGGTGAGTCCACAGTCAAAGGGTGAGTCCACAGTCAAAGGGAGTTTACAGTCAAGGGGTGAGTCCACAGTCAAAGGGTGGGTCCACAGTCAAGGTCAAGGGTGATTATATATATATGTATATATATATATATATATATATATATATATATATATAAACACCATGTAAATCTCATTTTGCGATAATATAACAATGGCAACTCAAGGAAAGCAGTATAAATGGAAAATTCTAGCTTGGAGTGTTTTCAGAAGAGATGAGAAAAAATGGCCTTTAAAAGAGAGTCAGTGGTTTGACAAAAAAGAGGATTGTATTTCTGACTTTAAAGAAAAAATGGTCACTGGTTATGACGTTGCAGACAGCTGGGGATCTGCAGAATACTTAATCAAACGTACTGTTATGCCAAAAAAATACTTTCCACGAGAGAATTAGAATTGTACAGTAGAAATATGACGTCATGGAGGTCTTGTGAGTTGTATATATAAATCCGTAACGTAATAACTTAGCAAAACCATTTCCATCAAAGATGACAGAGCAAATGGTAATGATGGAGCTCCTAACAAGTGACTGTGGTACAGATTGCAAGGGGACGCTGAAAGAGAAGTTGAAAAAGAAGATAGGGATCATAATACCTAGCTTTCTGGTGATTACACTGATCATTTCTTTATGTGTCGTTGTCAGTGTTTTACACCAGAAGCAGAAACCAAATTTGGTAGACTGTGTTTTACGTCCTACGTTCGAAAGAGATGTGATTAAAACTTGTTCATACCTGGATCAGTACCCACTCTCCAACGAGGTATATGCCAATATATGCGTCAACGACACTGTGCAGATTGACATAAGACGATTTGATTTTGGAAAACCGAGTGGCGAAGGAATTACGTTGAGTAAAGCACAGTGGCAGTACCTTAAGGCATCTATAAATCATATGGATGAATCTATACTAAAAGCACAGAGTCATATATAAAGCGATCCAGAAGAAAAATTGTGGAATTTTTCAAGAAAAGGGAGCTATGAACAAGATTGTAAAATTTTCGGACGAGAAGACAATCATCCTAATTCCCTATGAAGATCGAAAAGGTGAATGGATGACTATGGCTTTGGACAGATATCGTTTCAAACGAAGAATACACCATGTATCAAAAATTTTATGTCCTCTACTAGAGAAACATTTAAAAATGATAAAAAAAATCCTGTTGAACGATCTCAGACACAAAATGTAGAAGTCAATATCCCACATAATCTGTAATAACCATGTGTTCATGATATTTGTTGTCAATTTACATAAACTGTCACATTCAATTAGGAGTCTATATTCAAGGAGAATCTACAGTCACTGACGTCATAGGTTTTACCCACAAAGGTCATATGAGGTCAAGGGGTGAGTCTACAGTCAAGGGGTAGTTTACAGTCAAGGGGTGATTCTACAGTCAAGGGGTAGTTTACAGTCACTGACGTCATAGGTTTTACCCACAAAGGTCATATGAGGTCAAGGGGTGAGTCTACAGTCAAGGGGTAGTTTACAGTCAAGGGGTGATTCTACAGTCAAGGGGTAGTTTACAGTCACTGACGTCATAGGTTTTACCCACAAAGGTCATATGAGGTCAAGGGGTGAGTCTACAGTCAAGGGGTAGTTTACAGTCAAGAGGGCAGTATACAGTCACAGACCCACGTGATTAAATCATATATAAACTTGGTCGATTTGAAAGATTTTCACCAGTCTTGAGCAAGTCTCGGAGAGAATAAGGGCAAACTTTTATATTTTTTATGGTGAGATTCATGCTGTGAACAGAGATGGATAATAAACATCAAAACCTCATTAAAACAAACTACTCGACACTGGTGAAAAAAATGATGGCAATTCGAGTTGCTGAACATTTGTACGCTTCAAACATAATTACCGAAGAAATGAGGCAGCAAATAGAAGCTGAGAAAACCACTTATGACCAAAACAGAAAACTGATTAGTATCATTTTACGTCGAGGATCAAGGGCTTTTATGGGACTCAGAATGGCATTAATGAAAGCCAATCAAGCTGATTTATCAAGACTGTTGATGAATAATGACGATGATACGAAGTCTGAATACGAAAAGAAGTTAGCCATGGCGAGATCATTAGTCATTCCTACCAAAGAAAGAGAAGATTCCGGAAATCAGTCGAAGAAAGCTACACAACCCCAGGAGCCAAGATGTAGGATAAGTCTGGACGACTTTAATGACCTGTTCCTCACTGTCATGCCCTACAAGGGAACGGTTTACGTTCATATTCGTCATCTTGCGGAATCTGGTGGTCGTCTCATTGCCACAAAGAAAGGGGTTTCCTTTCCCTTGGCTCGTTGGCTAAAATTTGAATCCCTTCTTCCAGATATCCAAGACTACATAATTAACAATAAAAAAGAGGGTGGTGTAGTACAGTGGCATATTGGCGGAGGCGTGTTCGTTTCGTTGTCATCAGACTACCCCACAGTCGATGTAAGACACTTTTGGAAGCCTGACGATGCCCCAGAACCCATACCGACAAAGAAGGGTGTGACTTTGAACAGAAGCAAATTAGACAGACTTCAAGATGCCCTCCCAGAGATACATGCATCTGTTCCAGAGCTAAAAGACACTGAATTGTGCATGTTCAGCGAGTCTCATCAAAACCAGCTTGGGATGTTAAACTGTCCTGAATGTACTCCTTTTGGTTACGATGCCCGAGACAATATGTCCATGGAGTGTAATGTAGGAGATTTACAGGACGTGGAATCCATTGAGAGTGACCTCGATTGATATTAAAACCTTGAACACTGAATAAAAAATCATCAATGATGAGAATGATTGTACATACATTATTTTCATCTTTTTTGTTTTATTCATTCTTAACTTAATAAACATGAATTGTGATGAGTTGCTTTTTATTGTTACTTGAATATAAAAGGTGACAATCAAAGATGGACCGTCAGTGTCATCCAGTATGTCAAACTACAAGGATTACTTGAAGGAGCTCTACTACACCCCCGGTAAGCCGGGGGCATTTGCAGGTCCCGAAAAATTATATCAAGCTGTTAAACAGGAAGGCAAATACAAGATCGGCAGACGGAGAATAAGACAATTCTTAAACAATGAAGACCCATATAGTCTTTATAAGCCAATTCGTAAGACATTCCCGCGTTCTAAAGTGATAGTGAACACAATCGACTCTATGTGGGATGGTGACTTAGCCGATGTCAGCAACATTTCATCCCACAACGATGGTTATAAATTCTTATTGGTGTTAATTGACATATTTAGTCGATATTTATTTATAGTTCCCTTAACAAATAAGCATCATCAAACCATTATCGATGGTTTAAAATCGGTTTTTCAAACTGGACGACAACCTAACACTCTTAGGACAGATAAGGGTAGTGAATTCAAAAATCGTTGGGTAAAAGCATTTTTAAAAAAAGAAGGAATCAACGTCATATATACACAAAATGAAACCAAAGCAAACTATGCTGAGAGAGTAATTCGTACCATGAAAAACCTAATGTATCGTTATTTCATGAAAAACAGAACTTACCGATTTGTGAACGTGTTGCAAGACTTGGTAAAAAGTTACAATAACAGAACTCACAGATCTTTAGGTGGTAATGCCCCAGTCACTGTCAACCAGGGGAATGCTGACGAAATAAGACTCGATGCTTATCTTTCGGGAAAAAAAGCAAAATCGACCCTCACAAAAACGAATGATAACCTGCTTAAGCCAAAGAAAACAACGAAAAAAAGATTAAAACCACTTTTCAAGTTAAAAGTTGGAGACACTGTACGAATATCACAACTTAAACACCCCTTTCAAAGAGACTATCAACAGAAATGGACAGAAGAATTTTTCAAAGTGAGCAAAAGATTCAAAAGGGGTCAAATACCTGTATATAAAGTACAAGATTTAGCAGACGACCCTATAGAAGGCAGTTTTTACGAGTCAGAGCTTCAAAAAGTTGTCAAATCAGATGATGTTACCTACAGGGTAGAAAAAATACTTCAAAGGAGACGTCGTGGAAAAAACAAAGAAGTATTCGTTAAATGGGAAGGATGGCCCAAGAAATTTAATTCATGGATTCCAGAAAGCTCGTTGGAAAAGCAGTAAAAGTCACCCTTTGTCTGAAAGATGTGTTCATTCAAGATGAGCATTCGAATGGTGTTGACGTCTACGGACAGCTCTGATTATTTCGACAATAAACCAAATTCTTTTCGAGTTCAATTGAATAAACAGATTCAATTCGACGGATATTGGACTGTTGCTCTGACAGAATTTTCCTCAGAGAGCTGGAGCAAGTCCAAGAACAAATCCGAGTTGTTTGTATGTTGTGATATTTGTGAAGAAACTCTTATCGGTGGAAAAGAAACATCCCTCCTAAGACGTGTATGCCTGGATGAGAAACCAGAAAATATCACTTATTCATTACCGTATTACATTCCTGTAAAAATTGGTCAGTTGCAGCAGATTGGTATATATATAACAGACAGAGACGGGAACTTGGCGTCATTCTTAGACGGGCCGGTGACCGTAACACTTCATTTCAAGAAGTTCCCATACGTTCTATGAAGATGAATAGTCAGACTTACGTCAGTGATCCCAGAATATGGGAAGCTTTTTACAAGAATATGGCAGAGAAAAAATTCAACCCTTATAAATATAAGCCTAAACAAATTGGAAGAGGCGTAAAAAGTTATAAGTCTTATGTCATCCCATTGAGACCTCACTCGCAATTAGAATCAGTACAACAAACCAGCACTCAAATGACCCCTGTAGCTGCCGTGGAGGAAAGAGCCAAGGTCGAACACGCCAAGGACGTCAAAGAGGGTGTCCCTTTCGTCAAGGTGCAAGATAGTATAAAAAGACCACGTTCTCAATCTTTTGCCATTCCTTCAAAGAAACCCAAGCCATCAACATCTCAAAATCCGAGGAAGAGAAAAAGATCATCTAAGCCTGCAAAACAATCGAGAAAGTCAGGAAAAACGAAGCAGAAGTCATTTAAGAAACAGAGAGGAGCACCAGGCAAGAAAACACAATCAAGAACAAAAAAAGAGTTTAAGATTGACAGTTACAAAAGCATCTTTAAACAGTAAACATGGCCTTTTTAAGTAGTGATGATAAGGACATAGCTCAACCCATGGAACTGTCTCTGTTTGCATCTCCAACAAATCAAGTAGCGGTTGAAAAAGTGTATTTTACAGAAGCAAGACCGATCTCTAGTATAGGAGTATCCGATACACCTATCGAAATTGTAGTATCTGGGTCTGGAGCAGAATACATTGATTTGAAAAGGAGTAAATTGTACGTAAAAGCCCGAATTTTGAAAGCAGATGGCAAGGTACTGGCTGCTAAGGAAAAGGCAGGCATCATAAATTTACCACTTCAAAGTATGTTTTCTCAGATGGATGTCTACTTGAACAATAAATTAGTCTCTTTCAATACAAACAACTATCCATGGAAGGCCTATTTCAAGACAATTTTATTCAGTGGAAAAGACGAACTCGATTCACAGAAACAATCCGAGCTGTTCTTTAAAGAGGAGGGAAATCTCGGTGACGGTAATCCATACAATGGAGGGAATGCTGGACTGGTCCTAAGATATGGATACACTCAGCAAAGTGCAGTCTTTGAATTGGAAGGAAACCTGATGGAAGACATATTTGATATAGATAAATATCTGATAAACGGAGTTGACATTTACATCAAGCTCTTTAGATCCAGTGCCCCTTTCGTCCTCATGTCGACAGAATCTTCTCCAGGTTACAAACTAGAGTTGATGGACGTCGTGTACAAAGTGGCCAAAGTGCGAGTAGATCCTGGCATTTTGCTGAACCATAGCAAACAGATAGAAGCAACCCCTGTGAAATATACCATTATGCGAAATGAATTGAAGATGAACACTATTCCTAAAGGATCCACAGAGTTTTACTGGGACAACATTTTCCCACAGGCGGTCCCTGATCGCATCGTGGTGGCTTTGGTAGACCAAAAAGCCGTCAATGGGGATTACACAGCCAACCCCTTTAACTTTGAGCATATGAAGTTAACAGACGTTGGGATATACGTCAACGGAGAGAGTGTACCCGGTAGACCGCTGAAAACAGATTTCACAAAGGGACTGTATTCAGCAGCTTACGCTCGTTTGTTTGAAGCCTCCGGAAAATGGAACAATGATGCCGGATTGATTATCTCTCGGGATAATTTTGGAAGTGGATATTCACTATTTGTTTTTACCATCGATCCCTGTGGGTTTGGAGAAGAGTATTTAAATCTGATTCGTCGAGGAAACACCAGACTGGAACTGAAATTCGCAGAAGCAACAACCAAAGCTGCTAACGCAATTGTATTTGCTACCTTTTCGTCTCTATTAGAAGTCGACAAATCACGTGACATCAACTACATTCAACCATGAATTCAACACAGTTGTTAAATATGGTAAAAATGGATCCTTGTTTAGGACGCTATGTGAAAGGAGTATTTGCTAGTAATACATTGCCTCAAATTGTTACACAGTATCCGAGTGCCTTCATCGTCAATACACAACCTTTACCAAGGCCTGGAGAACATTGGGTGACAATAATCATTCATAGTCCATCTCAAGCAGAGTTTTTTGACAGCCTTGGAAAATCACCGTCTGATTACAATCTCGACATTCAAACCTTTCTGAAGAAGAACAGTGTACGATGTAATTTCAAGTCCATAAGACTTCAACCTCCTAATTCCGATTTGTGTGGACTTTATGTCTTGGTATTTTTGATTGCAAGATTATGTTTCAAAAAGTCGTTCAATCATGTATATGGTTTGTTTTCGAAAGACATTCAATCTAATGATGAGTTTGTAAAACATTTTATGTATGATTATTCTGTGTATCATTAAAATTAATCTCGAAACATGAATACAGGAGTTTATTTTTTATACTGTCATTGAACGAAATTGGTAGTATATAAGAACGAGTAGGACTACGTTCAATTTTAGTTTGAGAAAGTTTGGCAACTGAGAAACATGGAAACAGCGAACACGAATGACTGGTGGAACACTCAGTCCTTACTTCCGTTTTCGGCACCCACCACCATTCTGATATGTGGTAGCACACAAAGCGGTAAAACGCATTTTACTAAGACACTTTTAGAAAACGCCAATGAAATGTTTTCTACGCCTGTTGATAAAATAATCTATGCTTATTCTGAACATCAACCCATGTTTGAGGAAATGGAGCAGAAGATACCTAACTTTTCATTACATCAAGGGTTGCCTTCAAAAGAAGATATAGAGCAGTACACAGAGGGTGTAAATCACACTATAGTGGTATTAGATGATCTCATGTTACAAGTTGCGCAATCTCAAGATTGTGTGCATTTGTTCACGGTGACATCTCATCATAGAAACGTGACCACCGTGATGCTGTCCCAGAACCTATATCCGCCGGGAAAATACGCCAGGACTATTTCCCTCAATTGTCTTAACGTCATTTTGTTTAAGAATTACCGTGATTCTCGACAGATCATCACCTTCGGATCTCAGATCTTACCAGGAGAAGTTCCTTTCTTCAAAGCAGCCTATGAATCCGCGACTCGACCTAATTTCGGTTACTTACATGTTTGCCTGGAACCTACACAAAACAGAGAGTACCAGTTAAGAACTCACATTCTTCCGGGAGAAGAGATGATTATATACCGACCTCTATAAATAAGCACGATTTGATGTATCTGTTTCATTATTCAAACATGAAGCAAACGGTGAAGAAACACGAGGCTTTTTTAAATTTTCTCGTCTGTGCAGACAGTACCCAGCAAAAAGTAATCGTTAAAGCCTTGACCAGTGAACAGTACGATGTGATCAGTGAAATAGCACTTAACATTTACACCGGAACTTATCCATTGACTAAAAAGTATATAAAACAACTCAAACCTTACGAATCATACATTCGGTCCTTGGGATCCAGAGAAGTCAGCAACAAGGAGAAACGTCGCATGCTACTGAAAAACATATCTTTAGTGCCACTTTTACTTAAACCTATTGTTCAACGTATCAAAGGACAATGGCGAAGGAAATGATACTTGTACCAAAAGTGAAATATGAACGTTTACTTCAAAAATTGGAACCTGTGGATACGTCATCACGAGAAAACGATCAAAGTTCGAGGCAAACCCCAGGAGATCAAGTACAATCGGACAGCGACTTAATGGATAAAACTAATTTGTTACAATCTGGAACGGGTTATGTCACTAAGAAGAAGAAAGTTGGAAAACCCCCTGGATTTTCCAATGTTCGCCGGAAGAAGAAACACGTTCCCTGGCTCACATATTGACAGTGTAATAACAACGAATACTAGTGTCATGATCATTTTATTTGTGTGTATTCAATAAAAAACATAGACATAAAAACTCGTTTTTACTTACAATCAAAATCCAAATGGCAACGTGTCTAAATTTGGAAGAATTCTCCTTTTCGTATAAACCATCTTATAATTTTTAGTCTCAACCCTGTTTAACAATTTTCTCTTTCTACTATCTCGAGATATTTTATAAGGGTTGACAATTTCGATTTGTCGGTCGTGTGCGGTACAGATCATCGACTTAATAGCATGGAAATTGATAAGTTTCGAGTTTGCCCAGTTCAGTGTAAAACCCCTAACTTTACATTCCTCTTTACCCGACAGTGTACGGTAAGCGTAATTTTTAGGACCCCCCGAAACGAATTCGACAATGTACCCGTCTTCTGGGGAGATTTCATTGGTCAATTCACCGAGGTAATTACCTATGGGGAGATAATTCAAGTCGTCCGACTTTTTTGTCTTGAAGATGACACTGTCAGTATCGAAATACAGCACGTTCTCGTTTAATTTGTCGAGAACCCCATACAATTTCAGTCGAGCCCACATGGTGGTAAACGAAGCCAAGAATATATTGGTTTTGTTGTCGAATGACGTAAATAAGGGGTTGTTACTCCATTCTAATTGAAGTATGTCTCTCGAAACAATGTGAAAATTGTGAGGCACTTTTATGGGATCCGAGAGCATTTGAAAAAATTTTTCGGCTTCCGATTCGTGAATGAATACCGACTGTTGCATGTCCAACCTCTGACCAAATTTACCCCAAAAACTATTCAGGCAAAGTTTTGCTAAACATCGCAAACCAGGATTTTTTTTTATTTTATCATACTCTAATTGGATGCCCTCTTTTTCTTTATACTCCCAAATGTAGTTTCTTTTGGTCTCTTCCGTACTGCATTCGGACGGAAATCCGGAAGCCTCCTGTTTGATTTTCAAAAACATGTTCACATATTGAGCAAACAATCCCCCCTCACACGACTCAACATCGTATTTGGAAGATTCGTCAAAATGATACACTTCATAGATTTGCAAGATTTTGTATCCTTTGGAGGTTGCCATTTGAATTTCGGGAGTGCACCACGTACCCGTGATGGATCTCTCTTCTAGAGAACATGTACATTCATTTTGATTTTCACTGTCTGCGCATTTTTTACAAAGGGGAAACTTTAATTTTCCATTCGAATTGTACGGAAGAACGGGATGATAAAGTTGTCTAGGGGGCAGAATTTTTATTTTAGCCAGTCCAAAATATTGCGACAAGTCTTGAAAGCCGTCCGTGATGATGGTCGGATGGCCCACAGGATAACGACAATACTTGTTGGTCCAGGGGTAAAGACTGGTAAAATCGTAATACTGGATCGTTTCGTCTTCTGCGGCTTGGTAATGCAGTTTGATGGCATTGGTTCGACCACCGAAAAAACTGTCACGTGGGTCGAGTCTGTCTTGAAGATCTAAGGTCGACACGAATTGTTGCAATGCTGCATTCTTCTCTAATTGAAATCTAAATTGATGCTCCCATACAATGGTCAATTTGTATCCCAGCTCTTTCAATTCCTTTTCTCTGTTTTTCGTCATGTCGTATAATTCTTTGATGGTCTGATTGGTTGATGGATGTTTGATGTTATTTCTATCGTCTGGGAAACAGGTGGGACAACCGTGAAACACACAACCTGTATACCAAAATAAACAATAGTAATCCTCAATACAATCGTATTCAAGTCCAGGTCGGCGAGCCCGCCCCCCCCCCCCCCCCTTCCAGTTTAGGGAAAACAAAATAGGGGGCAAATGTTTAAATAACAAGCTCTTACCATAAAATTCATAAATGGTTCCGTTTCCGGTAGGAGTCTTGGCAAACCCGTCACATCTATAATTGGTCCCTGGCACTTGGTATTCACCACCGTTGAGAGCGTGGAAAATGACAAGGGGGTTCCCCCGCTGACGACTTTTTTCCATCAACCATTCCAGCCACTGGATAGAAATTTTACTGTAGTTGTCACGTTTCGTGTATCCTTGAGAAGGTACGACTGCTATAGGGCTCTTGAAATGTTGTTTTCCTATCTGTACATTCTCGTCCTTTCTTAAATCGACGAGAGACGTCCAAGAATCACCGAGACGGACCCCATCTAAATTGTTCTGAATACAAATGTCGTACAAGTCGGATTCCCCATCCTTGGTGATTTCTATTTTACTTTCTCCCTTCAAAAAGAGAGTCTTGAATATCCCCATGCAGACACTGGCAATGGTGACATAATCAAATGGGTCGACTCCAATCGAACTCGTTTTCTTGATGGTCCCGTTCGCTTGGACTGTTGTTTTCTTGATAGTTGTCACATCGATCATCAAATTTCTAAATTCTAAACATCCCCGACGCAGTATATCCACATCCGAACGACAGTATTGCAACATTTCTTCTCGAAAGTTAAAGGTTTCGTTTCGTTTCGTTGCATGCCATTCTGCAAGCTTTTTACGTTCTCCAGTCGACATGAAATCGTATCCGTAATACTTTAATCCTGGATACGGTCCCACGTAGTTTTGATTGGCTTTGGTATTAAACAAATGGGGGAAGTATCCCTTGCAGAGTTCCTGCAAACTGAAAGCATCTGGTATTTTGGCAAGCTTCATGGGAAGGAAATTGAGGGAATCCACAAAAGTCAAATTTAATTTCTGGGCAATGTGCATGTACATGATTTTTGAACCATTGTAAATGATCTTGCTAGGTCGAATGGAGTGACGGTCGATGAACACTTCTAAAACGGGATATAAATCGAAGCTTTTGGCATTGTGGGCTATCAAGATTGAATTTCTACAGTGCTCACTGGTGACAAAGCCACAGAACTGTTCGGCGGCGTTATCGCCCGAAAACACAACTTCTCTTTTTCCACAAGTATCGGGACAAGGAGGGTTCACGTATTCACCTTTCTCAGTTTGGGAACATTGGACGCATCGTGTTCCACAGCAACTGCAGGTGGCACCCTCCACTAGTCCCCTTTTCTCACATTTGTGACAAGCGGTTTGCAGTACGGCAAAGTTGACTTTGTGTTGTTGTAGACCACAGGACGGATCGCGACAGTTCTGACAGAGTCTACAGTCTACACATTGACGTTCTTTTTTGATACATTGCTCACATCTGATACGAGACGGTCTATATTCTTGTTCACACTGAAAAATGTCCTCTTGCCGCGTCTCAAAATCATAGAAAATAAATTTCTTTTTTTTATCTTTGGTGGATCCACATGGTTTTTGATAACAACGATGTTCTCCTATTTGATACTCAAGACAGTTGGGGCAATGCCATTCATGACAAACGTGTAAGTCGGGAGAGCGTTTGGCACATTGTAGAATGACCCTGCATTTTCTACATTGATGAAACAGTTCACAAGGAGGGGGATAACTCTCTTTCTTGACGACTCTTTGTTTTCTATGTCTTTCAAAACATGCCTTGGAGCGACAGACCCGACCACAGGTACGGCAACCCATTTGGAAATCCGTTTCTGGACAGTTGTCATGTAAACATACTTGACAAGAGGTGACACACGAGTGTTTGAATTTATCTTTATATGGTTTCAAACAAGTATGACAGAAATACGATGCCTTAAAAAATCCTTGAATCTTAGCTATTCCGTGCCAGTGCTTTTCAGTTTCCGTGTCCACGTGATATAAATACAGACGAGGCTTTTCCTGGTCCTCAGTCACCCTGACGAATTTGTTCCCTACTTTTGAGGACACGACGTTGATACAGACATCAAGTAAGGTTTCGAATGGTTCGATATCGTTCAAACCTAAATATCTGTCGGTGGGAACCCCGGCTCTTTCACACAGCCACATCGCCAAATCGGTTTGCATTTTTTTTCTCGCTGTTTTTAAGATATTGTCGTAGTAAGACTGAGTAACAGTATGATGTTTGATGACATGATCCAACATCATTCCGGAATCTTCACCCACTAAGCTTATCCAGGTATTGGAATTTACTTTCTTACACGTTTTCAGAAAACAGAGACCTATGGCAATGGCCATACACAAGTTGTTATCATTCTGTACGTAAAAGAGCGATGTCTTTCTCTCTATGCTATTTTTGGGACCGAAGAGGGACGTGATGGGTAATTTTTTGGGCTTACCTCCCCCTTTGGGCAAATCGATGGACCCGATGGTGACCAACAGGTTTTCGTCCACGGGCAAGCTTTCGTTCGAATTAAGAACCTTGGTGATCTCTGACATGACGACGTCTGCATTCAGATTTTCCCAGGATTGTAGCGGCACGACAATCGGATTGTTTAAACTTGAATGACTAAGGACCACCCTTCCCAGATCCGCATCATGACCCCGGGCTTCTGTTAACAGGTCGTCGAACATATCGTGCAATTTATTTTGTACGTCTAACAATTTATCCCCCCGCCACTGCTCGTTGAACTTCACCTTAAATGTGGTGTCGCGGGCCAAGTTTTTCTTGAAAGTTCGAGTGTCTCTCTTCCAAATGTAATAGGGTTTTTCTAATGGGTCCTCGGAATTCCCCCCACCCCCTGACTGTACACTTGTAGAAGGTTGATTGCAATCCTCGAGAGATGGTCGATTTTTTTTGGTTGGGGATTCCATATCGAATATATCTCGTCGAACTTCTTGCCACAAGTTGTCCATGTATTTTTCCCAGTGCAGTTCTCGTAATCGGTTTTCGACCTCTTCATCGCCAACTAAACCATTTGTTGTTACAAATAAGTGCACCTCGTGTGGATCTTTCAACGAGTCCAGGATTTCTTTTAATAAGCTACCGTCTGCCATCCCTTAAGTACAAAAAGAATATAGCAATGACATTCCATGCAAGGATAAAATTAATTTTGAAGAAATTATGGTCATATTATTTTGTTGCAGCTATAAGATTAATAACTGTTCATTATCTATGCCTTTTATTATCATCATTCTTATATAATTGTAACAAATAACACAATAAAAAATTATTAAAACTTTTAATGGAAACTTGCAACTGAAAACCAAAAATCAAAAAATGCAAAAAAAAAAAAAGCATTATAAACAATAATCCTGAGATATTTTCAGATATCCACTATCTGATGAGATATTTTAGATAAGAATAACAACAACCTTGCAAATAAGCCTGACAGAAACAACTTTGAAATATGCATGTATCCTTTAACTATAAATTTCCTATAAAAATGCTATTTTAACCCTATATTACCTTGACCTTTAACTTCAAAATCAATAAGATTTATCCTATTGTCATAAAAAGTGCTCCTACCAAGTTTGAATTTCTTTGTCCAAGCTTTTGCGGACGGACGGATTAACCTATACCGTCCCATGACGACTTCGTCAGGGGTATAAAAAATATCCAATTGTACTTACATATGCAAAACATTTTTAGCATTGCTAAAAAAAGTGTATAATCGAAAAATATTCTAACCAATAATGATCAGAGATATTTTCAGACACTCAATACCTTAAAAAAAATTAATCACCAAGTACAATTGTAAAACATACAAAACATTTTTTTAAAATCATCTTCATAAAAGAGTATTATGCATCAACAAATCAGGCCAAGACATATCAATGTATTTAAAGGCAAACACAATTAGACAAAAACTCAAATGCCACATTCTAGTGGAATTAAATTCAGAGCTTACACTAGCTCTTGTGCATCAATTACAATACTGTAACCATGCTATCTGCTGATCTAGTATTGTGTACAGAGTAAAGACACATTATAGTAGTAGCAAATTTTTTTTAAAAAGTGTATAATCTAAAAATATTCTATCCAATAATGATCAGAGGTATTTTCAGACACTCAATACCTTAAAAAAAAATAATCACCAAGTACAAAAACATACTAAACATTTTTTTAAAATCATCTTCATAAAAGAGTATTATGCATCAACAAATCAGGCCACGACATATCAATGTATTTAAAGGCAAACGCAATTAGACAATTAGACAAAAAATCAAATACCACATTCTAGTGGAATTAAATTCAGAGCTTACACTAGCTCTTGTGCATCAATAACAATACTGTAACCATGCTATCTGCTGATCTAGTATTGTGTACAGAGTAAAGACACATTATAGTAGTAGCAAAATTAAAGGTTACATTAGTTCATGTAGACTTGTCACTGTACTGAGTAGAGAAAACACATCCCTTAAAACAAAGCTTTCGGCTTTGTTTTTGATCTAGTATTGTGTGCGGGCGGTCCTGACAATAAAGGCTTTGTTGAGGAAGGCGTTTCAGGTCTAGAATGTGGAGTGCTAAACTCTGATGGTGTTGTTGCTTGAGAGGGTGGTGTGTGCACTGGATCAGAACCGATAGGTGAGGGTGTTGACAATGGAAGTTCAATATGCTCACGACTTGGATCAGGTTGAGGAGTGTCATTGGTGAGTTGTCTAGGGTTAAGATCACAGACACATGTGCAACAGGTCTTTTTGAGGTATCTCTTCAATATGATGAGAATTATAGCCATTGTGGTGGTAATTGCCCATCCTAAAAAAGCTGATAGCACACAAAAAATGTTAACATAAAAGTACTTTCAGTAAAATAGCTTGAAATAAAGTGTTCTTATTCAAATCAATTACATGTATCATGGTCTCTTTTATTTTTTCACATTCGGCAACCTCAAAATACACCAGTAAATGGTAAAAGTTGTTTAACTTAAAACAATGAAGTACTACATACACCTATAGGTTCTTAAATTTTCCAAATCTAGTAGTATTAAAGCTTGTTAAAACAGTTTCAAAAGTGAAATTTTTACTTTAACAGATGCACTAAATACTTTATGGGGTGGGGGATTTGTATGTTGTCAAATGTTAGATTGTCATATAATTATATAGTAAAAATATAAATAGAATATACACATGTAAATGGGAAATTTATCTCAAGATACAACTATTCAAATCCTCATCTCTAATAGTAAATAATTTATATTCAACTGACGCGTCTTATCTAAATCTAATTTCTGTAATATCAATCTCAAATTCTTTTTACATTGGGAGCGATTTCGTTTGATGATTAACATTCTTTGTAGAGCAAAAATGTAAATTCTTAAATTTATGCACAAGAAAGAATGTTATTTTGCTGACCTGCGGCTGAGGGCAAATCAAAGACTTCAACATCATCATTATGATCCTTGCTGGAAGCTACAATAAAAAAACTTGTTAAGAATTTTATAATGATTTTCATAGATGTACATATACACACTTCATTTATATATATATATATATATATATGCGATTTTGTTATTACTTCTGTCCCACAAATTAAATAAAATTGTAACTCAGAAAACCACAGGGTCATAGCAGATAATCCTGCACAACAAAATAATATTTTACACTTAATTAAGATGAATGAGACTCTCGGAGTAAAAAGTCCATTTGCCAAGAGTTTTGCAAATACCATTTAAAACAGTTTTTGATAAATTACAGTACATTCTATCTTTAAAAAATTGTATCACAATCCTGCGGCAACTGTCCTTGATCTGATTTTACCTAATGCACATTTTCTTAAATAATTACTTCAGAGCAATCAGTTTCAATAAATCATTAGATTTAAATGCTACAAATTTACAATTTTAGTGTGACTATTGTGATCTTACCCCGAGTAAATGCAGGACTTGTTGTGAGCACAGATAGGCCTAAGCCACTACGATCCCCCTGTTGTTGTTTTGGCTGTAAAGTAGTCAGCGCGGTAGTTGACCTCACCGTCTCAGTCCCTTCAGTTGCACCTGCTGTAAAATTTTTAGAATAGTATTACTTTAGAGTAAAAAAAAATGAAAATAATCAGATAGGCTCCATTTTTAGAATGGTAAGCTTGATCCTACCTTGAGTCAATGCAGGACTTGTGATCTCAAATAAGCCTTGTTGTTTTAGCTGTGAAGTAGGCCTAGTTAACGCGGTAGTTGACCTAACCGTCTCAGTCTCTTCAGCTGTCTCACCTGCTATAAAATTTCATTAACATTTATTTTAAAGTAGGGAAAAATTAGAAGAAATTGGTACAGTAAATTATCAGCTTCTGGAAACCGATCTCTAATTGATAATAAAACAATTATAAAATACCTTGATTAATCACTGTAAAGGTCTGTACAGTGTTCGTCACTCGATCATCATGATCATCTACAAAATTTCACTCTAGTTATTGTTTACTTCCGGTAAACGTTTCACGCGAGTAACATTTTTGACAGGGACCATATCAAAACACATTTCACATTTATGCATTTCGATCCCGATCTAGTAAATCATTCTCTTTTTTTTCCCCCTACGGCCTCCGTGTTAAAAAAGCAACAGTAACAATAAATACGGGTGAAAATGTAAATAATAAAGGATTTTGATTCAAATTAAATGAATTTAATGAAAAACTTTTTTTTCTTCCATAACCTATGCAATGTATAAAGGATAAAAGATTACTCTAACTCACATTTACATTCAATCCCTTGTCGATTTCTCACAGCGATGTCTTTCAAATGTAGATCTATCCCAAAAATTCGTACAGCGCAGGAGTACACGCGAATTTCCCGAATGTTATTTATGACCACGTCTGGCGCATTCATCATCTGTACACAATCCCGGGGTCCTTGGTCACAATTGGTCTGGCCTTTTCGAGGCCAGCAGTACTGGCAGGGTAAGGGTAGTCCATGTCCATGTCTCAAAATAGTCATTAAAATGCATAGTATTGTGCCGCACATCGTCAGAATGTCCATTCTCGAGTTTCAACTTCTTCAACACGTGACCTTTTTAGCGGGTGTTGTCATCAGCAACTTGTCCTTTGCACTTTTTTATTAGGTCATACCGTTTTTTTTCTGTCATTCTCAGAGTTAGTTTTATAATTCATTGATTGTTTATCCTTATCGTCCCTAGCACTGGTTGAGGGTTACAACCCTTTGTTCTACCATTGTTCATTCAGATCTGTCACTGACAAATCAAATAACAGTAATTAACAGTTACATTGAGCAAATAATTTGCCTACAATAAGCTAAATGATTTTCCTAATTTGTGAAAATAAACAATGAACATATAATACTTTTACATACATACTTATTTTGTGTCAATGCACTCTAGATCAGATTACCGTGTTTCATATATTCTCTAGCTAATTGCGCACAACACAAAGTTCATAATGTGTTAAATCTATGCATATGCGTGTTGTTCAAAATAAAATACATAGATCTATTATATTACAGAAAGTATGCATGTACAGACTTATGTAGAAGTCATGCCATAGATAGGTTGTTCAACCTATAACTAATTTAGAATCGCAACTTTATTTATGATAATGTCTAAATGAATTAAAGCATGTTCATGTTGCTCAATACACTCCCAGTGACGGATCCAGGATTTCTAGCTATAATAAACGGGGATGGTCTCCCATTTAAATCCGCCAGTGCATCAACTCAGTACAATAAGGTCTGCATAAAACATTTCGAGAGATACGCTTTTTTAACTTTACCTCTCATGTCTAATGCTGATACAATGATATAATGACAGACAAGAGTCTCCAGTTTCCCCAACCATATATAGAAATGAACATGATTCTGATCCTTGTTCGGTTTTTTTTTCCCCCCGAAGTTAGTAAACTAATTGTTAGTAATTCGTGTAGGAATTAATGATTATATAATATACAGCGGAAATACAATGATTGATTTTTTTTTCCATAACTACATTCATAATACAAATATATATTTTGTGTAAAATTAATCAGTAAGCTGAGATCATTAACCGAGTTAATTATTGAGGTCACGTACAAACACGAGTGACACTTCCTGCTGCAATGTCAGGTCGCGTCCTTTGCGCAGGTATTAATTGGACAACCGGGCGGTATTTTTCAAACGTGACTAAAAGGGGTGCAGATGATAAATATGATCAATAGGGGCACGTCTCGGTCATTACTCAACCCACCAATTATAGTGTTACGAAATTAGTGTTAAGAAACTCCAAAGACCCAATCATCATCCATAACGTCCACCCGAAATTATATATAAATGGACTTTGCAAACAGAAATTATCATTGACAAAAAATCTGATCATGGCAGAAAAGTTTCTTGACATTCTGTAAGTAGAACAATTTTTAAAAAATATTTTTTACTTAATATATATACAGTGTGTATATATATATATACGATTTCTTTTCTTAAAAAACTGCTGAAGCGTAGAGCTGTTCTTGTTTGGAGACTGAGGCGTGACCTCATTGTTGGCCCGTCATATACTGTATCAAACAAAATGCATGCAATATGGATCGTTGACCCAGCAAGCTGATATTTTTAAAATCACAGTACATGTAGTTTTGTTGTGATCTGTCTCTCCGGATTCAGTGGCAGCCGTATTAAAGCACAAACAAAGTTAAGACTATCTTAAGATTATCGTAGGACGGGTCAAGTGATGTCTTAACTTTAGGAGAAATTTTTGGATATGTCCTAAGTTAGGAGAGATTCGATGGCATCAGTTAGGACTAAGATACGTCCTAAGTTTATCTTAAGATATTTCTTAGTCCTAAGACGGTTTCGATAGCATGCCTGCAGCGCTTTAGGAGTATGGGAAAGCCCTCTTTTTAGGGAAGTCATATCGTGGCCGGATGGGCTGATGCGCTGAGTTGACAGTCTTGTTAGGCGGAGGTTGCCAGGTCGCTGGTTCGACCCCGGGTTGGAGCGTAAAATTTCAGTACTTAGTTGTGAATATTTAGTGCTCTATATATTAATTATTTGAATTTCACATGTATCTTTCAGTATATATTACATAGTTTGAGTTTT